>CM035837.1:445548545-446046255 GCA_020510985.1 Pholidichthys leucotaenia | reverse complement strand
GCAAACAATAGAGATGAGATCCTGTGGTCACCAAGTATAACACCCTCCATTCCCCGGCTGCGCCTAGAAATCCTGTGCATAAAAATTATGAACAGGATTGGTGACAAAGGGCAGCCCTGGCAGAGTCCAACTCTCACTGGGAATGAGTCCGACCAAGTGTTGGCAATACGAGCCAAACTCTCACAACGGTCATACAGAGACCAAATTGCTCATAACAACAAGCCCGATACCCCATACTCCCGAAGCACCCCCCACAAAAAAACATGAGGGACGTGGTCAAATGCCTTCTCCAAGTCCACAAAACACATGTAAACTGGTTGGGCAAACTCCCATGAAACCTCGAGAATTCTTGAGAGGGTAAAGAGCTGGTCCGATGTACCACGGCCAGGACGAAAACCACACTGCTCCTCCTGAATCCGAGGTTCGACCAATGGCTGGACTCTCCTCTCCAGTACCTTGGCATAGACCTTCCCAGGGAAGCTGAGGAGTGTGATCCCTCTAAAGTTGGAGCACAACCTCCGGTCCCCTTTTTTGAAAGAGAGCCACCACCCTGGTTTGCCATGCCAAAGGCACTGCCCCGACCTCCATGCAATGCTGCAGAGGCGTGTCAACCATGACAGCCCAACAACATCCAGGGCCTTGAGGTACTCAGGGTGAATCTCGTCCACCCCTGGGGCCCAGCCACCAAGGAGAATTTTAACCACCTTGGTGACCTCAGCCCCTGTGATAGGTGAGTCATCCCCCTCGTCCCCAAACCCTGCTTCCGCTGTGGAAGGCGTATCAGTGGGATTGAGGAGATCCTCGAAGTATTCCTTCCACCACCCGACGATATCCCCAGTCGAAGTCAACAGCGCCCCATCCGCACCGTAGACAGTGTAGACAGTGAGCTGCTTTCCCCTCCTGAGCCGCTGGACAGTTTGCCAGAATCTCTTTCGGGCCGACCGAAAGTCTTGTTCCATGGCCTCACCGAACTCCTCACAAACCCAGGTTTTTGCTTAGCAACCACCCGAGCTGCACTCCGCTTGGCCTGCCAGTGCACCTCAGCTGCTTTGCGAGTCCCACAAGCCAACCAAGCTTGATAGGACTCCTTCTTCAGCTTAATGGTCCCCCTCACCACTGGTGTCCACCACTTGGTTCGGGGGTTGCCACCACGACATGCACTGACCACCTTGCAGCTGCAGCTCTGGGCCGCCGCTTCAACAACAGAGGTGGAGAACATGGCCCATTCAGACTCCATGTCTCCAGACTCCCTTGGAATGTGGTTGAAATTCTTTCGGAGGTGGGAGTTGAAAACCTCCCGGACAGGGGCCTCAGCCAGACGTTCCCAGCACACCCTCACTATACGTTTGGGTCTACCAGGTCTGAATGGCTTCCTCCCCTGCCATCAGATCCAACTCACCACCAGGTGGTGACCAGTTGACAGCTCTGTACCTCTCTTTACCCGAGTGTCTAAGACATAGGTTGCAGGTCTGATGACACGATAACAAAATCGATCATCGACCTGCGACCTAGGGTATCCTGGTGCCAGGTGCACATATGGACACCCTTATGCTTGAACATGGTTTATGGAAAAACTGTGGTTAGCACAGAAGTCCAATAACTGAACACCACTCTGGTTCAGATCGGGCAGGCCGTTCCTCCCTATCACCCCCTCCAGGTTTCACTGTTGTTGCCCACGTGCGCATTGAAGTCCCCCAGTAGGACAATGGAGTCTCCAAGAGGAGCACTCTCCAGCACCCCTTTCACAGACTCCAAAAAGGGTGGGTACTCTGAAACATCATTTGGTGCATAGGCACAAATGATGGTCAGGACCCGTTTCCCAACCCAAAGGCGCAGAGAAGCAACCCTTTCATCCACCAGGGACAACTCCAATATAGAGGCAGCAAGGTGGGGGGATACAAGAATACCCACCCCGTTCGTCGCCTCTCGCCCGGGGAAACTCCAGAAAAGGCCAAGCTCCAGCCCCTCTCCAGAAGACTGGTTCCGGAACCGGAGCTGTGTGTTGAGGTGAGGCCAACTATATCTATCCGGTATCTCTCAACCTCGTACACCAGCTCAGGCTCCTTCCCCACCAGAGAGGTGACATTCCACGTACCAAAAGCCAGTTTAGAAAGCTTGGGATCAGTCCGCCAAGGTCTCCACCTTTGACTGCCACCTAATCCACATAGCACCAGACCCCCATGATTCCTCCTGCAGGTGGTGAGCCCACTGGAGGGTGGACCCATATACTGTAACTCCTTCGGGCTAAGCCCAGCCGGGTCCCATGGGTGGAAACCCGGCCACCAGACGCTAGCCATCGAGCCCCTCCCCCAGGCCTGGCTCCAGGGTGGGGCCCCGGTAACCCTATACCGGGCGGGGTACACTGAATCCTTGATAAAGAATTTATCATGAGAGTCTGTTGGATCGTTCTTAGTCTGGCCCTTCACCCAGGACCAGCTTGTCTTGGGTGACCCTATCAGAGGCAAATTGCCCCAGACAACATAGCTCCTGGGATCACTGGGGCACGCAAACCCCCCCCCACCACCACCACCACCACAATAAGGTGACGATCCATGAGGGGGATCGTCATGAATTATGATAAACAAAATGAATTATGACAAACAAAAAATTACCCACACCATCATTTATTTATTCATGAACAAACTGCATTGCATGAACAAATTCACTGCATGAACGCATTGTATGAAGAAATTGCATTTAAAATCTGTCTCATTATTCTTGACAAAATTTCCCAAACTTCAATATCGTCATTGTCAAAATCTTCAATATCTCTGTATCTGTATCTAGGTAGATAGATAGATAAATAGATAGATAGATAGATAGATGTATTTTATTGATCCCAAACTGGGAAATTACAGTGTAACAGCAGCATGACAGTTGATAACCAAACAACAGAAACACACACATGACAGACAGAGGGATTACCAATGGAAAGTAAAAACTAACACAACTATAAAACCTATATACATCATAGCTTAATATATGACGGCCCGTATAAACACATGAATCATCCCATTGCACAAAGAAGGACTATCAGGAGCAGAGTGAAAAAGTGATGTACCAGTTAGTCTGTAAGGTGCATTGTGGCAGCATAGCTATGCCTGAATACAACATCATAGTGAGTTATTGTATAGTGAAATTGCATGTGGCAGGAAATATTTCCTGTACCTGGCCGTTCGACAACAGAGCTGTAGTAGTCTACTGGAGAAAGTGCTTCGCTGTCTATCTAGTGTGTGGTGGAGGGGGTGATCAGGATTGTCCATGATGGATCGCAGTTTATTTAGTGTTCTCCTCTCCATCACTGTCTCAAAGGTCTCCGGTCTGAGACCAATTACAGAGCCAGCCCTCTTGATAATCTTGTCAAGTCTGTTGGTATCTCTGGCCCTGTGGCATTCCACATAGTCAGAAGCAGATCCTAAAATAATATGTGCAGACTTAACAACAATTATTAACATTTACAAATATTGCACAAACAATATAATCACATATAATATACGTATATAATACCTAGAATCTCCAAAAGTACAATGGGAGGCAGAGCCTTCAGTTATCAAGCTCCTCTCCTGTGGAATCAGCTGCCAATCTGGATTCGGGAGTCAGACTCGATCTCTGTTTTTAAGATTAGGGTTAAAACCTACCTTTTTGATATAGCCTACAATTAGGGAGGGATCATGTGTTTCTGAACCCTCCCTTAGTTATGCTGCTAATAGGTTTAGTCAGCCGGGGGACCTCCAGTAATGCACTGGGCCTCACTCCTTTCCTCACTCTCTAT
Organism: Pholidichthys leucotaenia; assembly: GCA_020510985.1. NCBI lineage: Eukaryota > Metazoa > Chordata > Actinopteri > Cichliformes > Pholidichthyidae > Pholidichthys > Pholidichthys leucotaenia. The sequence continues at coordinate 446,042,483 of CM035837.1, read as the reverse complement.
GAAATATTTTTTTTTTTGCTGGTCATTAACATTTGTTTGTTCTCTCCCATAGATTGAGTCCCCATCGTGCTGTTTGCTCTCTACATGTCTGTTCTTTTCATCTTCTCTGTCCCCTCACCCCCCAGCCAGTCGCAGCAGATGACTGCCCCTCCCTGAGCCTGGTTCTGCTGGAGGTTTCTTCCTGTTAAAAGGGAGTTTTTCCTCTCCACCGTCGCCAAGTGGTTGCTCACAGGGGATCACCTGATTGCTGGGGTCTTTCTGCAACTGTGGGGGTTCCCCCCTACAGTTGATAGTGCTATGAGATGACTGTTGTTGTGAAATGGCGCTATATAAATAAAGTTGAATTGAATTGAACTGAATATACAACAAACCATAACAGTGGTGACACTCCGTCGTCACAAGGAGAATCCGGCCGTTGGTTGAACCTCGGATTCAGGAGGAGCAATGTGGTTTTTGTCCTGACCATGGCACATCGGACCAGAGCAGCATCTGCAGTGATGTGAACGTTGTACCGGTCTGTTGTGGTGAAGAGGGAGCTTAGTTCTAAGGCAAAGCTGTCGATTTACCAGTCAATCTACGTTCCTACTCTCACCTATGGTCACGAGCTTTGGGTAATAACCGAAAGAACAAGATCGCGGATACAAGCGGCTGAAATGAGCTTTCTCCGTAGGATTGCTGGACTCACCCTCAGAGATAGGGTGAGGAGCTCAGTCATCCGGGAGAGGCTCAGAGTAGAACCGCTGCTCCTCCACACTGAAAGGAGTCAGTTGAGGTGGTATGGGCATCTGATTACGATGCCTCCTGGACGCCTCCCACTTGAGGTGTTTCGGGCACATCCCACTGGGAGGAGACTCAGGGGCTGACCCAGGACTCTGTGGAGAGACTATGTCTCCCAGCTGGTCTGGGAACGCCTTGGTATCCTCTCTGAAGAGCTGGAGCAGGTGGCTGTGGAGAGGGAAGTCTGGGCTTCTCTGCTTGAACTGCTGCCTCCGCGGCCCGGACCTCCAGAAAAGCGGTAGAAGATGGATGGATGGACTCAGATTCTTTTGAAAAGAAGGAATTAGTAACTGTAATTAGTTACTATTTTTAGTAACTTGCCCAACACTGCATTTCACACACATGTAAACAAATTAAATATTGTCAAGTGTAAAAATAATGGATTTATAAAACTTATGAAACATACCTGTTGAGTCGGTAATTAGTCTCAGACAGGGTCAGCCATTTGTAATTCTTTCCTCTGAAAAAAAAAGAAATGTTCTTACTAGCGGTTAATTAACAGTTGCTACTAGAAAAGCACTCGGAGAGCGCAGACCTCTGCCAAGCTCCACAGTTCCCCCCCATACAGTGTTTGTGTGTACGTTTTCAAATTCCTTGACCATGAAAACATCTGACTAGCAATTGGATTCACAATGATAGGATTAGTGGTTCAGTAGTAAAAGCATTACCTCCTTGGCGGAGGTAATAAACTGAAGTGTTGGCGTTGTGTCCATCTCCTCCATCTGTAAACTCCCAGGCTGCGGGCGTTGCAATTCATCGCACAACCGCGTACAACCCACAGGCCAATGGGTTATGCGAGCGTTTTCATAGATCACTGAAAGCAGCACTCAGGGTTTCACTGACGGATGCAAATTGGATAGACAGGTTACCGTGGGTCTTACATTGGGGTTGCGCTCCGCGCCAAAAGAGGATTTGGAAGTTTCCCCAGCAGAGAGCTTGTTTTTGCGCAGCCACTATGGCTGCCCGGGGAATTTCTGCCAAATAATCCGGCGCCGGACAGCTGCCCGTCTCAGCTTTTGCAGCGTAGCGCAAACACAGTCACGCTGCCGGGCCCGGCCCACCACTGTTTTCCACGTGCTTTTGTGACTAAAACTTTGAAGAACGCGGAGTTCGTGTTCGTCAGACACGACAACCAGCGCCCTCCATTGCGCCTGCACACATGTTGAAAATGGCTGTATCTCACAATGTTAAAGAACCCTTTAAAAAATTCCTGTATCCAGACGGTGATCCGGATAATCCCCAAAATTTAATCAGTTCTTCCTTGTACTATTTCCAACAACGCCTGAAAGTTTCATCGAAATCCGTCCAAAACTTTTTGAGTTATCTTGCTAACCAACAGACAAACAGACAAACGCTGGCAAAAACATTACCTCCTCCGGCCTGCGGCCTGGCGGAGGTAAATATTGGACATCCCATTCATTTTCAATTATTCTGTGATTAATACTGACACAATCAAATAAATCTCAGTGGCTTTCAGTCGCTTTCATATTTGTCAAAGTCTAATATGTGTGATTGCTGACATATAAGCTACATCTCTGTATTCCACTTTCAAACACTGCCTTCATTTGGGCCTGTAAAGCCTGACTGGGCTACACGAATACTTGCTTTCTACGGGTATGCACTAGTTTTAAATAAAACAGTGCGACATCATAAAGATTAGAATAGGAACTTTAAAAGTGCAGTGAGCTATAGGCTGATCTAAAATGATAAATTAAATTTCGACTAACAGTTAGAACTAAAGTTTAAGCCATGTGGGACAATGTGGAAAAAAGACATTACTCCACAAAAAATGCCAATTTTAAGTCATAAAAGACAAAGATGCGAGAAAGGGCTTAATAAGGTGATACACAATCAAATTTGAGCAAACTTACCGTATTTTTCCTTGATTAAAAGGAGGTTTAGGAGCTCAGTGTGCAGGCCTCAGTTTAGTTGTAGCATTAAGCTAACACTGTAATCAACAGCCCCACCTATTGTGTGCTCACTTCCAAAACATCGGACCACATGTCAAACACGGATTGGCATTTCCAATAATGCAAATTTAGAAAAAAAAATGCAAATTTAGTTGGACAAATATGTAAATTTACAAGAAAAAAACTCACCTATGATAAAAAAAAAGGTTGCAAATTTACAAGAAAAGAAGTATATTTTAGATGCAAAAACAGAAGATTTATGAGGGAAACACGGAAAATTTACAAACAAAAAAGTTTTACATTTACAATTAAATGGAGTAAATTAATGAGCGAAAGTTACAAATTTATGAGAATAGCTGCAAGTTTTCAACGAAAAATTGCCCCCCCCCCCCAGACCCCCTTGATTTACGCCGATGTCACCAGGCTGTTCTGCTGGGGGAGGAGCTGGGTGAATGTGTATGTGGCCCGTGGCCGCCTATGGAGGGCCACTGATATGTTGAGTATTATCTTATGCAATTAATGAATTAAGACAAACAAAAAATTACCCACACCATCATTTATTTATTCATGAACAAACTGCACTGTATGAACAAACTGCATGGATCGTCACCCACTCATGGATCATCACCTTATCATGGTGGGAGGGGGGTTGCGTGCCCTAGTGATCAAGGGAGCTATGTTGTCCGGGGCAATTTGCCTCTGATAGGGTCACCCAAGACAAACTGGTCCTGTATGAAGGGCCAGACTAAGAACGATCCAACAGACTCTCATGATAAATTCTATATCAAGGATTCAGAGTACCCCGCCCGGTATGGGGTTACCGGGGCCCCACCCTGGAGCCAGGCCTGGGGGAAGGTCTCGAAGGCTAGCGTCTGGTGGCCGGGTTTCCACCCATGGGACCTGGCCGGGTTCAACCCGAAGGAGTTACATGGGTCCGCCCTCCAGTGGGCTCACCTCCTGCAGAAGGGATCATGGGGGTCTGTTGCTATGTGGATTAGGTGGCGGTCAAAGGCGGAGACCTTGGCAGACTGATCCCAAGCTTTCTAAACTGGCTTTTGGTACGTGGAATGTCACCTCTCTGGTGGGGAAGGAGCCTGAGCTGGTGTACGAGGTTGAAAGATACCGGCTAGATATAGTTGGCCTCACCTCAACACACAGCTCCGGTTCCGGAAGCAGTCTCCTGGAGAGGAGCTGGAGCTTGGCCTTTTCTGGAGTTGCCCCGGGCGAGAGGCGACGGGCAGGGGTGGGTATTCTTGTATCCCCCCACCTTGCTGCCTCTATATTGGAGTTTTCCCCGGTGGATGAAAGGGTTGCTTCCCTGCACCTTCGGGTTGGGAAACGGGTCCTGACCATCATTTGTGCCTTTGCACCAAATGATGTTTCAGAGTGCCCACCCTTTTTGGAGTCTGTGACTGGGGTGCTGGAGGGTGCTCCTCTTGGAGACTCCATTGTCCTACTGGGGGACTTCAATGTGCATGTGGGCAGCGACAGTGAAACCTGGAGGGGGGTGATTGAGAGGAATGGCCTGCCTGATCTGAACCAGAGTGGTGTTCAGATATTGGACTTTTGTGCTAACCACAGTTTGTCCATAACAAACACCATGTTCAAGCATAAGGGTGTCCATATGCGCACCTGGCACCAGGACACCCTTGGTCGCAGGTCGATGATCGATTTTGTTATCGTGTTATCAGACCTGCGACCGTATGTCTTGGACACCCGGGTAAAGAGAGGTGCAGAGCTGTCAAGTGATCACCACCTGGTGCTGAGTTGGATCTGATGGCAGGGGAGAGAGCCATTCAGACCTGGTAGACCCAAACGTATTGTGAGGGTGTGCTGGGAACGTCTGGCTGAGGCCCCTGTCCGGGAGGTCTTCAACTCCCACCTCCGGAAGAACTTCAACCACATTCCGAGGGAGTCTGGAGACATGGAGTCTGAATGGGCCATGTTCTCCACCTCTGTTGTTGAAGCGGCGGCCCAGAGTTGCAGCCGCAAGGTGGTCGGTGCATGTCGTGGTGGCAACCCCTGAACCAAGTGGTGGACACCAGTGGTGAGTGGGGCCATTAAGCTGAAGAAGGAGTCCTATCAAGCTTGGTTGGCTTGTGGGACTCCCAAAGCAGCTGAGGTGCACCGGCAGGCCAAGCGGAGTGCAGCTCGGGTGGTTGCTAAGCAAAAAACCCGGGTATGGGAGGAGTTCGGTGAGGCCATGGAACAAGACTTTTGGTCGGCCTCGAAGAGATTCTGGCATACTGTCCGGAGGCTCAGAAGGGGAAAGTAGCTCCCTGTCCACACTGTGTATGGTGTGGATGAGGCACTGCTGACTTCGACTGGGGATATTGTTGGGCAGTGGAAGGAATACTTCGAGGATCTCCTCAATCCCACTGATACGCCTTCCACAGAGGAAGCAGGGTTTGTGGACAAGGGGGATGACTCGCCTATCACAGGGGCTGAGGTTGCTAAGGTGGTTAAAATGAGTACCTCAAGGCCCTGGATGTTGTTGGGCTGTCATGGTTGACACGCCTCTGCAACATTGTGTGGAGGTCGGAGGCAGTGCCTTTGGCATGGCAAACTGGGGTGGTGGTTCCTCTCTTCAAAAAAGGGGACTGGAGGGTGTGCTCCAACTTTAGAGGGATCACACTCCTCAGCCTCCCTGGGAAGGTCTATGCCAAGGTACTAGAGAGGAGAGTCCGGCCGTTGGTCGAATCTCGGATTCAAGAGGAGTAATGTGGTTTTCGTCCTGGCCGTTGCACATCGGACCAGCTCTTTACCCTCTCGAGGATTCTCGAGGGTTCGTGGGAGTTTGCCTAACCAGTTTACATGTGTTTTGTGGACTTGGAGAAGGTATTTGACCGCGTCCCTCATGGATTTTTGTGGGGGATGCTTCGGGAGTATGGGGTATCGGGCTTGTTTTTATGAGCTATTCGGTCTCTGTACAACCGTTGTGAGAGTTTGGTTCGTATTGCCAACACTCGGTCGGACTCATTCCCAGTGAGAGGTGGGCTCTGCCAGGGCTGCCCTTTGTCACCGATCCTGTTCATAATTTTTATGAACAGGATTTCTAGGCGCAGCCAAGGAATGGAGGGTGTCATGCTTGGTGACCACAGGATCTCATCTCTGTTGTTTGCAGATGATGTTGTCCTGTTGGCTTCATCCACCAATTATCTACAGCTCTTGCTGGGACGGTTTGTCGCTGAGTGTGAAGTGGCTGGGATGAGAATCAGCACTTCCAAGTTCGAGTCCATGGTCCTCAGCCGGAAAAAGGTGGATTGTCCTCTCTGGGTTGGGGACAGGCTCCTGCCCCAAGTGGAGGAGTTTAAGTATCTTGGGGTCTTGTTCACGAGTGAGGGGAAAATGGAGCGAGACATTGACAGACAGATCAGAGCAGCATCTGCAGTGATACATTGTACCGGTCTGTTGTGGTGAAGAGGGAGCTTAGTTCTACGGCAAAGCTGTCGATTTACCAGTCAATCTACGTTCCTACTCTCACTTATGGTCAAGCGCTTTGGGTAATGACCGAAAGAACAAGATCGCAGATACAAGCGGCTGAAATGAGCTTTCTCCGTAGGATTGCTGGACTCACCCTCAGAGATAGGGTGAGGAGCTCAGTCATCCGGGAAAGGCTCAGAGTAGAACCGCTGCTCCTCCACATTGAAAGGAGTCAGTTTAGGTGGTATGGGCATCTGATTAGGATGCCTCCTCCACGCCTCCCACTTGAGGTGTTTCAGGCACGTCCCACTGGGAGGAGACCCCGGGGCAGACCCAGGACTCGGTGGACAGACTATGTCTCCCAGCTGGTCTGGGAACGCCTTGATATCCTCTCTGAAGAGCTGGAGCAGGTGGCTGTGAAGATGGAAGTCTGGGCTTCTCTGCTTGAACTGCTGCCTCCGCGACCCGGACCTCCGGAAAAGTGGTAGAAGATGGATGGATGGATGAATGGATGGATGGATGGATGGAACAAATTGCATTGCATGAATAAATGCATTTACAGTCTGCGTCTCATTGTTCTTGACAACATTTCTCCAATCTTCAGTATCTTTAAAATCAGAATCTTCAATTTTTATTTTTTTTTTTGTACTTATTTTGTACCCGTAGGTAGATTTGTTTTGCAGTCTGGTGACAAGCCACCAGTTGCCGGTCGCTGCATGCGCAAGCGCCCCGTATCCCTAACCTGCATGTTTTTGGCAAGCGGGAGGAAACCGGAGAAATCCCGGAGTAAACCCACGCAACACGGGGAGAACATGCAAACTCCACACAGATCACTGTTGGCCGGGGGCAGGGATCGAACCCACGATCTCATGATCCCCGCGATCCCCTGGCCGAGGGTAAACTGTGCTGCCGCAGTGCTAACCACTGCGCCACCGTGCAGCGGTGTACTCTTCCTCCTCTTCTCCTCTTCGTACATCTCCTACACTTCTGCATTGTCTTCCTCCTCCGTGTCCTTGCCCTTCTCCTGCTGGTCGTCGTCTGCATCCTCATCCTCCCTCATGTCCTCCTGCATCTCCTCCTACTTCTCCCCTTTCTCTTCATGTCCTCCTTCATCTCCTCCTTCTGCCCCTCTTCCTCCTCTATGTCCTTGTTCTTCTCGTGCTGGTCATTGTTGCTGGCATCCTCTTTCTCCTTCAGGTCCACCTTTTTTTCCTCCTTTTGCTCCTGTTGGAATTCTTTCCCAGACTAAACTTTCCTCTATGTGTGTGTGTGCATTCAACCCGAATTCATTGATAAAGGAGAGGTATTTAGGTCTTGGAAGATCTGTATTTATTAAGCAGGTTGAATATAGCATACAGAGCTCTGGGTCAAACTCTGTCCCTATCAGCAACAAAATGTGTCAGGGCACAAAGTCTTACTGACTATGCTCTCCCTGACCCAGTTATATACAGTATATGTGAGTCCAGGCTGCTCGATGCACAATCTCCAAGGTCAAGATGTTCCAGCATCGCACAATCTCACGGAGCCTAGCTGAGTTTTGCTGACTCCTTCGCGTCTCCCTCCCACGCACACCTGGGTCGTTAATCACAAGATGTTGCTTCCTTTGCTGAGGCAGAGTTTCTACTCCCTTTTCAGATCGATAATGAGCCACATACTGTATGCTTATCAGTATATTTCCATCGGTTATATTACCTAGGTATAAGCAGAACACACACATTTTGAGTCAAATAGCACATTGCTTTTTATAGATACATTTTGCACCCATCACTCCTCTTGCTCCTTCATTTTTCTCCTTCATCTCCTCCTTCTGCTCCACTTTCTCCTTCATGTCCTCCTTCGTCTCCTCCTTCTGCACCTCTTTCTCTTCCACGACTTTCTGCATCTCCTTTCTCCTTCATGTCCTCTTCCTTCTCCTCCTGTAGAACCACCAAGTCCACCTCCTCGTCTTCCTCAGTGTGTTTGACCACTTCATAGTCTCGGATAGGGTCAGCCATTTCTAATTCTTTCCTCCGAAAAAAAAAAGAAAAGAAATGTAATTACAAGCAGTTCATAAACAGTGGCTAATATTGGACGTCCCATTCATTTTCAATTATTCTGTAATAAATATTGACACAATCAAATAAATCTCAGTGGCTTTCAGTCAGTTCATATTTGTCAAAGTCTAACATGTGTGATTGCCGACATATAAGCTACATCTCTGTATTCTACTTTCAAACGCAGCCTACATTTGGGCCTGTAAAGCCTGGTTAGGCTACCTGTTTCAGACAGGAGTATTTGCTTTCTATGGGCATGCACTAGTTTTAAACAAAATAGTGAGACATCATATAGATTAGGATAGGAACTTTAAAAGTGCAGTGAGCTGTAGGCTGATCTAAATTGTTAAATTGAATTTAGACTAAAAGTTAGAACTAAAGTTTAAGCCATGTGGGACCATGTGGAAAAAAGACATTACTCCACAAAAAAATGCCAATTTTATGTCATACCAGACAGAAAGAAGAGAGAAGGGGCTTTATATGGTTATGCACAATCAAATTTGAGCAAACTTAGCATGTTTTTCCTTGATTCGAAGGAGGTTTAGGAGCTCAGTGTGCAGGCCTCAGTTTAGTTGTAGCATTAAGCTAACACTGTACTCAACAGCCACACCTTTTGTGTGCTCACTTCCAAAACATCGGACCATATGTCAAACACGGACTGGCATTTCCAATACCCCGAGTCCCCATGTTAAGGCATTGCCACTTGACAATATAAAGTATTGCAAATGTCTCATGTCAATTTGAAAGACTTTCAGCGAATCTAATTTCTGACCAAGTCATGGCTGGTGGGGGATGGGCAGTAAAACCAAATACCCTGCAATAGTGTGTTAAGGTATTGCCAGTGTACAGTTTAGCGTATTTGAATTGTCAACTGGGGCATTTGAAGTTATCAGGCCATGGCCATTGGATATGCCCAAGCTGTCAAGTGGCACTACAATTACATGAGCGCTAGGTGTGTGGGCAATAAATCTGAAGCTTCTAGCTCCAACTTTGGGACTTCTGTTGTCCCAGGGGGTTGAGCTTTAAGCATGTGTATCCACAGTCCCCGAGGAGTTGAAATCAAGTGGTCCCTAGTCTCTCCCTCCTTCCAAGACCTAGAACTTATACAGTTCAGTCTCAGTCATGAAAAATTGCCATTTCCAATACCCCAAACTAATACATAATACTCCCCATGTACGGGTATTACCACTTGATAGTTTAGGGAATTGGAAGTTGACTTTGGACTGTTGCGATATTGTAAGCTGTCAAGTGGCAATACCTATACATGGGGCCTTGTGGTATTGGAAGTGGGCTTGACCATTTAACCTTCAACCAATAAAATCAATAGTGAAGGCTTCCACAGAGTCCAAGCACCAACTTCACAGTGGTTGACCTCCACAACACTCTGATCACAATGACTTCAAGATTGTGTGCCTGTGATGCCCCTGTAAGGAACTAGTTCAAGAGTTATGCTAGGAACCTGCAACTCCACATTTTTTGTTGGTCATGGTAGTAAAGACACACAGTATAAGTTTGACCCCTCAGGCAGATTTTTTGACTGATATGACACTAAGCTTCCAATACATTTAAATGGGGTTTTCATAAAATTTTCACCCCATTCATTTTGCATTACAAATTGACAACTTGCCCCTAGGTCTAGAAAGGAGGTAGAAACATGGGACCACATACTTAAAGCTCACAACCCTGCGACCATAAGAAGGCTTTGGTCCCTGGTCGGGCCCAAACTTTCACAGTGGCTTTATGGGATACGCCTCTAACACCCTATTTTCAGAGGAAGAGAAACAGGACAAAACATTTTTACACCACCTACAGCCACCAAATTTCACATGTCGATACTAGGCTAAATGATGACCTTGCAATCCAAATTTGGGGTCTCTAACCCCTCCCCAACCCCTTCAAGAAAGCTGCTCACAAATGAAGGCTGTCGAAAAAACATAGGGGCTTTTTCTCCCTTTAGAAGGGGTCTGCAGCTTTGAAATTTTTGATGAGCCATCCAGCCCACGTGAGACTTATACCCTGTGAATTTTGTCACCATCGGATATTGGCGAGCTGAACTGTGGTGTATGAGCAATTTTGAGCCACGGGTCTGTCAGCTTCTGATACCTTACCATTATTCTCCTCAAGCATAAGTAAGTGGAAATGGACAGGTATATCCCTCATGATTTTCAAACAATTAAGTCGATAGCAAAGGTTTTCCCAAAGAATTTGAGCTCTAAATTAACAGTGGTTGACCTCCACAATGCTCTGAATCAAGACTATGTGCCTGTGATGCCCCTGTAAGGAACTAGTTCAAGAGTTATGCTAGGAACCAGCAACTCCACATTTTTGTTGGTCACGGTAGTAAAGACACACAGTATAAGTTTGACCCCTCAGGCAGATTTTTTGACTGATATGACACTGTCAACTTCCAATACATTTAAATGGGGTTTTCATAAAATTTTCACCACATTCATTTTGCATTACAAACCAACAACTTGCCCCTAGGTCTAGAAAGGAGGTAGAAACATGGGACCACTTGATTCCTTCTCCTAGGGTAGTGGTGATACATATATTTAAAGCTCACAACCCTGCAGCCATAAGAAGGATTTGGTCCCCAGTTGGGCCCAGACTTTCACAGTGGTCTTAGTGGATTAGCCTCTAACACCCTATTTTCAGAGGAAGATAAACAGGACAAAACATTTCTACACCACCTACAGCCACCAAATTTTACATGTCAATACTAGGCTAAATGATGACCAGGCACACCAAATTTGGGGTCTCTAGCCCCTCCTCAACCCCTTCAGGAAAGCTGCTCACAAACGAAGGCTGTCAAAAAAGCGGATGGGCTTTTTCTTCCTTTAGAAGGGGTCTGCAGCTTTGAAATTTTTTGAGCCATCCAGCCCACGAGAGGTTTAAACCCTGTGAATCTTGTCACCATTGGATATTGGTGAATTGAACTGTGGGGTATGAGTTATTTTGACCCACGGCCTGTAAACTTCTGATACCTTATAATTGTTTTCCTCAAGCATAAGTTTTTGGAAATGCACAGGTCTTTCCCTCATGATTTTCAAACAATTAAGTCGATAGCAAAGGTTTTCCCAAAGAGTTCGAGCACCAAATTAACAGTGGTTGACCTCCACAACACTATGATCACAGGGACCTAAAGATTGTTTGCTTGCGATGCTCCTGTAAGGAACTAGTTAAAGAGTTAACCTAGGAACCTGCAACTTCACATTTTTATTGGTCACGGTTGTAAAGAAACATAGTATGTGTTTGTCAAGTCAAAACATTTCTACACCACCTACAGCCACCAAATTTTACATGTCGATCCTAGGCTAAATGATGACCGGGCACACCAAATTTGGGGTCTCTATCCCCACCCCAACCCCTTCAGGAAGGCTGTTCATTTACAAAGGCTGTTGAATTAACAGGTAGGCTGTTTCTCCCTTTCAAAGTGGTCTTCAGCTTTGAAATTGTTGGTGAGTCATCTAGCCCACATGATGTTTAAACTCTGCAAATCTTGTTACCATCAGATATCCGTGAGTGGAACTGTGGGGTATGAACAGTTTTGACATTGAGGCCTGTCATCTTCTGAAACATATTCATTATTCTCCTCAAGTATGGTTTGTTAAAAGGACAAGTCTTTCCCTTATGATTTTAAGATAAGATAAGATAAGCCTTTATTAGTCCCACAACGGGGAAATTCCAGGATTGCAACAGCACAGGGATAGCAACACTCAGAGCAACAATCAGAAGGAAAGAAAAAAAGCAAGCAAGCAAGAGCAGCTAATATACATATGTACATATTACTATAAAATATATATATACACACACACAGACACACAGTGCAGAGCATTGTAGCTGGATGGAATAAATATATGAATATATAAACACACAGTGTGGAGCATTGTAGCTAGATGGAATAAATATGTAGATATATAAACACCCACAGTACGGAGCATTGCAGCTAGGTGGAATAAATATGTAAATATATAAACACACGCAGTGCGGAGCAATGTAGCTAGATGGAATAATATGTAGATATATAAACACACAGTGTGGAGCATTGTAGCTAGATGGAATAAATATATAGATATATAAATATAAACACACCCACTGCGGAGCATTGTAGCTAGATGGAATAAATATGTAAATATATAAACACACACAGTGCAGAGCATTGTTGCTAGATGGGATGAAACAGCATAACCGTCTACTTAGTTATCCTACATGGTATGATTATGTGCCCATACATATTCTCACCCTCCATAGCGACCAGTATTTTCCTAGTTGTATGCCGGAGGGGACCATTTGTGTAAGTCTATTGCATCTTTTGCATTCAAAAACTATTAGTTTGTTACGTCTTTTTGCTATCTCTGCGAGCAGCCCTGCTTAGGTTGTACAGTCTGACAGCCGTTGGTAGGAAGGACCTGCGAAACCTCTTGGTTGTGCACCTGGGATGATGTAGTCTGCTGCTAAATGAGCTCCTCAGTGCATTCAGTATGCCCTGCATAGGGTGGAACTCGGACTCCAGCAGAGATGACAGTTTAACCACCGTCCTTCTCTCTCCCATCTCCTACACCGGATCAAGGCGCTGCCCCAGGACAGAGCTAGCTTTCTTGATCAGTTTGTTCAGTCTCTTCCTATCGGCTGCAGTAATGCCACTGCCCCAGCAGACCACTCCAAAAGTGATGGCTGATGCCACCACCGTGTCATAGAATGTCTTCAGCAGCGCCCCTTGTACACCAAAAGACCTGAGTCTCCTCAGCAGGAACAGCCTGCGCTGTCCCTTCTTGTAGAGTGTGTCAGTATTGTGTGACCAGTCTAGTTTATTGTTCAGATGAACACCCAGGTACTTATAGGATGTCACCATCTCGATGTCTGTTCCCTGAATATTTACTGGTGCTGTGAGGGGTTGCGCATGCCTGCGGCAGTCCACCACCAGCTCCTTAGTTTTCCTCGCGTTGATCTGGAGGCAGTTCCGATGGCACCAGTCCACGAAGTCCTGGATAAGCCCTCTGTACTCAGCTTCATCTCCATTGGAGATGAGGCCAACGATCACAGAGTCATCAGAGAACTTCTGTAGATGGCAGTGTGTTGTGTTGTGTGAGAAGTCAGCAGTATAAAGAGTGAACAGGAAGGGAGCCAGCACCGTTCCGTGGGGGGCCCCCGTGCTACCGATGATCGTGTCGGACACACAGTCCCGGGTTCTCACAAACTGAGGCTGGTTCGTGAGGTAGTCCAGGATCCATGATGACAGGTGCTGGTCCACCCCTGCGCACAGCAGCTTGTCCTTCAGGATCATCGGTTGGATGGTGTTGAAAGCACTGGAGAAGTCAAAGAACATGATCCTCACCATATTCCCGGGCTTCTCCAGGTGGGACAGAGAACGGTGAAGGAGGAAGATCACCGCATCCTCCACCCCAATGCCATGCTGGTAGGCGAACTGGAGTGGATCCATTCGTCTTTGACATTTCATTTGTCTTTGACATTTCAGAGAAGAAGTCAGCATGTCTGGAAGAGGAAAGGGCGGCAAAGGTCTGGGGAAAGGAGGCGCTAAACGTCACCATAAAGTTCTCCGTGATAACATCCAGGGAATCACCAAGCCCGCTATCCGCCGTCTGGCTCGCCGCGGTGGAGTGAAGCACATCTCCGGTCTCATCTACGAGGAGACCCGCGGCGTGTTGAAGGTCTTCCTGGAGAACGTCATCCGTGATGCCGTCACCTACACCGAGCACGCCGAGAGGAAGACTGTGACCGCCATGGATGTGGTGTATGCTCTGAAGAGGCAGGGCCGTACTCTGTACGGATTCGGTGGTTAAAACCACACCATTTAATTCATTTTCAATGAATTAAATCTACAGCGAGGGCTTCCCTAATGAGTTTAAGCACCAAATTAACAGTGGTTGACCTCCACAATGCGCTGATTGCAGTGACATTAAGATTGTGTGCCTACCATGCTCCTGTGAGGAAATTGCCCAGGAGAGACTATAGGAACATGTAAGCCCAAATTTGGGGTTGACATGCTAATAAATGCACACACTTTGTGTTTTACCTCTCTGGGACTTTTTTAGTTTGAGGTATGACACTGTCAATTTCCAGTACATTTACATGGGATTTTCCATACATTTTTTACCCCATTTATTTTGTATCACAAATTGATGGCTTGCCCCTAGCTCTAGAAAGTTGGTAGAGACATGAGACCACTTGATTCCTACTCCTTGGGGAGTGTGGATACACATACTTTAAGCTCAACACCCCGAGACCATAAAAGGGCAAAAGTCTGAGGTGCAAGTTTCAGATTTCTTGCACACACACCTAGTAGAGTGTAGATGTACATACTCTGAGCTCAGGTCCCCAGGACCTCAGCCAGATTTTTTGATCCCAAATACAGCTGAGACCATTACAGGTATCATGGTGGTCAACCCTCTGACCCCCTCTTTTCAGACAAGGATGAAAAGACACAAAAACTTTATATACCACCTTTTGGTACAAGAATGTAGAGTTTATACTGCAAGTTATCTGAAAGTGACACTAGAGGGAACAAGGTATGGCTAATGGACACTTACTGTAAATAGATTGAAAGTACTTAGAAACTGACATAGGAGAGAATATCTGTCAATTTCCAATACCCTGTGCACATTTCCAAGCCCTACTTTAGAGTAGTGTTATAGCGCCACCTGTCTTTAAAAATTTCTGCCAGATTGCGTACAATTGCCGAACCATTTTCACAGACACTTGCCATACCATGTTCACAGACATGTACAGAAAGTGCATGAAATGTCCGTGTACAATCGCCCAACCATGTTCACAGACACGGACAGAAAGTGCAGGAAATGTCTGTAACATGTCAATTGGGACTACCTTCAGCTAACTTTTTGCCAAATGGCAATACTTTCCAATTCAATTAGCTTAGCATCTTCTTCCAGCAATCGGGAGCTGTCCCTCCTTGTATCTGCTTGCGTTTATTAGGGCCTGAGCCACTGACAACATTAGTCGGCGAAAGCCCTATTGTATCTTCTTCGTTTCTTTATTATTATTTTTCTACCCAAATGATCGCATTTTTCAACCTCTGAACGTTAACCAAAACGCAATTTTTTTTTTGACAAACCCCTCACATCCGGCAAAAAATTGGATAAACTGGAAAACATATGTGCCCCCCCACCCCTCATATTTTTGGGTGGGGCCAAACGTCCAAGGTCTTATGGAAACAGGAGACCGTAAACTTTGCCGTAGAGACATAAAATTTGGGTGAGGTGTGCATCCTCTCAAGACATGCGAAAAATAGCATTGTGGCCCATACCCACCGCCAACAGGAAGGCCGCCATCTTGCCTCAAAGTCGCCTCACCTCCAATTTGGAAAAAAGTCACACCTCGCATTTGAACGAACTAGTCCTAGGGACCTGCTCCGATTGAGCTCATTTTTACATGGAGGCATCTATATGCATTGGCCATTAAAAAATGTATAAATTAAGTCAAAAGCTTAAAAGCTGTGGCCAGGGCGCCATGGCAAAATTTGACACCTCTCTCTACAATTTCTACCACCTGTAACTCGGGCAAAACCTTTCCTATGTGCACCAGACTTTCCATTATGGAAAATAGTCCCACCCCGAACACAATGACATCAAAATCCCTGACAAATGTTAAAGCGCCACATAGTGGTTAACGAAAGAATTGCTGAAAACTGTTGTATTTATTATTCACGTGCGGCTGGCCAGAATGAGGTGAAATTTTCAGAGATTTATCAGAACACAGCGATGATCATAACTGAACATCAACTTTAGCATGATATCAAATGGGTTACCATGAACACGCCCTCCTCGGCATTCAATCCGTGAGCTTATGGGGAGGGGTGGAAACGTCCTGGAGTCATGAAATCTGGAACATATGTTGAGGTGACTGTCACATATAGTCCGGAATGGATGAACAACACATAACTGGCAAGGAAGTGTTGTCATGGTGCCATGTCAAATTTTGACTCCTCCCCTTACAACTTCAACCACCTATAACTCGGGAAAAACCTGTCCGATGAACACCAAAAATTGTCATGATGTAAAATAGTCCGGCCTCGAACACAATGACATCAAAATACCTGAAAACCACTTTAGCGCCACATTGTGGTTAACAAAAGAATTGCTGAAAACTTTTTTTATTTATTACTCATGCGCGGTTTTGAAGAATGATGTGAATTTTTTTCAGATTCATCAGACCACAGCCCTGATCATAACTGAACATCAACTTGAGCATGACATGAAATGCATTACCATGGACATGCCCTCCTTGCCATTCAATCCGTGAGCTTATGGGGAGGGGTGGGAACGTCCTGGAGTCATGAAATTTGGAACATAGGTTTATTTGACTGTCACATATACTCCAATATGGGTGGACAACATATAACTGATAAGGATGTGTTGCCATGGCACCATGGCGAATTTTGACTCCTCCCCTTACAACTTCAACCACCTGTAACTCCGCCAAATCCTGTCCAATGTGCACCAGACTTTCCATTATGGAAAATAGTCCCGCCCCAAACACAACTACATCAAAATCCATGACAAAAGTTATAGCACCACATAGTGGTTAATGAAAGAATTGCTGAAAACTGTTTTATTTATTACTCACCCACCGCTGGCCAGAATGATGTGAAATTTTCTGAGATTCATCAGATCAAAGCCATGATCATAACTGAACATCAAATTTAGCATGACATGAAATGTGTTTCCACGGACACGCCCTCCTCGCGATTCAATCCGTGAGCTTATGGGGAGGGGTGGGAACGTCCTGGAGTCATGAAAATTTGAACATAGGTTAAGGTGAATGTCGCATATAGTCCAACATGGGTGGACAACACATATTGTTGTTTTGTCAAATAAAAATATTTGACAAAAGGGATAGTGAGTATAGTGGATAATGAGTATAGGATAGTGAGGGATAGTGAGTGACAAAAGTTCGTCACTTCCTTGTGGTAACGTATCGTCACTTCCTGTTTTGCTGTCTGCCTGTGTGGTTTGCTCTCCAGCTCTCTAGCCACTAGCTATGGCTACTACCTCTCTTTCCTCTCCTCTGGTGTGCTCTCTCTGTCAGATGTTTAGCTACACCTCTGCCTCTTTTAGTGATAACGGTAAATGTAATAAATGTTGTCTTTTTGACGCGCTCGAGGCGAGGTTGTCTGATTTGGAATCCCGGCTCCGCTGCATTGAAACACCGTCTGCGCCAGTTAATCTCGACGGACGCCCATTAGCTGCAGCGGAGCTAGCTACCTTAGGCCCCCCTGTCAGTGGTTCCCCGGCTCTCCTCAGCAGCGAGGAGACTGGGTGGGTGACGGTGAGAAGGAAGCCTAGTCGCAAAGCCCCGGTACACCACCAACCTGTTCACGTTTCTAATCGTTTTTCCCCGCTCAGCGACACACCCGCTGAGGAAAAAACTCTGATCATTGGCGACTCTGTAGTCAGAAACGTGAACCTAGAGACTCCAGCGGCCATAGTCCAATGTATTCCTGGGGCCAGAGCAGGCGACATCGAGTCAAATTTGAAAATGCTGGCTAAAAGTAACTGTAAATATTCCACAATTGTTATTCACGCCGGCATTAATGACATCCGTCTCCGGCAGTCGGAAGTCACGAAACTTAATATAGAATCGGTGTGTGACTTTGCAAAAACGATGTCTGCCACTGTAGTATTCTCTGGGCCCCTCCCCAATCTGACCAGTGATGACATGTTTAGTCGCTCGTCATCCCTGAACCGCTGGCTGTCTGTGTGGTGTCCTAAAAATGACGTGGGCTACATTGACAATTGGAGCTCTTTTTGGGGAAAACCTGGTCTTATGAGACGAGACAGCATTCATCCCACTTTGGATGGTGCTTCTCATTTATCTAACAATCTGGCATCTTTTTTATCCAAATTTCCAAAACCATGACTACTCAGAGTTGGGACCAGGAAGCAGAGTCTCAGTCTTACACGCCTCTCTGCAGCTCCTCTTCATCCGCCACCCCTCAGCTTAGCCCCTGACTTCCCCATCAGAGAATCGTTGTCTGCTCCCTCCAAAGTGGATAAAAATATAATGTATAAGCATCCCAAAGTGATAAAGCAAAATATTGGTAAAACTCAAATTAAACATAAAGCCTCTAAATTGAATGATTTGGCCTCTGTTCCTCCTCATAATTTAAAAAAATTAAATGTGGTTTGTTAAATATTAGGTCTCTAACTCCCAATTCTCTGTTAGTCCATGATCTGTTAATTGATCATCAGATTGATTTAATTTCCCTTACAGAGACTTGGTTAGGACAAGAGGATTATGTTGGTTTAAATGAATCAACTCCCTCTGGTTATTTAAACTGTCAAAATCCCAGAAGTTCTGGTCGTGGAGGAGGAGTAGCAACAATTTACCATTTCAAATTACTAGTTAATGTAAAGCAAAAAACATGTTATAATTCCTTTGAGGGCCTGGTCCTCAGTATTGGGCACTTTAGCAATTTCAGGTTAAACCCAATTTTATTTGCCATTGTTTATCGTCCCCCATCAACCTATTCAGAATTTTTATCCAAATTTGCTGATTTCTTAGCTGATTTAGTGTTGAAATCTGATAGAATAATTATGGTAGGGGACTTTAATATACATGTGGATGTAGATAGTGACTGCCTTAATGTGGCTTTTAATTCAATATTAGACTTGATTGGGTTTTCTCAGAAAGTAGGAAATTCTACTCATTACCTCCACCATACATTGGACCTTGTTCTGACATATGACATAGAAATAGAAAATCTTGTAGTGTCTCCTCATAACCCTGTACTGTCAGACCATTGTCTGTTAACCTTTGATTTTACTATTTCTGACTATTTGGCTCCTAAAGAAAAATGTTATCACAGTAGATGCCTCTCAGATGATGCTGTTTCCAAATTTATGCAGATTGTTTCCTCTATGCCATGTGTCAACACAATGGAAATAAGCTATAGACAGCTTGCTCCTTCTGTAATTGATAACATGGTGGATAGTGTTTCAGCTTCTCTGCATCAGGCTCTAGACTTGGTGGCCCTCTTAAAAAAGAAAAAGTCTAATCAGAGATTTTTAACTCCTTGGTTCAACACAGAAACTCGTAGCTTAAAACAGAAGACTCGTCAATTAGAAAGAAAATGGCGCTCTACTAATTTAGATGAAATCTATTTAGCTTGGAGAAATCATCTTTTAATTTATAAAAAATATCTTAGAAAAGCTAGAACGAGTTATTACTCTGCATTAATAGAAGAGAACAAGAATAATCCCAGGTTTCTTTTCAGTACTGTAGCCAGGTTGACAAAGAGTCAGGACTCTGTCAATCCTAGCATCCCCTTAGAGCTTACTAGTCAGGACTTTATGAACTTTTTCAATAATAAAATTTCATCCATCAGAGATAAAATCAATCAGATTCTTCCCACAGTTAACTTAAATACTGTAACTACTACAACTCCTTCTATTGATGTCTGTCTTGATGAGTTTACTCCAATCGACCTTTGTGAGTTAGACAAAGTAGTTTCCTCATCCAAACCTTCAACTTGTCTTTTAGATCCTATTCCTACCAGGTTATTTAAAGAAGTCTTCCCACTTATTGGTAGCTTTATTCTTCATATAATCAATTCTTCATTAACTTTAGGCCATGTACCGCAGGCTTTTAAAACGGCTGTAATTAAACCCTTACTCAAAAAGCCAACGCTAGATCCAGGAGCTTTAGCTAACTATAGACCAATCTCTAATCTCCCTTTCATTTCAAAAATCTTAGAAAGAGTTGTTGCTACGCAATTATTTGACCACCTGCAGGGAAATGGTTTACTTGAAGAGTTTCAATCTGGGTTTAGAATCCATCATAGTACTGAAACAGCCTTAGCGAAGGTCACTAACGACCTCCTCATTGCATCTGATAATGGACTAGTTTCTGTACTTGTCCTTTTAGATCTTAGTGCAGCTTTTGATACTATTGATCATAATATTCTACTTGATAGATTAGAACACTATGTTGGACTTAATGGAACTTCGTTGCAGTGGTTTAGATCTTATTTATCTGATAGGTTCCAGTTTGTTCATGTAAATGATGAGTTTTCTTTCAGCTCAAAGCTTAGTCATGGAGTTCCACAGGGATCTGTGCTAGGCCCTACTCTTTTTAGTTTATATATGCTTCCGTTAAGCAACATTATTAGAAAGCACTGTATACATTTTCATTGTTATGCAGATGACACACAATTATACCTGTCAATGAAGCCAGATGATACTAATCAATTAGCCAAGTTAGAAGCCTGTCTTAAGGAAATCAAAGCTTGGATGACTTGTAATTTCCTGCTATTAAATTCAGATAAGACTGAAGTCATTCTTGTTGGTCCAAAAAACCTTAGAAATTCCTTTCCAAATCAAACTTTCAGTTTGGATGCAGTTACTCTTTCTCTTAATAGCTCTGTGAGGAACCTTGGAGTTATTTTTGATCAGGATTTGTCCTTCAATTCACATATTAAATTTGTTTCTAAGACTGCCTTCTATCATTTGCGTAATATTGCCAAGATTAGGAGCATCTTGTCTCAGAGTGATGCTGAGAAGCTGATCCACGCTTTTGTTAGCTCGAGATTAGATTATTGTAATTCTTTATTATCAGGCTGTCCTAAAACATCTTTAAAAAGTCTTCAGCTGATCCAAAATGCTGCAGCAAGAGTTTTAACAGGTACTAGAAAGAGAGATCATATCTCTCCGGTTCTGGCCTCCCTTCATTGGCTTCCCATAGAGTTTAGAATTAAGTTTAAAATCCTTCTTCTCACTTACAAAGCTCTAAACAATCAGGCTCCTTTTTATTTAAAAGATCTGATACTATCGTATTATCCTAACAGAGCACTACGCTCTCAAAATGCAGGATTACTTGTTTTACCTAGAATCTCCAAAAGTACAATGGGAGGCAGAGCCTTCAGTTATCAAGCTCCTCTCCTGTGGAATAAGCTGCCAATCTGGATTCGGGAGTCAGACTCGATCTCTGTTTTTAAGAATAGGGCTAAAACCTACCTTTTTGATCTAGCCTACAATTAGGGAGGGATCATGTGTTTCTGAACCCTCCCTTAGTTATGCTGCTAATAGGTTTAGTCAGCCGGGGGACCTCCAGTAATGCACTGGGCCTCACTCCTTTCCTCACTCTCTATGAAATATTTTTTTTTTGCTGGTCATTAACATTTGTTTGTTCTCTCCCATAGATTGAGTCCCCATCGTGCTGTTTGCTCTCTACATGTCTGTTCTTTTCTTCTTCTCTATCCCCTCACCCCCCAGCCAGTCGCAGCAGATGACTGCCCCTCCCTGAGCCTGGTTCTGCTGGAGGTTTCTTCCTGTTAAAAGGGAGTTTTTCCTCTCCACTGTCGCCAAGTGCTTGCTCACAGGGGATCGCCTGATTGCTGGGGTCTTTCTGCAACTGTGGGGGTCCCCCCTACAGTTGATAGTGCTATGAGATGACTGTTGTTGTGAAATGGCGCTATATAAATAAAGTTGAATTGAATTGAATTGAATAGTGCCATTTACTGCTCACAGGAAGATCTTCGCCAAATGGTTTACTTTATTATTCATGCAGCCCTTGCAGTGATGACGGCACATTTTCCAAGCCAGCAAGGGACGACGGGCGCCGGGTTCTGCGGGTGTGCGGGGGGCGAAAGTCCGCTTACACCTACTTGCAGGTTTAATTAGGGCCTGAGCCACTGACAACGTCAGTCGGCGAAAGCCCTATTGTATCTGCTATCGTTTATTAGGGCCTGAGCCACTGACAACATCAGTCGGCGAAAGTCCTATTGTATCTGCTAGCGTTTATTTATTTATTAGGGCCTGAGCCACTGACAACGTCTGTTGGCGAAAGCCCTATTGTATCTGCTTGCGTTTATTTTTTTTTAGGGCCTGAGCCACTGACAACGTCAGTCGGCGAAAGCCCTATTGTATCCGCTCGCGTTTATTTATTAGGGCCTGAGCCACTGACAACGTCAGTCGGCGAAAGCCCTATTGTATCCGCTCACGTTTATTTATTATTTTTTGTTATTTTTTTTTCTCTATTATTCTGCCTAAATGATCGCATTTTTCACCCTCTGAACGTTAACCAAAACGCGATTTTTTTTGGCAAACCCCTCTGACCCGGCAAAAAATTCGATAAACTGGAAAACATATGTGCCCCCCCACCCCTCATTTTTGTGGGTGGGGCCAAACGTACAAGGTCAATGGAGACTGGAGACCATAAACTTTGCCGTAGACACATCAAATTTGGGTGAGGTGTGAATCACCTCAAGACATGCAAAAAATATCATTGTGGCCCATACCCACCGCCAACAGGAAGGCCGCCATCTTGCCTCAAAGTCGCCCCACCTCCAATTTGGAAAAAACTCACACCTCGCATTTGAACGCACTTGTCCTAGGGACCAGATCCAATTGAGCTCATTTTTACATGGGGGCATCTACAGGCATTGCCCATTAAAAGTTATATAATTTAAGTCAAAATCTCAAAAGGCGTGGCCAGGGCGCCATGGCGAATTTTTACTCCTCCCCTTACAAATTCAACCACCTGTAACTTGCCCAAAACTTGTCCGATGTCCACAAAACTTTACATGAAGGAAAATAGTGCCACCCCGGACGCAATGACCTCAAAATACCTGACAACCGATATAGCGCCACATAGTGGTTAACAAAAGAATTGCTGAAAACTGTTTTATTTATTACTCACAAGCGGCTGGCCAGAATGACGTGAAATTTTCAGAGATTCATCAGAACACAGAAATGATCATAACTGAACATCAACATTAGTATGACATCATACGTGTTACCAAGGACACGCCCTTCTCGCCATTCAATCCATGAGCTTATGGGGAGGGGTTTGACGGTTTTGGAGGTCTAAATTTTTCAACATATGTTGAGGTCAATGTCATGTGTAGTCCAATATGGGTGGACGACACATAACTTACAGGGAAGTGTTGCCATGGCAACATGGCGACGGTTGACTACACGCCATGAAATTTCAGAAAGTTGTATCTTGGACAAACCTTTTCTGATTTCCACCAAATTTTCAAAAATGGATAATATTCCCACCCTGAACATTCCTATATAAAATAACAAAAGTTTTAGCGCCGCCTACTGGTAACAACATTAGACCCTTGTAAATTGGACATACGTTGCACGATTTGCAACAAATTTTATTCGATCAATATTCTCCCTTCCCCGAACTCGTCTATATACAAATAATAAACAACACTCATAGCGCCCCCTAATGATTAAAGGAAGAATTACTGACGGGCAAAACTTGCCTGATGTCCACAAAACTTTCCATGAAGGAAAATAGTGCCACCCCGGATGCAATGACATCAAAATACCTGACAAAAGATATAGCGCCACATAGTGGTAAATGAAAGAATTGCTGAAAACTGTTTTATTTATTACTCACGCACGGCTGGCCAGAATGATGTGAAATTTTCAGAGATTCATCAGAACACAGCCATGATAATAACTGAACATCAACAATAGTATAACATCAAACGTGTTAACATAGACACGCCCTCCTCGCCATTCAATCCGTGAGCTTATGGGGAGGGGTGGGAAGGTCTTGGAGGTCTCAATTTTTCAACATATGTTGAGGTCACTGTCATATGTAGTCCAATATTGGTGGACAACACATAACTTACAGGGAAGTGTTGCCCTGGCAACATGGTGACGGTTGACTACACGCCATGAAATTTCGGAAAGTTGTATGTTGGCAAAGTTTACAGTCTCCATAGACCTTGAAAATTTGTGTACGTTTGGGGGGGAACATATCTTTTCCTGTTTATCGAATTTTTTGTCGGGTCTGAGCGGTCTTGGGATTTATAAATTTTTGAACATATGTACCTAACAGCCACACATTTGAGGCAAAAATTGCACACCCACTAGTGCCTAAGCAGCTCTCTGTATTTCAACAATTGCAGATAAAAAAATGGACCTAAAACCTCAAAGCCCCCCCAACAAGAAAAATTGTATGATGTTCTCTCATGTAGAAGTTAATAATTTTAAAATTAACTTTTAAACTCTGAATTGTTTACTAAATGGCTCTCTGTACTTGCACGATTGCAGATAAAAAATGGACCTAATGTACCTAACAGCAACACATTTGAGGCAAAAATTGCACACCCACCGGTGCCGAAGCAGCTCTCTGTAGTTGAACAATTGCAGATAAAAAAATGGACCTAAAACCTCGAAGCCCCCCCAACAACAAAAATTGTATGATGTTCTCTCATGTAGAAGTTAATAATTTTAAAATTAACTTTTAAACTCTGAATATTTTAAGCTCTAGAAATTGAGAATATTTATTTCCGATGAATTCCCGATATATATTTCCGATGTCCCATGGCGAGGAGTCAACCTTCTCCATGGTAACACTTACCTAATCAGTGATGTGCAGATCCAAAGAGACCAACAGCTGCTCTGAGTCTGAGAGTGTATTAAAGATCTTTGTCTCTTTAAAATGGAGTCCTCTAACAACTCCTTCAAAATGGGAGAAAACAGGCCACTGTCTCATTTACAAACAGCAGAATCGTTACCTACGATGCAGCAAAGTTCAGACTCCTCAGCCTCACAGCAACCCCATTTTAATGACCAAGCACCTCCCACTGGACATATCATTCATTCAAAAACAGTTCAATAAATATTTCTACAAAAACAGTTCACAGTTCACCATCTTCCAATATACAATATCTCACAAAAGTGAGTACACCCCTCACATTTTTATAAATATTTTATTATATCTTTTCATGGGACAACACTGAAGATATGACACTTTGATGTAATGTAGTCAATGTACAGCTTGTACAACAGTGGAAATCTGTTGTCCTCTTAAAATTACTCATGACTTCAATCTTGAAGGTTGTTCTCCAAAATTTACAACAATTTTCTAATCATTTTATACTTTTCTTTGTCAATCTATCTACATTTGAAACCATTTCCCTCAAATTTGTAATTTCCTCTTGTAAAATTGACTTTTCCTGTACATTTGAGACTGGTCCGACTGAAAGACAGACTGACAGCATTCAACAGGGCGTGGGACTCGAGAAGGTGTGTTCACATTTTGGTGGTTAACAAATGGCAGAAATTGATAGAAGAGGAGAAAAATGAGCCAAACGGCACAGGTGAGGGGAGAGGAGGCAGCAGAGGAGTGTGTTCTGAATACAGCAGAGAGGCCGTGAGATTTTCAGCACCTCAGGTTAGTGACGTGACTCTCAGAATAAATTCTATAATATTTAGCTGCCATCAAGTAGTTCACAATTCTCTGTCTCCAAAGTATTTTTTCTCATAAACTGAAAAAATAATTAATTCCTCAATAACGAAGATTTTTCAATAAAGTTCTGAATTTCCAAGAAAAAATTAGCTACATGAATAGAATAGAAAACACCTGATTGTCCCCTTGGGGAAATTTGTTGTGGACTCACAGTTCTGACACAAACCTGCTTCCCTTTGAATCACAACACATCACATCACAACATGACATCTGCTCACATAGAGTATATTGCACGCTATACCCCCATTACACATATTAAAAAAACAAAACAAAAAAACAGTCTAAAACATAAACAAAGAGAACATGTAATCCAAGTTAGGATCACCATGCTGTTGTACAATCCTAGGAGCAATTTAGGAGCCTAATAGAAGCAGGTACAAATAAACTTTTTTTTAAACAGTTTAACCTGCATTTTGGTATTCTGTATCTTCTACCAGAAGGCAGTTTGGTGAAAAAGCCTCTTTCCACAGTAGATGTTGCTGAATGAAGAAAAAAAAGAAAACCCTTGCTTGTTCTCAGGTGATTCATTATTTTTTAACAAGGAGGATGGTAGTGGTGGTGGACTCACAAATTTATTCTAAGGTAAAGCCTATAAATGTAAATTGAGTACAAATTAGCAGGTTCCAAGGTTGTCATAGCCAGGAGCGGCACTGGGGTTAAGCTCCCAGTGCTCATAAAATGCTCCTTACGGCGTGCGTCTCGAAAAGCCTCTGCCAACTAAGTCCAACTCCTAGCCTGCCCGTGTGGTTTAGTCTCTAAGCCCGGTGGAACTGCTTTTACTAATAGGAGAAGGGGCGAGGGCGGATCTCTGGCGCCTTAAAACCAGATGCTTCGGGTAGATGGTGGCTCGTCAACCTGGGAAGGTAGCCCATCTAGGGGAAGGTAAACCCTGATTTCAAACCTCCGCTGCCTTGCGGCACACCCGGTCACGGGAAAGGCTTCGGGAGTCAACCCTGAGGAAAAATCCGGAGTCGGAGCCCCTAAGGCAGTTCTCTGTTGTGCTCAACATCGTTCTGGCAGCTCCTGCGACGGCACTGGTGCCAAACTATAGCAGCCCTGCTGTTTCTTTGGATCCATCAGTGACGTGGAGAGGGGGGACATGCTGCATGGGTAACATCTCGTCCTCCATATCTTCCTGCCCAGGCTTGAATCCTACCAACGCCCAACGCTGGAAGGTAGAACACCGGTGCGCATCGGCCTGATCAGCCACAGGCGGTGCTGTTCCAGCAGAGTAGACGTTTAGGATTCTCTTCCATGGTCATCATAGACCGACGGAGGCCAACGACAACGATTATAAATTTGTGGATCATTTTATGAATGATTTTTCTTTATATTTTAATAAAATTACTGTTTCAATATAAATTTGAAACACATTGTTTAAGGGGAAAAAGCCAAAATATTATCACAATTTACACTTTTGACCATAATTTTGCAGAGCAACAGCCAAACAAAAACTAATGACTGCAATGGTCATGTGCCCGTAGCAAGCAGCGCCTCTTTGTGTTGGTCATATCATGTGACTTCTCCCATGGAAAAAGCACATACATCGCATCAGGAATCACAGCATTGAAGCGGAGAGGACATGGAGGGAGAGGAAGTGCCTGTATTAAAAAAAAAAAAAAAAACAACAACAAAAAAAGTACATATTCAATAAAAACATTAAAAAAATATTTCAATTATTCATTGGATTCGTCTGCAAGCCAAGGACCATTTCTGGTTAAAATTTCAGCAAAATCCATCCAGTAGTTTCTACATAATCCTACTAAATCACTGCAAGAAGTTTGAGCCTTGGTAGAGGTATGCAGTCATGGATCACCCTCAAAATGTAATGGTTTGTGTGTAGGCCAAGAACCACTTCTGGTGAACATTTCATCCAAATTCATCCAGTAGTTTTGGAGTATTGTTGGAAAAGTGTGTGAGGATATAAGAGCCTTGGTGGAGGTATGCATTCCACAGGAAGTTTACAGTTTCAAATTTAGCAATGTTTTCTCACACACCTTATAACAAAATAAACGTAGCACTTATATCTAACGGTTAACAAGCAAAATGTTAAGTTTAAACCAACTTACAGGTGTCCTTGCCTCAGATCAAACATGCTAATGCTAACGGGCTAGCCGCGAACGTTAGCTAAAACGCTAATCTCAAGGGAAACAAATTTAGCAATGTTTTCTCACACAACTTATAACAAAATAAACGGAGCACTTATATCTAACGGTTAACATGCAAAATGTTACGTTTAAACCAACTTACAGGCTGGTTGGGTGAGGAATGATGTACGTCGTCTTCTTCTGAGGTTTTATGGTGGTTGGCAAACACCTTGTAGAAGCATTACCGCCACCTTCTGGAACGGACTGTGATTTGAAATGGCATTACTGTCCTATATCCTTCAAATTAGTCCTGTTGCCCTAATAAACCTAAAAACTGCATGATAGACCGCATCTCCTGAACTTCTCTGCAAAATCTCTTTCATACTGAGCTGATTTTGTCCTGCGATAAGCACAGTTGCCATGGAAACCCACTCATTGCATTTCAATAACGGACATTTATACATGGGGCAAACTTGCAACAATTTGCACTAAATTTTCGACGATTGATATTAGTCCTGCACCAAACAAGTCTACATAAAAATAACAAACAAAAGTTTTAGCGCCCCTATTTTTAAAAGGAAGAATTGCTGAAAAAAATTTTCTCTCTTTTTCTCTCACTAGCAGAAAAAAAAATGCATGAAGGAATCACTAGGGCTGATTGACAGTACAAGTAGATAGTACAGAACTGTTTCCATGGCGACCAGCGTGCTTCAACACACACAGTGCAGAGCATTGTAGCTAGACGGAATAATATGTAGATATATAAACACCCAGTGCGGAGCATTGTAGCTAGATGGAATAAATATGTAAATATATATACACACACAGTGCAGAGTATTGTTGCTAGAAGGGATGAAACAGCACAACCGTCTACTTAGTTATCCTATATGGTATGATTATGTACCCATACATATTCTCACCCTCCATAGCGACCGCTATATTCCTAATTGTATGCTGGAGGGGACCATTGTATGTCTTTTGCATTCAAAACTATTAGGTTGTCACGTCTTTAGGCTATCTCTAAGAGCAGCCCTACTTAGGTTGTACAGTCTGACAGTCGTTGGGAGGAAGGACCTGCGAAACCTCTCGGTTGTGCACCTAGGATGATGTAGTCTGCTGCTAAATGAACTCCACCGTGCGTTCAGTATGTCCTGCACAGGGTGGAAATCGGACTCCAGCAGAGATGACAGTTTAGCCACCGTCCTTCTCTCTCCTATCTCCTCCACTGGGACAACGCGCTACCCCAGGACAGAGCTAGCTTTCTTGATCTGTTTGTTCAGTCTATTCCTATCGGCTGCCATAATGCCACTGCCCCAGCAGACCACCGTGTCATACAATGTCTTCAGCAGCGCCCCTTGTACACCAAAAGACATGAGTCTCCTCAGTAGGAACAGCCTGCGCTGTCCCTTCTTGTAGAGTGCGTCAGTATAGTGTGACCAGTCTAGTTCATTGTTCAGATGAACACCCAGGTACTTATAGGATGTCACCATCTCAATGTCTGTTCCCTGTATATTTACTGGTGATGTGAGGTGTTGTCCTGAAATGAGAGTGGAGGAACTTCAGCAGAGGGACATGACTGAAAGTTTGGAGACATTGTTTTTGGGCACAATGACTACGGCACCTCCACCTAATGTGCGTGGAAGAAGTCGATTGGAATAAATGGCCAGCAGGTACTGTTCAAAGCGAGGGAGGACGGGCGGCGGGTTCCGCGGTCGCGCGGGGGGGCGAAGCCCGTTTACACCTGCCTGCAGGTTTAATTATTATTATTATTCTGCCTAAATGATCGCATTTTTCACCCTCTGAACGTTAACCAAAACGCGATTTTTTTTGGCAAACCCCTCTGACCGGGCAAAAAATTCGATAAACTGGAAAAGATATGTTCCCCCCCACCCCTCATTTTTGTGGGTGGGGCCAAACGTACACAAATTTTCAAGGTCTATGGAGACTGGAGACCATAAACTTTGCCGTAGACACATCAAATTTGGGTGTGGTGTGAATCACCTCAAGACATGCAAAAAACATCATTGTGGCCCATACCCACCGCCAAAAGGAAGGCCGCCATCTTGCCTCAAAGTCGCCCCACCTCCAATTCGGAAAAAAGTCACACCTCGCATTTTAACGCACTTGTCCTAGGGACCAGATCCAATTGAGCTCATTTTTACATGGGGGCATCTACAGGCATTGCCCATTAAAAGTTATATAAATTAAGTCAAAATCTCAAAAGGCGTGGCCAGGGCGCCATGGCGAAGTTTGACTCCTCCCCTTACAACTTCAACCACCTGTAACTCGCCCAAAACTTGTCCGATGTCCACAAAATTTTACATGAAGGAAAATAGTGCCACCCCGGATGCTATGACATCAAAATACCTGACAACCAATATAGCGCCACATAGTGGTTAATGAAAGAATTGCTGAAAACTGTTTTATTTATTACTCACAAGCGGCTGGGCAGAATGATGTGAAATTTTCAGAGATTCATCAGAACACAGACTTGATCATAACTGAACATAAACGTTAGTATGACATCATACGTGTTACCACAGAAACGCCCTTCTCGCCATTCAAACCATGAGCTTATGGGGAGGGGTGGGAAGGTCTTGGAGGTCTAAATTTTTCAACATATGTTGAGGTCACTGTCAAATGTAGTCCAATATGGGTGGACAACACATAACTTACAGGGAAATGTTGCCATGGCAACATGGCGACGGTTGACTACACGCCATGAAATTTCGGAAAGTTGTATCTTGGACAAACTTTTTCTGATTTCCACCAAATTTTCAAAAATGGATAATAATCCCACCCTGAACATTCCTATATAAAAATAACAAAAGTTTTAGCGCCGCCTAGTGGCAACAACATTAGACCCTTGTAAATTGGACATACTTTGCACGATTTGCAACAAATTTTATACGATCAATATTCTCCCTTCCCCGAACTCGTCTATATACAAATAATAAACAACACTCATAGCACCCCCTAATGATTAAAGGCAGAATTACTGACGGGCAAAACTTGTCCGATGTCCACAAAACTTTACATGAAGGAAAATAGTGCAACCCCGGACGCAATGACATCAAAATACCTGACAAAAGATCTTGCGCCACATAGTGGAAAATGAAAGAACTGCTGAAAACTGTTTTATTTATTACTCGTGTGTGGCTTGCCAGAATGACGTGAAATTTTCTGAGATTCATCAAAACACATCCTTGATAACAACTGAACATCAACAATAGTATAACGTCAAACGTGTTAACATAGACACGCTCTCCTAACCATTCAAACCGTGAGCTTATGGGGAGGGGTGTGAAGGTGTTGGAGGTCTCAATTTTTCAACATATGTTGAGGTCACTGTCATGTGTAGTACAATATGGGTGGACAACACATAACTTACAGGGAAGTGCTGCCATGGCAACATGGTGACGGTTGACTACTCGCCAAGAAATTTCGGAAAGTTGTATCTTGGACAGACATTGTCTGATTTTAATCAAATTTTCAACAATGGATAATAGTCCCACCCTGAACACTCCTATATAAAATAAAAAAAGTTTTAGCGCCTCCTAGTGGTAACAACATTAGACCCTTGTAAAATGGCCAAACTTTGTACGATTTGCAACAAATTTTATATGATCAATATTCTCCCTTCCCGAACTCATCTATATACAAATAATAAACAAAACTCATAGCGCCCCCTAATGATTAAAGTAAGAATTACTGACGGAATAAACTTGTCCGATGTCCACAAAACTTTACATGAAGGAAAATAGTGCCACCCCGGACGCAATGACTTCAAAATACCTGACAAAAGATACAACGTCACATAGTGGTTAACGAAAGAATTGCTGAAAACTGTTTTGTTTATTACTCATGCGCGGCTGGCCAGAATGACGTGAAATTTTCTGAGATTCATCAGAACACAGCGATGATCATAACTGAACATCAACCTTAGTATGACATCATACGTATTACCATGGACACGCCCTCCTCGCCATTCAATCCATGAGCTTATGGGGAGGGGTGGAAAGGTCTTGGAGGCCTAAATTTTTCAACATATGTTGAGGTCACTGTCATGTGTAGTACAATATGGGTGGACAACACATAACTTACAGGGATGTGTTGCCATGGCAACATGACGACGGTTGACTACTCGCCAAGAATTTTTGGAAAGTTGTATCTTGGAAAAAGTTTTTCTCATTTTCATCAAATTTTCGACAATGGATAATAGTCCCACCCTGAACACTCCTATATAAAATAACAAAAGTTTTAGCGCCTCCTAGTGGTAACAACATTACACCCTTGTAAAATGGCCAAACTTTGTACGATTTGCAACAAATTTTATACGATCAATATTCTCCCTTCCCCGAACTTGTCTATATACAAATAATAAACAAAACGCATAGCGCCCCCTAATGATTAAAGGAAGAATTACTGATGACTTTTTTTTAATTTTTATCTCACCAGCTTAACAAAATTACATGAGGGAATGACTTGGGCTCATTGATAGTACATGTACATAGTAGAGAACTGTTTCCAGGGCGACTGGCGTGCTTCAGTGGCTTTCTCGTCAAACAAAACATGACAGTTACAGCTCAGATAATTCTCGCCTGATTTGGAAAAATCTTTGCACAAATCATACTGATCCCACTCTGAACATGTCTGTATATCAATATTCACAAAACTGTCACACCCACACCTACTGCTGACATGACATACTGCACAAAATTGTTTCTAATTTTGCACAAAGACCAGTAGTCATGATGACATGACCTTTTCAGGGGTTCCTCAGAGTGCATTGGACTATCCTCGGTGGAAGTCACTTTTGTCCTGCGATAAGCACAGTTGCCATGAAAACCCATTCCTTGCCAATCAATATGTTTTATACTTTGGAGGGTTGGGAATGTCCAAGAGTCACCAAATATGGAACGTAAGTCAACATGACTATCTTCAGTAGTTCTGTGGTTTCTGCAACATGTACCTGAAAGGTAAGTGTTACCATGGCCACATGTCCGAGTTTACCTGATCGCAATATGTTGGATAGCTGTAATTTGGACAAAATGTGTCAGACTGTCACCGGAATTGCGATGATGGAGATTAATCCCGCTCCGCACATTTGCCCCACCCACAAAAATGAGTGGTGGAGGTGCACATATCTTTTCCACTTGACCTATTTTGTTGCCGGAATTGCTATGATGGAGATTAGTCCCATTCTGCGCACTTACTTCTACATAAAAATATTTGTCATACATTTGCGGATTAATTTGCCTCTTGAACATATTGCACACCGTTTTGACATAAGCAGACAAAATGTGCTATATAAATACACTTGCTTGCTTTGTAACAATTTTTCGAATAAAGTACACAATGGCTTACAATCTGCAGCTCTTTATTTCAAAGATGCAAAACTGTAACCATAACCATGACACAATACAAGAATATAAACTGACATGCATGATCAATATGTATCATTGTTCTACCATGTTATAGCGCATAACTGTCTCATGCTACAGCACTACTCTAATGCACACGTCACAAAACCACGGCTGCTGTGGGGTTTTTAAAAGGAAGAATTGCTGAAAATTTTTTTCTCTCTTTTTCTCTCACTAGCAGAAAAAAAAAATGCATGAAGGAATCACTAGGGCTGATTGACAGTACGTGTAGATAGTACAGAACTGTTTCCATGGCGACCAGCGTGCTTCAACACACACAGTGCAGAGCATTGTAGCTAGATGGAATAATATGTAGATATATAAACACCCAGTGCGGAGCATTGTAGCTAGATGGAATAAATATGTAAATATATATACACACAGTGCAGAGCATTGTTGCTAGATGGGATGAAACAGCACAACCGTATACTTAGTTTTCCTATATGGTATGATTATGTACCCATACATATTCTCACCCTCCATAGCGACCGCTATTTTCCTAATTGTATGCTGGAGGGGACCATTGTTTGTCTTTTGCATTCAAAACTATTAGGTTGTCACGTCTTTAGGCTATCTCTAAGAGCAGCCCTACTTAGGTTGTACAGTCTGACAGCCGTTGGGATGAAGGACCTGCGAAACCTCTCGGTTGTGCACCTAGGATGATGTAGTCTGCTGCTAAATGAACTCCACCGTGCGTTCAGTACGTCCTGCATAGGGTGGAACTCGGACTCCAGCAGAGATGACAGTTTAGCCACCGTCCTTCTCTCTCCTATCTCCTCCACTGGGACAACGCGCTACCCCAGGACAGAGCTAGCTTTCTTTATCTGTTTGTTCAGTCTCTTCCTATCAGCTGCCATAATGCCACTGCCGCAGAAGACCACCGTGTCATACAATGTCTTCAGCAGTGCCCCTTGTACACCAAAAGACCTGAGTCTCCTCAGTAGGAACAGCCTGCGCTGTCCCTTCTTGTAGAGTGCGTCAGTATAGTGTGACCAGTCTAGTTCATTGTTCAGATGAACACCCAGGTACTTATAGGATGTCACCATCTCAATGTCTGTTCCCTGTATATTTACTGGTGATGTGAGGTGTTGTCCTGAAATGACAGTGGAGCAACTTCAGCAGAGGGACATGACTGAAAGTTTGGAGACATTGTTTTTGGGCACAATGACTACGGCACCTCCACCTAATGCTGCGTGGAAGAAGTCGATTGGAGTAAATGGCCAGCAGGTACTGTTCAAAGCGAGGGAGGATGGGCGGCGGGTTCCGCGGTCGCGGGGGGGGCAAAGGTCCGTTTACACCTGCCTGCAGGTTTAATTATTATTATTTTTCACTATTATTCTGCCTAAATGATCGCATTTTTCATCCTCTGAACGTTAACCAAAACGCGATTTTTTTTGGCAAACCCCTCTGACAAGGCAAAAAATTCGATAAACTGGAAAACATATGTGCCACCCCACCCGTCATTTTTGTGGGTTGGGCCAAACATACAAAGTCAATGGAGACTGGAGACCATAAACTTTGCCGTAGACACATCAAATTTGGGTGAGGTGTGAATCACCTCAAGACATGCAAAAAACATCATTGTGGCCCATACCCACCGCCAACAGGAAGGCCGCCATCTTGCCTCAAAGTCGCCCCACCTCCAATTCGGGAAAAAAGTCACACCTCGCATTTTAACGCACTTGTCCTAGGGACCAGATCCAATTGAGCTCATTTTTACATGGGGGCATCTAAAGGCATTGGCCATTAAAAGTTATATAAATTAAGTCAAAATCTCAAAAGGCGTCGCCAGGGCGCCATGGCGAAGTTTGACTCCTCCCCTTACAACTTCAACCACCTGTAACTCGCCCAAAACTTGTCCGATGTCCACAAAACTTTAAATGAAGGAAAATAGTGCCACCCTGGACGCAATGACCTCAAAATACCTGACAACCGATATAGCGCCACATAGTGGTTAATGAAAGAATTGCTGAAAACTGTTTTATTTATTACTCACAAGCGGCTGGGCAGAATGACGTGAAATTTTCAGAGATTCATCAGAACAAAGACATGATCATAACTGAACATCAACGTTAGTATGACATCATACATGTTACCATAGAAACGCCCTTCTTGCCATTCAATCCATGAGCTTATGGGGAGGGGTGGGAAGGTCTTGGAGGTCTAAATTTTTCACCATATTTTGAGGTCACTGTCATATCTAGTCCAATATGGGTGGACAACACATAACTTACAGGGAAGTGTTGCCATGGCAACATGGCGACGGTTGACTACACGCCATGAAATTTCAGAAAGTTGTATCTTGGACAAACTTTTTCTGATTTCCACCAAATTTTCAAAAATGGATAATAATCCCACCCTGAACATCCCTATATAAAATAAAAGTTTTAGTGCCACCTAGTGGTAACAACATTAGACCCTTGTAAATTGGACATACTTTGCACGATTTGCAACAAATTTTATACGATCAATATTCTCCCTTCCCCGAACCCATCTATATACAAATAATAAACAACACTCATAGCGCCCCCTAATGATTAAAGGAAGAATTACTGAGGGGCAAAACTTCTCCGATGTCCACAAAACTTTACAGGAAGGAAAATAGTTCCACCCCGGACGCAATGACATCAAAATACCTGACAACCAATATAGCGCCACATAGTGGTTAATGAAAGAATTGCTGAAAACTGTTTTATTTATTACTCACAAGCGGCTGGGCAGAATGACGTGAAATTTTCAGAGATTCATCAGAACACAGACATGATCATAACTGAACATCAACCTTAGTATGACATCATACATGTTACCATAGAAACGCCCTTCTTGCCATTCAATCCATGAGCTTATGGGGAGGGGTGGGAAGGTCTTGGAGGTCTAAATTTTTCACCATATGTTGAGGTCACTGTCATATCTAGTCCAATATGGGTGGACAACACATAACTTACAGGGAAGTGTTGCCATGGCAACATGGCGACGGTTGACTACACGCCATGAAATTTCAGAAAGTTGTATCTTGGACAAACTTTTTCTGATTTCCACCAAATTTTCAAAAATGGATAATAATCCCACCCTGAACATCCCTATATAAAATAAAAGTTTTAGCGCCACCTAGTGGTAACAACATTAGACCCTTGTAAATTGGACATACTTTGCACGATTTGCAACAAATTTTATACGATCAATATTCTCCCTTCCCCGAACCCATCTATATACAAATAATAAACAACACTCATAGTGCCCGCTAATGATTAAAGGAAGAATTACTGAGGGGCAAAACTTCTCCGATGTCCACAAAACTTTACAGGAAGGAAAATAGTGCCACCCCGGACGCAATGACATCAAAATACCTGACAAAAGATATAGCGCCACATAGTGGTAAACGAAAGAATTGCTGAAAACTGTTTTATTTATTACTCGTGCGCGGCTTGCCAGAATGACGTGAAATTTTCTGAGATTCATCAAAACAGAGCGATGATCATAACTCAACATCAACGTTAGTATGACATCATACGTGTTACCATGGACACGCCCTTCTCGCAATTCAATCCATGAGCTTATGGGGCGGGGTGGGAAGGTCTTGGAGGTCTCAATTTTTCAACATATGTTGAGGTCACTGTCATATGCAGTGCAATATGGGTGGACAACACATAAGTTACAGGGAAGTGTTGCCATGGCAACATGGTGACGGTTGACTACACACCATGAAATTTCGGACAGGTGTATCTTGGACAACCTTTTTCTGATGTCCACAAAACTTCCCATCACGGAAAACAGTGCCACCCCGGATACAATGACATCAAAATACCGGACAATACATATAGCGCCACATAGTGGCTAACGAAAGAATTGCTGAAAACTGTTTTATTTATTACTCACGTACGGCTGGCCAGAATGACGTGAAATTTTCAGAGATTCATCAGAACACAGACGTGATCATAACTGAACATCAACGTTATTATGACGTCATACGTGTTACCATTGACACGCCCTTCTCCCCATTCAACCCATGAGCTTATGGGGCGGGGTGGGAAGGTCTTGGAGGTCTAAATTTTTCAACATATGTTGAGGTCACTGTCTTATGCAGTCCAATATGGGTGGACAACACATAACTTACAGGGAAGTGTTGCCATGACAACATGGTGACGCTTGACTACACACCATGACATTTCGGAAAGTTGTATCTTGGACAATCTTTGTCTGATTTTCACTACATATTTGACAGTGGATATTAGTCCCACCCTGAACAGTCCCTACACCACTGACAGTCTGCCCATGTCACAGACAATAGTTTAGGTTGTGAAATGTTTGGAAATCTGTCCACACTTAAAAGCATATGCTAGTTGTGCTTCTTTGCCATTTTTTCACATAAATTCTCACCTGTTATTAAATTGTGACTTCAGCACATTAGTTTGCTACAAACAAATTTACCACTCTTAACAACTTTTAATTTATTTGAAAAATGTTTCAAACATTATGTTCGCAAGCATGCCCACGTGACAAACACACAATGCATTCTGGGAAGTGAAGTCCGCATGTTACATCAACAGACTACAGCCCACTTTTTGATCATGGCGTAACATCTTCTGTATAATCGTCAAACCACAATTTGCAAGATTTTAGACTACGTAAACCGCAATTTGAAAAACTTAAAAAAAGGTTTTAAACAATATTGATTCGCCCATTATGACGTAGTGTCCATAGAATTCACCAAGTGCATTCTGGGTACGCTCGGAACCGTTCGCGGACATCACGTAAAAGCTGGAGACATCGTCACAAAGCAGACATGGGGGAGTCTTGCTGTGTGGTAAACTGTAATAGTCATTCTCACAACCGCCGTGGAGAAAAGATAAACCACGGAATAGGCTTTTTTCGTTTTCCAGCCTGGAAGAAGAACAGCACAGCTCACGTTTCGGATGTAACGAAGAAGCGACGCCTGGCCTGGATTGCAGCAGTCAGAAGACCCAACGTAACTTTCAAACACGCACCTGTATCGATGGTGGTGTGCTCAAAGCATTTTTATAAAGGTACGTTATGATTTATGGTGTACGTCTGTTGTTAAATCTTGCTTGTGTTGGGGTTAAGACTTGCTTGGTCATAGCTTTTAACCTACATCAGCAGTGCTAAGCTAAACAGAGCTAAGCTAAAGACACTCCGATATCAGAGTAGCTAGAAAAAGTTCCCACTCACACACCTGTGTGAGCGGGTTTAATTTGTTCTACTCCAAAGTATTTTCTTAATTTTTCCTTTGCTTTAACAGCAGACCAGCTTATGAAATGCTAGACCAGTCAGGAGACTGGGCACCTTCTCTAAACCTTAGGCATGCAGAGCTTCCAGTTGCCACTCCTGACAGGTTTAACCGCTTATGCAGATGGACAAGATTATGACAAAAAGAATCAGCAGGGCATGCAAGTGATCCTCCCAGCACAGACCTCCAATATCAGTGGCCACGTGACTGAGATGGATAATGTAGCTCCTTCAGGTCGTCTTTTTTTATTTCACCTATGTTTTTCTTTCTAAAATGTGTCTTGGGATTCCTTTTGATTACAAAATATATTAACTACAGTTGTTTATTGTCCTGATCAGCAACAGATGACACCACACCTCTGGCTGAGATGGAGGAGACGACATCTGATGAAGCAGCACAGATCTGTCAGGCTGATGATGCTCCAGAGGACAATGCACAAGAGCGACAGAACTACAGCAAGTGTCACTGTAGACTTAAAGAATTTTTACTCTTCCAAGAGGAGAACAGAAAGTTAAAGGGAGAGCTCTCCAGAAATACTCTGGATGACAATTTCCTCAAAGATAATCACTCAAAGGTGAAATACTACACTGGGCTTCCATCTTTCAGTTTAATGGCTCTGCTGATGCAATTTTTACCCAGCCTAACAAAGACAGAAAAAAAATCCCAATTTCAAATTCTCCTTTTAACTAACATACATTTGCAGATTAATTTGCCTCTTGAACATATTGCACACCTTTTGGACATAAGCAGACAACATGTGCTATATAAATACACTTGCTTGCTTTGTAACAACATTTGGAATAAAGTACACAATGGCTTACAAACTCCAGCACTTTATTTCAAAGATGGAAAAGTGTAACCATAACCATGACACAATACAAGTATATACGTAAATTGACATGCAAGTTCGACATGTATCATTGTTCTACCATGTTATAGCGCATAGCTGTCTCATGATACAGCACTACTCTAATGCGCATGTCACAAAACCACGGCTGCTGTGGGCTTGGTGCTTCAGAGTCCCCCACATCCTAAATGGAAACACTGACTTTCAGTTTTGGTTATCACAGGCAACCATGTCATCCAGCTCTTCTGGCTGCCTGCAAGTCCACCACACTTCTGCTGTGTTCTGTGCCTGTCTTCTGGGATTGTGTGTGGGACCTGGCTGTAATGCAGTTAGACGTCGTCTTTTGGCCTTCTGGGTGGGTTTATCTGCTGCAGCTTTCCTCTTGTGTTGTGGGGTCAGAGTCAGTAAAGTGACGGGCAACAAGCTCAGGTAGGACAGCTATAGAAAAAAAGTTCTGCGTAACTGGTAAAAGTGTTTGCTCCCACAGGTCAGAATCTGGTGTGACGCGTACAACAACACAACTTTTTGTGGTCCACACACCAAAATCACAGAAAGGTGAGCCTGTCACAAAGATTTGCGTTTGTACCTGCTGCGACCGGTATTTTCCTAATTGTATGCTGGAGGGGACCATTGTATGTCTTTTGCATTCAAAACTATTAGGTTGTCACGTCTTTAGCCTATCTCTAAGAGCAGCCCTACTTAGGTTGTACAGTCTGACAGGCGTTGGGAGGAAGGACCTGCCAAACCTCTCGGTTGTGCACCTAGGATGATGTAGTCTGCTGCTAAATGAACTCCACCGTGCGTTCAGTATGTCCTGCATAGGGTGGAACTCGGACTCCAGCAGAGATGACAGTTTAGCCACCGTCCTTCTCTCTCCTATCTCGTCCACTGGGACAACGCGCTACCACAGGACAGAGCTAGCTTTCTTGATCTGTTTGTTCAGTCTCTTCCTATCGGCTGCCATAATGCCACTGCCGCAGCAGATCACCGTGTCAT
This sequence comes from Pholidichthys leucotaenia, assembly GCA_020510985.1. Classification (NCBI taxonomy): domain Eukaryota; kingdom Metazoa; phylum Chordata; class Actinopteri; order Cichliformes; family Pholidichthyidae; genus Pholidichthys; species Pholidichthys leucotaenia. Next base: position 446,002,492 of record CM035837.1, on the reverse strand, counting down.
ACAATGTCTTCAGTAGTGCCCCTTGTACACCAAAAGACCTGAGTCTCCTCAGTAGGAACAGCCTGCGCTGTCCCTTCTTGTAGAGTGCGTCAGTATAGTGTGACCAGTCTAGTTCATTGTTCAGATGAACACCCAGGTACTTATAGGATGTCACCATCTCAATGTCTGTTCCCTGTATATTTACTGGTGATGTGAGGTGTTGTCCTGAAATGAGAGTGGAGCAACTTCAGCAGAGGGACATGACTGAAAGTTTGGAGACATTGTTTTTGGGCACAATGACTACGGCACCTCCACCTAATGTGCGTGGAAGAAGTCGATTGGAATAAATGGCCAGCAGGTACTGTTCAAAGCGAGGGAGGACGGGCGGCGGGTTCCGCGGTCGCGCGGGGGGGCGTAGGTCCGTTTACACCTGCCTGCAGGTTTAATTATTATTATTATTCTGCCTAAATGATCGCATTTTTCACCCTCTGAACGTTAACCAAAACGCAATTTTTTTTGGCAAACCCCTCTGACCGGGCAAAAAATTCGATAAACTGGAAAAGATATGTTCCCCCCCACCCCTCATTTTTGTGGGTGGGGCCAAACGTACACAAATTTTCAAGGTCTATGGAGACTGGAGACCATAAACTTTGCCATAGACACATCAAATTTGGGTGTGGTGTGAATCACCTAAAGACATGCAAAAAACATCATTGTGGCCCATACCCACCGCCAACAGGAAGGCCGCCATCTTGCCTCAAAGTCGCCCCACCTCCAATTCGGAAAAAAGTCACACCTCGCATTTTAACGCACTTGTCCTAGGGACCAGATCCAATTGAGCTCATTTTTACATGGGGGCATCTACAGGCATTGCCCATTAAAAGTTATATAAATTAAGTCAAAATCTCAAAAGGCGTGGCCAGGGCGCCATGGCGAAGTTTGACTCCTCCCCTTACAACTTCAACCACCTGTAACTCGCCCAAAACTTGTCCGATGTCCACAAAATTTTACATGAAGGAAAATAGTGCCACCCCGGATGCTATGACATCAAAATACCTGACAACCAATATAGCGCCACATAGTGGTTAATGAAAGAATTGCTGAAAACTGTTTTATTTATTACTCACAAGCGGCTGGGCAGAATGACGTGAAATTTTCAGAGATTCATCAGAACAAAGACATGATCATAACTGAACATCAACGTTAGTATGACATCATACATGTTACCATAGAAATGCCCTTCTTGCCATTCAATCCATGAGCTTATGGGGAGGGGTGGGAAGGTCTTGGAGGTCTAAATTTTTCACCATATGTTGAGGTCACTGTCATATCTAGTCCAATATGGGTGGACAACACATAACTTACAGGGAAGTGTTGCCATGGCAACATGGCGACGGTTGACTACACGCCATGAAATTTCAGAAAGTTGTATCTTGGACAAACTTTTTCTGATTTCCACCAAATTTTCAAAAATGGATAATAATCCCACCCTGAACATCCCTATATAAAATAAAAGTTTTAGTGCCACCTAGTGGTAACAACATTAGACCCTTGTAAATTGGACATACTTTGCACGATTTGCAACAAATTTTATACGATCAATATTCTCCCTTCCCCGAACCCATCTATATACAAATAATAAACAACACTCATAGCGCCCCCTAATGATTAAAGGAAGAATTACTGAGGGGCAAAACTTCTCCGATGTCCACAAAACTTTACAGGAAGGAAAATAGTTCCACCCCGGACGCAATGACATCAAAATACCTGACAACCAATATAGTGCCACATAGTGGTTAATGAAAGAATTGCTGAAAACTGTTTTATTTATTACTCACAAGCGGCTGGGCAGAATGACGTGAAATTTTCAGAGATTCATCAGAACACAGACATGATCATAACTGAACATCAACGTTAGTATGACATCATACATGTTACCATAGAAACGCCCTTCTTGCCATTCAATCCATGAGCTTATGGGGAGGGGTGGGAAGGTCTTGGAGGTCTAAATTTTTCACCATATGTTGAGGTCACTGTCATATCTAGTCCAATATGGGTGGACAACACATAACTTACAGGGAAGTGTTGCCATGGCAACATGGCGACGGTTGACTACACGCCATGAAATTTCAGAAAGTTGTATCTTGGACAAACTTTTTCTGATTTCCACCAAATTTTCAAAAATGGATAATAATCCCACCCTGAACATCCCTATATAAAATAAAAGTTTTAGCGCCACCTAGTGGTAACAACATTAGACCCTTGTAAATTGGACATACTTTGCACGATTTGCAACAAATTTTATACGATCAATATTCTCCCTTCCCCGAACCCATCTATATACAAATAATAAACAACACTCATAGTGCCCGCTAATGATTAAAGGAAGAATTACTGAGGGGCAAAACTTCTCCGATGTCCACAAAACTTTACAGGAAGGAAAATAGTGCCACCCCGGACGCAATGACATCAAAATACCTGACAAAAGATATAGCGCCACATAGTGGTAAACGAAAGAATTGCTGAAAACTGTTTTATTTATTACTCGTGCGCGGCTTGCCAGAATGACGTGAAATTTTCTGAGATTCATCAAAACAGAGCGATGATCATAACTCAACATCAACGTTAGTATGACATCATACGTGTTACCATGGACACGCCCTTCTCGCAATTCAATCCATGAGCTTATGGGGCGGGGTGGGAAGGTCTTGGAGGTCTCAATTTTTCAACATATGTTGAGGTCACTGTCATATGCAGTGCAATATGGGTGGACAACACATAAGTTACAGGGAAGTGTTGCCATGGCAACATGGTGACGGTTGACTACACACCATGAAATTTCGGACAGTTGTATCTTGGACAACCTTTTTCTGATGTCCACAAAACTTCCCATCACGGAAAACAGTGCCACCCCGGATACAATGACATCAAAATACTGGACAATACATATAGCGCCACAAAGTGGCTAACGAAAGAATTGCTGAAAACTGTTTTATTTATTACTCATGTACGGCTGGCCAGAATGACGTGAAATTTTCAGAGATTCATCAGAACACAGACGTGATCATAACTGAACATCAACGTTATTATGACGTCATACGTGTTACCATGGACACGCCCTTCTCCCCATTCAACCCATGAGCTTATGGGGAGGGGTGGGAAGGTCTTGGAGGTCTAAATTTTTCACCATATGTTGAGGTCACTGTCATATCTAGTCCAATATGGGTGGACAACACATAACTTACAGGGAAGTGTTGCCATGGCAACATGGCAACGGTTGACTACACGCCATGAAATTTCAGAAAGTTGTATCTTGGACAAACTTTTTCTGATTTCCACCAAATTTTCAAAAATGGATAATAATCCCACCCTGAACATCCCTATATAAAATAAAAGTTTTAGCGCCACCTAGTGGTAACAACATTAGACCCTTGTAAATTGGACATACTTTGCACGATTTGCAACAAATTTTATACGATCAATATTCTCCCTTCCCCGAACCCATCTATATACAAATAATAAACAACACTCATAGCGCCCCCTAATGATTAAAGGAAGAATTACTGAGGGGCAAAACTTCTCCGATGTCCACAAAACTTTACAGGAAGGAAAATAGTGCCACCCCGGACGCAATGACATCAAAATACCTGACAAAAGATATAGCGCCACATAGTGGTAAACGAAAGAATTGCTGAAAACTGTTTTATTTATTACTCGTGCGCGGCTTGCCAGAATGACGTGAAATTTTCTGAGATTCATCAAAACAGAGCGATGATCATAACTCAACATCAACGTTAGTATGACATCATACGTGTTACCATGGACACGCCCTTCTCGCAATTCAATCCATGAGCTTATGGGGCGGGGTGGGAAGGTCTTGGAGGTCTCAATTTTTCAACATATGTTGAGGTCACTGTCATATGCAGTGCAATATGGGTGGACAACACATAAGTTACAGGGAAGTGTTGCCATGGCAACATGGTGACGGTTGACTACACACCATGAAATTTCGGACAGTTGTATCTTGGACAACCTTTTTCTGATGTCCACAAAACTTCCCATCACGGAAAACAGTGCCACCCCGGATACAATGACATCAAAATACCGGACAATACATATAGTAGCGCCACATAGTGGCTAACGAAAGAATTGCTGAAAACTGTTTTATTTATTACTCACGTACGGCTGGCCAGAATGACGTGAAATTTTCAGAGATTCATCAGAACACAGACGTGATCATAACTGAACATCAACGTTATTATGATGTCATACGTGTTACCATTGACACGCCCTTCTCCCCATTCAACCCATGAGCTTATGGGGCGGGGTGGGAAGGTCTTGGAGGTCTAAATTTTTCAACATATGTTGAGGTCACTGTCATATGCAGTCCAATATGGGTGGACAACACATAACTTACAGGGAAGTGTTGCCATGACAACATGGTGACGCTTGACTACACACCATGACATTTCGGAAAGTTGTATCTTGGACAATCTTTGTCTGATTTTCACTACATATTTGACAGTGGATATTAGTCCCACCCTGAACAGTCCCTACACCACTGACAGTCTGCCCATGTCACAGACAATAGTTTAGGTTGTGAAATGTTTGGAAATCTGTCCACACTTAAAAGCATATGCTAGTTGTGCTTCTTTGCCATTTTTTCACATAAATTCTCACCTGTTATTAAATTGTGACTTCAGCACATTAGTTTGCTACAAACAAATTCACCACTCTTAACAACTTTTAATTTATTAGAAAAATGTTTCAAACATTATGTTCGCAAGCATGCCCACGTGACAAACACACAATGCATTCTGGGAAGTGAAGTCCGCATGTTACATCAACAGACTACAGCCCACTTTTTGATCATGGCGTAACATCTTCTGTATAATCGTCAAACCACAATTTGCAAGATTTTAGACTACGTAAACCGCAATTTGAAAAACTTAAAAAAAGGTTTTAAACAATATTGATTCGCCCATTATGACGTAGTGTCCATAGAATTCACCAAGTGCATTCTGGGTACGCTCGGAACCGTTCGCGGACATCACGTAAAAGCTGGAGACATCGTCACAAAGCAGACATGGGGGAGTCTTGCTGTGTGGTAAACTGTAATAGTCATTCTCACAACCGCCGTGGAGAAAAGATAAACCACGGAATAGGCTTTTTTCGTTTTCCAGCCTGGAAGAAGAACAGCACAGCTCACGTTTCGGATGTAACGAAGAGGCGACGCCTGGCCTGGATTGCAGCAGTCAGAAGACCCAACGTAACTTTCAAACACGCACCTGTATCGATGGTGGTGTGCTCAAAGCATTTTTATAAAGGTACGTTATGATTTATGGTGTACGTCTGTTGTTAAATCTTGCTTGTGTTGGGGTTAAGACTTGCTTGGTCATAGCTTTTAACCTACATCAGCAGTGCTAAGCTAAACAGAGCTAAGCTAAAGACACTCCGATATCAGAGTAGCTAGAAAAAGTTCCCACTCACACACCTGTGTGAGCGGGTTTAATTTGTTCTACTCCAAAGTATTTTCTTAATTTTTCCTTTGCTTTAACAGCAGACCAGCTTATGAAATGCTAGACTGTGATCCTGACTGGGCACCTTCTCTAAACCTTAGGCATGCAGAGCTTCCAGTTGCCACTCCTGACAGGTTTAACCGCTTATGCAGATGGACAAGATTATGACAAAAAGAATCAGCAGGGCATGCAAGTGATCCTCCCAGCACAGACCTCCAAGATCAGTGGCCACGTGACTGAGATGGATAATGTAGCTCCTTCAGGTCGTCTTTTTTTATTTCACCTATGTTTTTCTTTCTAAAATGTGTCTTGGGATTCCTTTTGATTACAAAATATATTAACTACAGTTGTTTATTGTCCTGATCAGCAACAGATGACACCACACCTCTGGCTGAGATGGAGGAGACGACATCTGATGAAGCAGCACAGATCTGTCAGGCTGATGATGCTCCAGAGGACAATGCACAAGAGCGACAGAACTACAGCAAGTGTCACTGTAGACTTAAAGAATTTTTACTCTTCCAAGAGGAGAACAGAAAGTTAAAGGGAGAGCTCTCCAGAAATACTCTGGATGACAATTTCCTCAAAGATAATCACTCAAAGGTGAAATACTACACTGGGCTTCCATCTTTCAGTTTAATGGCTCTGCTGATGCAATTTTTACCCAGCCTAACAAAGACAGAAAAAAAATCCCAATTTCAAATTCTCCTTTTAACTAACATACATTTGCAGATTAATTTGCCTCTTGAACATATTGCACACCTTTTGGACATAAGCAGACAACATGTGCTATATAAATACACTTGCTTGCTTTGTAACAACATTTGGAATAAAGTACACAATGGCTTACAAACTCCAGCACTTTATTTCAAAGATGGAAAAGTGTAACCATAACCATGACACAATACAAGTATATAAATTGACATGCAAGTTCGACATGTATCATTGTTCTACCATGTTATAGCGCATAACTGTCTCATGATACAGCACTACTCTAATGCGCATGTCACAAAACCACGGCTGCTGTGGGCTTGGTGCTTCAGAGTCCCCCACATCCTAAATGGAAACACTGACTTTCAGTTTTGGTTATCACAGGCAACCATGTCATCCAGCTCTTCTGGCTGCCTGCAAGTCCACCACACTTCTGCTGTGTTCTGTGCCTGTCTTCTGGGATTGTGTGTGGGACCTGGCTGTAATGCAGTTAGACATCGTCTTTTGGCCTTCTGGGTGGGTTTATCTGCTGCAGCTTTCCTCTTGTGTTGTCGGGTCAGAGTCAGTAAAGTGACGGGCAACAAGCTCAGGTAGGACAGCTTTAGAAAAAAAGTTCGGCGTAACTGGTAAAAGTGTTTGCTCCCACAGGTCAGAATCTGGTGTGACGCGTACAACAACACAACTTTTTGTGGTCCACACACCAAAATCACAGAAAGGTGAGCCTGTCACAAAGATTTGCGTTTGTACCTGCTGCGACCGGTATTTTCCTAATTGTATGCTGGAGGGGACCATTGTAGAGATGACAGTTTAGCCACCGTCCTTCTCTCTCCTATCTCCTCCACTGGGACAACGCGCTACCACAGGACAGAGCTAGCTTTCTTGATCTGTTTGTTCAGTCTCTTCCTATCGGCTGCCATAATGCCACTGCCGCAGCAGATCACCGTGTCATACAATGTCTTCAGTAGTGCCCCTTGTACACCAAAAGACCTGAGTCTCCTCAGTAGGAACAGCCTGCGCTGTCCCTTCTTGTAGAGTGCGTCAGTATAGTGTGACCAGTCTAGTTCATTGTTCAGATGAACACCCAGGTACTTATAGGATGTCACCATCTCAATGTCTGTTCCCTGTATATTTACTGGTGATGTGAGGTGTTGTCCTGAAATGAGAGTGGAGCAACTTCAGCAGAGGGACATGACTGAAAGTTTGGAGACATTGTTTTTGGGCACAATGGCTACGGCACCTCCACCTAATGCTGCGTGGAAGAAGTCGATTGGAGTAAATGGCCAGCAGGTACTGTTCAAAGCGAGGGAGGATGGGCGGCGGGTTCCGCGGTCGCGCGGGGGGGCGAAGACCCGTTTACACCTGCCTGCAGGTTTAATTATTTTTTGTTATTTTTTTTCTCTATTATTCTGCCTAAATGATCGCATTTTTCACCCTCTGAACGTTAACCAAAACGCGATTTTTTTTGGCAAACCCCTCTGACCGGGCAAAAAATTTGATAAACTGGAAAAGATATGTGCCCCCCCACCCCTCATTTTTGTGGGTGGGGTCAAACGTACAAGGTCTATGGAGACTGGAGACCATAAACTTCGCCGTAGACGCATCAAATTTGGGTGAGGTGTGAATCACGTCATGACATGCAAAAAACATCATTGGGGCCCATACCCACCGCCAACAGGAAGGCCGCCATCTTGCCTCAAAGTCGCCCCACCTCCAATTCGGAAAAAAGTCACACCTCGCATTTTAACGCACTTGTCCTAGGGACCAGATCCAAATGAGCTCATTTTTACATGGCGGCATCTACAGGCATTGGCCATTAAAAGTTATATAAATTAAGTCAAAATCTCAAAAGGCGTGGCCAGGACGCCATGTCGAAGTTTGACTCCTCCCCTTACAAATTCAACCACCTGTAACTCGGCCAAAAATGGTCCCATGTCCACAAAACTTTCCATGAAGGAAAATAGTGCCAATGCGGACGCAATGACCTCAAAATACCTGACAACCGATATAGCGCCACATAGTGGTTAATGAAAGAATTGCTGAAAACTGTTTCATTTATTACTCACAAGCGGCTGGGCAGAATGATGTGAAATTTTCTGAGATTCATCAGAAAACAGCCATGACAATAACTGAACATCAACAATAGTATAACATCAAACGTGTTAACATGGACACGCCCTCCTCGCCATTCAATCCGTGAGCTTATGGGGAGGGGTGAGAACGTCCTGGAGTCATGAAATTTGGAACATAGGTTTAGGTTACTGACACATATAGTACAATATGGGTGGACAACACATAACTGACAAGGAAGTGTTGCCATGGCGCCATGGCGAAGTTTGACTCCTCCCCTTACAACTTCAAACACCTGCAACTCGGGCAAAAATGGTCCTATGTCCACAGAACTTTCCATGAAGGAAAATAGTACCACCCCGAACGCAATGACATCAAAATACCTGACAACCGATATAGCGCCACATAGTGCTTAATGAATGAATTGCTGAAAACTGTTTAATTTATTACTCACAAGCGGCTGGGCAGAATGATGTGAAATTTTCGGAGATTCATCAGAACACAGCCATGATAATAACTGAACATCAACATTAGTATAACATCAAACATGTTACCATGGCGCCATGGCGAAGTTTGACTCTTCCCCTTACAACTTCAAACACCTGTAACTCGTGCAAATCTTGTCCCATATCCACAAAACTTTCAATGAAGGAAAATAGTCCCACCCCGAACGCAATGACATCAAAATACCTGACAACCGATATAGCGCCACATAGTGGTTAATGAAAGAAATGCTGAAAACCTTTTCATTTATTACTCACAAGCGGCTGGGCAGAATGATGTGAAATTTGTTGAGATTCATCAGAACACAGCCATGATCATAACTGAACATCAACATTAGTATGACATCTAACGTATTACTATGGACACGCCCACCTCACCATTCAATCCGTTAGCTTATGGGGAGGGTTGGGAACGTCCTGGAGTCATGAAAATTGGAACATAGGTTTAGGTGACTGTCACATATAGTCCAATAGGGGTGGACAACACATAACTGACAAGGAAGTGTTGCCATGGCGCCATGGCGAATTGCTAAATTATTGCAGCAGCACTGTAGTCAGTCCTCCTCTACAGTAATGCTTAACACAGGCTGTCCACAGGGCTGTGTGTTGAGCCCCACTTTGTATTCATTGTACACATATCACTGCATACCTGTTCATCCCACAAACATTATAGAGAAGTTTGCAGATGACACAACAATAGTGGGCCTCATTTCAGGAGGAGTTGAGTCCCACTGGTGAGATGGTGCTCAGATAATAATATGCTACTGAATACATAATAAAAAACAGAACTCATTATTAATATTAGGAAGCATAGCAGTAAGCCACCTCCTCTATACATAGTCAAGGAGTATGTGGAGAGGGTAGAGGCTTTTAAGTTTCTGGTTGTTCAGATTTCTCACAACCTTACCTGGGTAGTACGGCCCCAAACATGTCAGCTAAATTATTGCAGCAGCACTGTAGTCAGTCCTCTACAGTAATGCTTAACACAGGCTGTCCACAGGGCTGTGTGTTGAGCCCCACTTTGTATTCATTGTACACATATCACTGCATACCTGTTCATCCCACAAACATTATAGAGAAGTTTGCAGATGACACAACAATAGTGGGCCTCATTTCAGGAGGAGATGAGTCCCACTGGTGAGATGGTGCTCAGATAATAATATGCTACTGAATACTTAATAAAAAACAGAACTCATTATTAATATTAGGAAGCATAGCAGTAAGCCACCTCCTCTATACATAGTCAAGGAGTGTGTGGAGAGTTAAGAAAGGCAACCACTAGAGGGAGGCAAAGTACAAGAAGAGAAGAGAAGCAGTCTACAGGGGATGCATTACAACATAACTTTTGGAAGTTATAGCTAAATTATTGCAGCAGCACTGTAGTCAGTCCTCCTCTACAGTAATGCTTAGCGCAGGCTGTCCACAGGGCTGTGTGTTGAGCCCCACTTTGTATTCATTGTACACATATCACTGCATACCTGTTCATCCCACAAACATTATAGAGAAGTTTGCAGATGACACAACAATAGTGGGCCTCATTTCAGGAGGAGATGAGTCCCACTGGTGAGATGGTGCTCAGATAATAATATACTACTGAATACATAATAAAAAACAGAACTCATTATTAATATTAGGAAGCATAGCAGTAAGCCACCTCCTCTATACATAGTCAAGGAGTGTGTGGAGAGTTAAGACAGGCAACCACTAGAGGGAGGCAAAGTACAAGAAGAGAAGAGAAGCAGTCTACAGGGGATGCATTACAACATAATTTTTGGAAGTTATAGCTAAATTATTGCAGCAGCACTGTAGTCAGTCCTCCTCTACAGTAATGCTTAACACAGGCTGTCCACAGGGCTGTGTGTTGAGCCCCACTTTGTATTCATTGTACACATATCACTGCATACCTGTTCATCCCACAAACATTATAGAGAAGTTTGCAGATGACACAACAATAGTGGGCCTCATTTCAGGAGGAGATGAGTCCCACTGGTGAGATGGTGCTCAGATAATAATATGCTACTGAATACATAATAAAAAACAGAACTCATTATTAATATTAGGAAGCATAGCAGTAAGCCACCTGGGTAGTACGGCCCCAAACATGTCTACATAAACATAACAAACAAAAGTTTTAGCGCACCTATTGTTAAAAGGAAGAATTGCTGAAATTTGTATTTTCTCTCTTTTTCTTTCACCAGCAGAAAAAACAAATACATGAAGGAATCACTAGGACTCATTGACAGTACATGTAGACAGTGCAGAACTGTTTCCATGGCGACCAGCGTGCTACAATGGCTTTCTCTCCATATAAAACATGACAGTTACACCTAAGACAATTCCTGCCTGATTTACAATAATCTTTGCACACATAATAGTGATCCCACTCGGACATGTCTGAATATCAATATTCACAAAACTGTCACAACCACACCTACTGCTGACATGACGTACTGCACAAATTTGTATCACATTTTGAACCAAGTCCAGTAGTCAGAATGAAATGACATTTTCAGTGGTTTCTCAAAGTGAATTGAACTACCCTCAGTGGAAGTCACTTTTGTACTGCGATAAAAACAGTTGCCATGAAAACACACTCCTTGCCTAACAATATGTTTTATACTTTGGAGGGTTGGGAAACTCCAAGAGTCACCAAATGTGGAACTTAAGAAAAGATGACTCTCTTCTGTAGTTCTGTGCTGTCTCCAACATGTACCTGAAATCTAATTGTTACCATGGCCGCATGTCCGAGTTTACCTGATCGCAATAAGTTGGATAGTTGTAATTTGGACAAACTGTGTCGGACTGTCACCAGTCATTGATAGTACATGTACATAGTACAGAACTGTTTCCAGGGCGACTGGCGTACTTCAGTGGCTTTCTTGCCAAACAAAACATGACAGTTACAGCTCAGATAATTCTTGCCTGATTTGGAAAAATCTTTGCACAAATCATACTGATGCCAATCTGAACATGTCTGTATATCAATATTCAAAAAACTGTCACACCCACACCTACTGCTGACATGACGTACTGCACAAAATTGTTTCCAATTTTGCACAAAGACCAGTAGTCATGACGACATGACCTTTTCAGGGGTTGAAACTGACATGCATGATCAATATGTATCATTGTTCTACCATGTTATAGCGCATAACTGTCTCATGCTACAGCACTACTCTAATGCACACGTCACAAAACCACGGCTGCTGTGGGGTTTTTAAAAGGAAGAATTGCTGAAAATTTTTTTCTCTCTTTTTCTCTCACTAGCAGAAAAAAAAATGCATGAAGGAATCACTAGGGCTGATTGACAGTACGTGTAGATAGTACAGAAATGTTTCCATGGCGACCAGCGTGCTTCAACACACACAGTGCAGAGCATTGTAGCTAGATGGAATAATATGTAGATATATAAACACCCAGTGCGGAGCATTGTAGCTAGATGGAATAAATATGTAAATATATATACACAGTGCAGAGCATTGTTGCTAGATGGCATGAAACAGCACAACCGTCTACTTAGTTATCCTATATGGTATGATTATGTACCCATACATATTCTCACCCTCCATAGCGACCGCTATTTTCCTAATTGTATGCTGGAGGGGACCATTGTATGTCTTTTGCATTCAAAACTATTAGGTTGTCACGTCTTTAGGCTATCTCTAAGAGCAGCCCTACTTAGGTTGTACAGTCTGACAGCCGTTGGGATGAAGGACCTGCGAAACCTCTCGGTTGTGCACCTAGGATGATGTAGTCTGCTGCTAAATGAACTCCACCGTGCATTAAGTATGTCCTGCATAGGGTGGAACTCGGACTCCAGCAGAGATGACAGTTTAGCCACCGTCCTTCTCTCTCCTATCTCCTCCACTGGGACAACGCGCTACCCCAGGACAGAGCTAGCTTTCTTGATCTGTTTGTTCAGTCTCTTCCTATCAGCTGCCATAATGCCACTGCCGCAGCAGATCACCGTGTCATACAATGTCTTCAGCAGTGCCCCTTGTACACCAAAAGACCTGAGACTCCTCAGTAGGAACAGCCTGCGCTGTCCCTTCTTGTAGAGTGCGTCAGTATAGTGTGACCAGTCTAGTTCATTGTTCAGATGAACACCCAGGTACTTATAGGATGTCACCATCTCAATGTCTGTTCCCTGTATATTTACTGGTGATGTGAGGTGTTGTCCTGAAATGAGAGTGGAGCAACTTCAGCAGAGGGACATGACTGAAAGTTTGGAGACATTGTTTTTGGCCACAATGACTACGGCACCTCCACCTAATGTGCGTGGAAGAAGTCGATTGGAGTAAATAGCCAGCAGGTACTGTTCAAAGCAAGGGAGAACGGGCGGCGGGTTCCGCGGTCGCGCGGGGGGGCGAAGGTTCGTTTACACCTGCCTGCAGGTTTAATTTTTTTTTTTATTATTATTATTCTGCCTAAATGATCGCATTTTTCACCCTCTGAATGTTAACCAAAACGCGATTTTTTTTGGCAAACCCCTCTGACCGGGCAAAAAATTCGATAAACTGGAAAAAATATGTGCCCCCTTACCCCTCATTTTTGTGGGTGGGGTCAAACGTACAAGGTCTATAGAGACAGAAGACCATAAACTTTGCCGTAGACACATCAAATTTGGGTGAGGTGTGAATCACCTCAAGACATGCAAAAAACATCATTGTGGCCCATACCCACCACCAACAGGAAGGCCGCCATCTTGCCTCAAAGTCGCCCCACCTCCAATTCGGGAAAAAGTCACACCTCGCATTTGAACGCACTTGTCCTAGGGACCTGCTCCAATTGAGCTCATTTTTGCATGGCGGCATCTCTAGGCATTGGCCATTAAAAGTTATATAAATTAGGTCAAAATCTCAAAAGGCGTGGCCAGGGCGCCATGGAGAAGATTGACTCCTCCCCTTACAAATTCAACCAGCTGTAACTCCCGCAAAACTTGTCCGATGTCCACAAAACTTTCCATCAAGGAAAATAGTGCCACCCCGGATACAATGACATCAAAATACCGGACAAAAGATATAGCGCCACATAGTGGCTAATGAAAGAATTGCTGAAAACTGTTTTATTTATTACTCACGCACGGCTGGCCAGAATGACGTGAAATTTTCAGAGTATTATCAGAACACAGACATGATCATAACTGAACATCAACGTTAGTATGATGTCATACATGTTACGATGGACACGCCCTTCTCGCCATTCAACCCATGAGCTTATGGGGCGGGGAAGGAAGGTCTTTCAGGTCTAAATTTTTCAACATATGTTGAGGTCACTGTCATATGCAGTCCAATATGGGTGGACAACACATAACTTACAGGGAAGTGTTGCCATGGCAACATGGCGACGGTTGACTACACGCCATGAAATTTCGGACAGTTGTATCTTGGACAACCTTTTTCTGATGTCCACAAAACTTCCCATCAAGGAAAATAGTGCCACCCCGGATACAATGACATCAAAATACCGGACAGTAGATATAGCGCCACATAGTGGCTAACGAAAGAATTGCTGAAAACTGTTTTATTTATTACTCACGCACGGCTGGACAGAATGACGTGAAATTTTCAGAGATTCATCAGAACACAGACATGATCATAACTGAATATCACCGTTAGTATGACGTCATACATGTTACAATGGACACGCCGTTCTCGCCATTCAACCCATGAGCTTATGGGGCGGGGTGGGAAGGTCTTGGAGGTCTAAATTTTTCAACATATGTTGAGGTCACTGTCATATGCAGTCCAATATGGGTGGACAACACATAACTTACAGGGAAGTGTTGCCATGGCAACATGGCGACGGTTGACTACACGCAATGAAATTACGGAAAGTTGTATCTTGGACAAACTTTTTCTGATGTCCACAAAACTTTCCATCAAGGAAAATAGTGCCACCCCGGATACAATGACATCACAATACCGGACAAAAGATATAGTGCCACATAGTGGCTAATGAAGGAATTGCTGAAAACTGTTTTATTTATTACTCACGCACGGCTGGCCAGAATGACGTGAAATTTTCAGAGATTCATCAGAACACAGACATGATCATAACTGAACATCAACGTTAGTATGACGTCATACATGTTACGATGGACACGCCGTTCTCGCCATTCAACCCATGAGCATATGGGGCGGGGTGGGAAGGTCTTGGAGGTTTAAATTTTTCAACATATGTTGAGGTCACTGTCATATGCAGTCCAATATGGGTGGACAACACATAACTTACAGGGAAGTGTTGCCATGGCAACATGGCGACGGTTGACTACACACAATGAAATTACGGAAAGTTGTATGTTGGACAAACTTTTTCCATGGAACGGACTGTGATTCGAAATGGCATTACTGTCCTATATCCTTGAAATTAGTCCTGTTGCCCTAATAAACCTAAAAACTGCATGATAGACCGCATCTCCTGAACTTCTCTGCAAAATCTCTTTCATACTGAGCTGGTTTTGTCCTGCGATAAGCACAGTTGCCATGGAAACCCACTCATTGCATTTCAATAACGGACATTTATACATGGGGCAAACTTGCAACAATTTCCACTAAATTTCCGACGATTGATATTAGTCCTGCACCAAACAAGTCTACATAAAAATAACAAACAAAAGTTTTAGCGCCCCTATTTTTAAAAGGAAGAATTGCTGAAAAAATTGTTCTCTCTTTTTCTCTCACTAGCAGAAAAAAAATGCATGAAGGAATCACTAGGGCTGATTGACAGTACATGTAGATAGTACAGAACTGTTTCCATGGCGACCAGCGTGCTTCAACACACACAGTGCAGAGCATTGTAGCTAGATGGAATAATATGTAGATATATAAACACCCAGTGCGGAGCATTGTAGCTAGATGGAATAAATATGCAAATATATATACACACACAGTGCAGAGCATTGTTGCTAGATGGAATAATATGTAGATATATAAATACTCAGTGCGGAGCATTGTAGCTAGATGGAATAAATATGTAAATATATATACACACACAGTGCAGAGCATTGTTGCTAGATGGGATGAAACAGCACAACCGTCTACTTAGTTATCCTATATGGTATGATTATGTACCCATACATATTCTCACCCTCCATAGAGACCGGTATTTTCCTAATTGTATGCTGGAGGGGACCATTGTATGTCTTTTGCATTCAAAACTATTAGGTTGTCACGTCTTTAGGCTATCTCTAAGAGCAGCCCTACTTAGGTTGTACAGTCTGACAGTCGTTGGGAGGAAGGACCTGCGAAACCTCTCGGTTGTGCACCTAGGATGATGTAGTCTGCTGCTAAATGAACTCCACCGTGCATTCAGTATGTCCTGCATAGGGTGGAACTTGGACTCCAGCAGAGATGACAGTTTAGCCACCGTCCTTCTCTCTCCTATCTCCTCCACTGGGACAACGCGCTACCCCAGGACAGAGCTAGCTTTCTTGATCTGTTTGTTCAGTCTCTTCCTATCTGCTGCCATAATGCCACTGCCCCAGCAGACCACCGTGTCATACAATGTCTTCAGCAGTGCCCCTTGTACACCAAAAGACATGAGTCTCCTCATTAGGAACAGCCTGCGCTGTCCCTTCTTATACAGTGCGTCAGTATAGTGTGACCAGTCTAGTTTATTGTTCAGATGAACACCCAGGTACTTATAGGATGTCACCATCTCGATGTCTGTTCCCTGTATATTTACTGGTGATGTGAGGTGTTGTCCTGAAATGAGAGTGGAGGATTTTGGGCACAATGACTACGGCACCTCCACCTAATGCTGCGTTCCCGTTTACACCTGCCTGCAGGTTTAATTATTATTATTTTTCTCTATTATTCTGCCTAAATGATCGCATTTTTCACCCTCTGAACGTTAACCAAAACGCAATTTTTTTTGGCAAACCCCTCTGATCGGGCAAAAAATTCGATAAACTAGAAAAGATATGTGCCCCCCCACCCCTCATTTTTGTGGGTGGGGCCAAACGTACAAGGTCTATGGAGACTGGAGACCATAAACTTTCCCGTAAACACATCAAATTTGGGTGAGGTGTGAATCACATCAAGACATGAAAAAAACATCATTGTGGCCCATACCCACCGCCAACAGGAAGGCCGCCATCTTGCCTCAAAGTCGCCCCACCTCCAATTCGGAAAAAAGTCACACCTCGCATTTTAACGCACTTGTCCTAGGGACATGATACAATTGAGCTCATTTTTACATGGGGGCATTTACAGGCATTGGCCATTAAAAGTTATATAAATTAAGTAAAAATCTCAAAAGGCGTGGCTAGGGCGCCATGGCGAATTTTGACTCCTCCCCTTACAAATTATACCACCTGTAACTCGGCCAAAATTTGTCCGATGTCCACAAAACTTTACATGAAGGAAAATAGTGCCACCCCGGACGCAATGACCTTGAAATACCTGACAACCGATATAGCGCCACATAGTGGTTAATGAAAGAATTGCTGAAAACTGTTTCATTTATTACTCACAAGCGGCTGGGCAGATTGATGTGAAATTTTCTGAGATTCATCAGAACACAGCCATGATCATAACTGAGCATCAACATTAGCATGGCATCTAACGTGTTAGCATGCACACGCCCACCTCGCCATTAAATCTGTGAGCTTATGGGGAGGGGTGGGAACGTCCAGGAGTCATGAAGTTTGGAACATAGGTTTAGGTTACTGTCACATATAATTCAATATGGGTGGACAACAAATAACTGACAAGGAAGTGTTACCATGGCGCCATGGCGAAGTTTGACTCTTCCCCTTACAACTTCAAACACCTGTAACTCGTGCAAAACTTGTCCCATATCCACCAAACTTTTCATGAAGGAAAATAGTGCCACCCCGGACGCAATGACCTCAAAATACCTGACAACCGATATAGCGCCACATCGTGGTAAACGAAAGAATTGCTGAAAAATGTTTCATTTATTACTCACAAGCGGCTGGGCAGAATGATGTGAAATTTTCTGAGATTCATCAGAACACAGCCATGATAATAACTGAACATCAACAATAGTATAACATCAAACGTGTTAACATAGACAGGCCCTCCTCGCCATTCAAACCGTGAGCTTATGGGGAGGGGTGGGAAGGTCTTGGAGGTCTCATTTTTTCAACATATGTTGAGGTCACTGTCATATGTAGTCCAATATTGGTGGACAACACATAACTTACAGGGAAGTGTTGCCCTGGCAACATGGTGACGGTTGTCTATACGCCATGAAATTTCGGAAAGTTGTATCTTGGCAAAGTTTACAGTCTCCATAGACCTTGAAAATTTGTGTACGTTTGGGGGGAACATATCTTTTCCTGTTTATCAAATTTTTTGCCGGGTCTGAGCGGTCTTGGGATTTATAAATTTTTGAACATATGTACCTAACAGCCACACATTTGAGGCAAAAATTGCACACCCACTAGTGCCTAAGCAGCTCTCTGTATTTCAACAATTGCAGATAAAAAAATGGACCTAAAACCTCAAAGCCCCCCCAACAAGAAAAATTGTATGATTTTCTCTCATGTAGAAGTTAATAATTTTAAAATTAACTTTTAAACTCTGAATTGTTTACTAAATGGCTCTCTGTACTTGCACAATTGCAGATAAAAAAATGGACCTAATGTACCTAACAGCAACACATTTGAGGCAAAAATTGCACACCCACCGGTGCCGAAGCAGCTCTCTGTAGTTGAACAATTGCAGATACAAAAATGGACCTAAAACCTCGAAGCCCCACCAACAACAAAAATTGTATGATGTTCTCTCATGTAGAAGTTAATAATTTTAAAATTAACTTTTAAACTCTGAATATTTTAAGCTCTAGAAATTGAGAATATTTATTTCCGATGAATTCCCGATATATATTTCCGATGTCCCATGGCGAGGAGTCAACCTTCTCCATGGTAACACTTACCTAATCAGTGATGTGCAGATCCAAAGAGACCAACAGCTGCTCTGAGTCTGAGAGTGTATTAAAGATCTTTGTCTCTTTAAAATGGAGTCCTCTAACAACTCCTTCAAAATGGGAGAAAACAGGCCACTGTCTCATTTACAAACAGCAGAATCGTTACCTACGATGCAGCAAAGTTCAGACTCCTCAGCCTCACAGCAACCCCATTTTAATGACCAAGCACCTCCCACTGGACATATCATTCATTCAAAAACAGTTCAATAAATATTTCTACAAAAACAGTTCACAGTTCACCATCTTCCAATATACAATATCTCACAAAAGTGAGTACACCCCTCACATTTTTATAAATATTTTATTATATCTTTTCATGGGACAACACTGAAGATATGACACTTTGATGTAATGTAGTCAATGTACAGCTTGTACAACAGTGGAAATCTGTTGTCCTCTTAAAATTACTCATGACTTCAATCTTGAAGGTTGTTCTCCAAAATTTACAACAATTTTCTAATCATTTTATACTTTTCTTTGTCAATCTATCTACATTTGAAACCATTTCCCTCAAATTTGTAATTTCCTCTTGTAAAATTGACTTTTCCTGTACATTTGAGACTGGTCCGACTGAAAGACAGACTGACAGCATTCAACAGGGCGTGGGACTCGAGAAGGTGTGTTCACATTTTGGTGGTTAACAAATGGCAGAAATTGATAGAAGAGGGGAAAAATGAGCCAAACGGCACAGGTGAGGGGAGAGGAGGCAGCAGAGGAGTGTGTTCTGAATACAGCAGAGAGGCCGTGAGATTTTCAGCACCTCAGGTTAGTGACGTGACTCTCAGAATGAATTCTATAATATTTAGCTGCCATCAAGTAGTTCACAATTCTCTGTCTCCAAAGTATTTTTTCTCATAAACTGAAAAAATAATTAATTCCTCAATAACGAAGATTTTTCAATAAAGTTCTGAATTTCCAAGAAAAAATTAGCTACATGAATAGAATAGAAAACACCTGATTGTCCCCTTGGGGAAATTTGTTGTGGACTCACAGTTCTGACACAAACCTGCTTCCCTTTGAATCACAACACATCACATCACAACATGACATCTGCTCACATAGAGTATATTGCACGCTATACCCCCATTACACATATTAAAAAAAAAAAAAAAAAAAAAACAGTCTAAAACATAAACAAAGAGAACATGTAATCCAAGTTAGGATCACCATGCTGTTGTACAATCCTAGGAGCAATTTAGGAGCCTAATAGATGCAGGTACAAATAAACTTTTTTTTTAAACAGTTTAACCTGCATTTTGGTATTCTGTATCTTCTACCAGAAGGCAGTTTGGTGAAAAAGCCTCTTTCCACAGTAGATGTTGCTGAATGAAGAAAAAAAAGAAAACCCTTGCTTGTTCTCAGGTGATTCATTATTTTTTAACAAGGAGGATGGTAGTGGTGGTGGACTCACAAATTTATTCTAAGGTAAAGCCTATAAATGTAAATTGAGTACAAATTAGCAGGTTCCAAGGTTGTCATAGCCAGGAGCGGCACTGGGGTTAAGCTCCCAGTGCTCATAAAATGCTCCTTACGGCGTGCGTCTCGAAAAGCCTCTGCCAACTAAGTCCAACTCCTAGCCTGCCCGTGTGGTTTAGTCTCTAAGCCCGGTGGAACTGCTTTTACTAATAGGAGAAGGGGCGAGGGCGGATCTCTGGCGCCTTAAAACCAGATGCTTCGGGTAGATGGTGGCTCGTCAACCTGGGAAGGTAGCCCATCTAGGGGAAGGTAAACCCTGATTTCAAACCTCCGCTGCCTTGCGGCACACCCGGTCACGGGAAAGGCTTCGGGAGTCAACCCTGAGGAAAAATCCGGAGTCGGAGCCCCTAAGGCAGTTCTCTGTTGTGCTCAACATCGTTCTGGCAGCTCCTGCGACGGCACTGGTGCCAAACTATAGCAGCCCTGCTGTTCCTTTGGATCCATCAGTGACGTGGAGAGGGGGGACATGCTGCATGGGTAACATCTTGTCCTCCATATCTTCCTGCCCAGGCTTGAATCCTACCAACGCCCAACGCTGGAAGGTAGAACACCGGTGCGCATCGGCCTGATCAGCCACAGGCGGTGCTGTTCCAGCAGAGTAGACGTTTAGGATTCTCTTCCATGGTCATCATAGACCGACGGAGGCCAACGACAACGATTATAAATTTGTGGATCATTTTATGAATGATTTTTCTTTATATTTTAATAAAATTACTGTTTCAATATAAATTTGAAACACATTGTTTAAGGGGAAAAAGCCAAAATATTATCACAATTTACACTTTTGACCATAATTTTGCAGAGCAACAGCCAAACAAAAACTAATGACTGCAATGGTCATGTGCCCGTAGCAAGCAGCGCCTCTTTGTGTTGGTCATATCATGTGACTTCTCCCATGGAAAAAGCACATACATCGCATCAGGAATCACAGCATTGAAGCGGAGAGGACATGGAGGGAGAGGAAGTGCCTGTATTAAAAAAAAAAAAAAAACAACAACAAAAAAAGTACATATTCAATAAAAACATTAAAAAAATATTTCAATTATTCATTGGATTCGTCTGCCAGCCAAGGACCATCTCTGGTTAAAATTTCAGCAAAATCCATCCAGTAGTTTCTACATAATCCTACTAAATCACTGCAAGAAGTTTGAGCCTTGGTAGAGGTATGCAGTCATGGATCACCCTCAAAATGTAATGGTTTGTGTGTAGGCCAAGAACCACTTCTGGTGAACATTTCATCCAAATTCATCCAGTAGTTTTGGAGTATTGTTGGAAAAGTGTGTGAGGATATAAGAGCCTTAGTGGAGGTATGCATTCCACAGGAAGTTTACAGTTTCAAATTTAGCAATGTTTTCTCACACACCTTATAACAAAATAAACGTAGCACTTATATCTAACGGTTAACAAGCAAAATGTTAAGTTTAAACCAACTTACAGGTGTCCTTGCCTCAGATCAAACATGCTAATGCTAACGGGCTAGCCGCGAACGTTAGCTAAAACGCTAATCTCAAGGGAAACAAATTTAGCAATGTTTTCTCACACAACTTATAACAAAATAAACGGAGCACTTATATCTAACGGTTAACATGCAAATTGTTACGTTTAAACCAACTTACAGGCTGGTTGGGTGAGGAATGACGTACGTCGTCTTCTTCTGAGGTTTTATGGTGGTTGGCAAACGCCTTGTAGGAGCATTACCGCCACCTTCTGGAACGGACTGTGATTCGAAATGGCATTACTGTCCTATATCCTTGAAATTAGTCCTGTTGCCCTAATAAACCTAAAAACTGCATGATAGACCGCATCTCCTGAACTTCTCTGCAAAATCTCTTTCATACTGAGCTGATTTTGTCCTGCGATAAGCACAGTTGCCATGGAAACCCACTCATTGCATTTCAATAACGGACATTTATACATGGGGCAAACTTGCAACAATCTCCACTAAATTTTCGACGATTGATATTAGTCCTGCACCAAACAAGTCTACATAAAAATAACAAACAAAAGTTTTAGCGCCCCTATTTTTAAAAGGAAGAATTGCTGAAAAATTTTTTCTCTCTTTTTCTCTCACTAGCAGAAAAAAAAATGCATGAAGGAATCACTAGGGCTGATTGACAGTACAAGTAGATAGTACAGAACTGTTTCCATGGCGACCAGCGTGCTTCAACACACACAGTGCAGAGCATTGTAGCTAGATGGAATAATATGTAGATATATAAACACCCAGTGCGGAGCATTGTAGCTAGATGGAATAAATATGTAAATATACGTATATACACACACAGTGAAGAGCATTGTTGCTAGATGGAATAATATGTAGATATATAAGCACCCAGTGCGGAGCATTGTAGCTAGATGGAATAAATATGTAAATATATATACACACACAGTGCAGAGCATTGTTGCTAGATGGGATGAAACAGCACAACCGTCGACTTAGTGATCCTATATGGTATGATTATGTACCCATACATATTCTCACCCTCCATAGCGACCGGTATTTTCCTAATTGTATGCTGGAGGGGACCATTGTATGTCTTTTGCATTCAAAACTATTAGGTTGTTACGTCTTTAGGCTATCTCTAAGAGCAGCCCTACTTAGGTTGTACAGTCTGACAGCCGTTGGGAGGAAGGACCTGCGAAACCTCTCGGTTGTGCACCTACGATGATGTAGTCTGCTGCTAAATGAACTCCACCGTGCGTTCAGTATGTCCTGCATAGGGTGGAACTCGGACTCCAGCAGAGATGACAGTTTAGCCACCGTCCTTCTCTCTCCTATCTCCTCCACTGGGACAATGCGCTACCCCAGGACAGAGCTAGCTTTCTTGATCTGTTTGTTCAGTCTCTTCCTATCGGCTGCCATAATGCCACTGCCGCAGCAGATCACCGTGTCATACAATGTCTTCAGCAGTGCCCCTTGTACACCAAAAGACCTGAGTCTCCTCAGTAGGAACAGCCTGCGCTGTCCCTTCTTGTAGAGTGCGTCAGTATAGTGTGACCAGTCTAGTTCATTGTTCAGATGAACACCCAGGTACTTATAGGATGTCACCATCTCAATGTCTGTTCCCTGTATATTTACTGGTGATGTGAGGTGTTGTCCTGAAATGAGAGTGGAGCAACTTCAGCAGAGGGACATGACTGAAAGTTTGGAGACATTGTTTTTGGCCACAATGACTACGGCACCTCCACCTAATGTGCGTGGAAGAAGTCGATTGGAGTAAATAGCCAGCAGGTACTGTTCAAAGCAAGGGAGAACGGGCGGCGGGTTCCGCGGTCGCGCGGGGGGGCGAAGGTCCGTTTACACCTGCCTGCAGGTTTAATTTTTTTTTTTTTATTATTATTATTCTGCCTAAATGATCGCATTTTTCACCCTCTGAATGTTAACCAAAACGCAATTTTTTTTGGCAAACCCCTCTGACCGGGCAAAAAATTCGATAAACTGGAAAAAATATGTGCCCCCTTACCCCTCATTTTTGTGGGTGGGGTCAAACGTACAAGGTCTATAGAGACAGAAGACCATAAACTTTGCCGTAGACACATCAAATTTGGGTGAGGTGTGAATCACCTCAAGACATGCAAAAAACATCATTGTGGCCCATACCCACCACCAACAGGAAGGCCGCCATCTTGCCTCAAAGTCGCCCCACCTCCAATTCGGGAAAAAGTCACACCTCGCATTTGAACGCACTTGTCCTAGGGACCTGCTCCAATTGAGCTCATTTTTGCATGGCGGCATCTCTAGGCATTGGCCATTAAAAGTTATATAAATTAGGTCAAAATCTCAAAAGGCGTGGCCAGGGCGCCATGGAGAAGATTGACTCCTCCCCTTACAAATTCAACCAGCTGTAACTCCCGCAAAACTTGTCCGATGTCCACAAAACTTTCCATCAAGGAAAATAGTGCCACCCCGGATACAATGACATCAAAATACCGGACAAAAGATATAGCGCCACATAGTGGCTAATGAAAGAATTGCTGAAAACTGTTTTATTTATTACTCACGCACGGCTGGCCAGAATGACGTGAAATTTTCAGAGTTTCATCAGAACACAGACATGATCATAACTGAACATCAACGTTAGTATGATGTCATACATGTTACGATGGACACGCCCTTCTCGCCATTCAACCCATGAGCTTATGGGGCGGGTAAGGAAGGTCTTTCAGGTCTAAATTTTTCAACATATGTTGAGGTCACTGTCATATGCAGTCCAATATGGGTGGACAACACATAACTTACAGGGAAGTGTTGCCATGGCAACATGGCGAAGGTTGACTACACGCCATGAAATTTCGGACAGTTGTATCTTGGACAACCTTTTTCTGATGTCCACAAAACTTCCCATCAAGGAAAATAGTGCCACCCCGGATACAATGACATCAAAATACCGGACAGTAGATATAGCGCCACATAGTGGCTAACGAAAGAATTGCTGAAAACTGTTTTATTTATTACTCACGCACGGCTGGCCAGAATGACGTGAAAATTTCAGAGATTCATCAGAACACAGACATGATCATAACTGAATATCAATGTTAGTATGACGTCATACATGTTACGATGGACACGCCGTTCTCGCCATTCAACCCATGAGCTTATGGGGCGGGGTGGGAAGGTCTTGGAGGTCTAAATTTTTCAACATATGTTGAGGTCACTGTCATATGCAGTCCAATATGGGTGGACAACACATAACTTACAGGGAAGTGTTGCCATGGCAACATGGCGACGGTTGACTACACGCAATGAAATTACGGAAAGTTGTATCTTGGACAAACTTTTTCTGATGTCCACAAAACTTTCCATCAAGGAAAATAGTGCCACCCCGGATACAATGACATCACAATACCGGACAAAAGATATAGTGCCACATAGTGGCTAATGAAGGAATTGCTGAAAACTGTTTTATTTATTACTCACGCACGGCTGGCCAGAATGACGTGAAATTTTCAGAGATTCATCAGAACACAGACATGATCATAACTGAACATCAACGTTAGTATGACGTCATACATGTTACGATGGACACGCCGTTCTCGCCATTCAACCCATGAGCATATGGGGCGGGGTGGGAAGGTCTTGGAGGTTTAAATTTTTCAACATATGTTGAGGTCACTGTCATATGCAGTCCAATATGGGTGGACAACACATAACTTACAGGGAAGTGTTGCCATGGCAACATGGCGACGGTTGACTACACACAATGAAATTACGGAAAGTTGTATCTTGGACAAACTTTTTCCATGGAACGGACTGTGATTCGAAATGGCATTACTGTCCTATATCCTTGAAATTAGTCCTGTTGCCCTAATAAACCTAAAAACTGCATGATAGACCGCATCTCCTGAACTTCTCTGCAAAATCTCTTTCATACTGAGCTGGTTTTGTCCTGCGATAAGCACAGTTGCCATGGAAACCCACTCATTGCATTTCAATAACGGACATTTATACATGGGGCAAACTTGCAACAATTTCCACTAAATTTCCGACGATTGATATTAGTCCTGCACCAAACAAGTCTACATAAAAATAACAAACAAAAGTTTTAGCGCCCCTATTTTTAAAAGGAAGAATTGCTGAAAAAATTGTTCTCTCTTTTTCTCTCACTAGCAGAAAAAAAATGCATGAAGGAATCACTAGGGCTGATTGACAGTACATGTAGATAGTACAGAACTGTTTCCATGGCGACCAGCGTGCTTCAACACACACAGTGCAGAGCATTGTAGCTAGATGGAATAATATGTAGATATATAAACACCCAGTGCGGAGCATTGTAGCTAGATGGAATAAATATGCAAATATATATACACACACAGTGCAGAGCATTGTTGCTAGATGGAATAATATGTAGATATATAAATACTCAGTGCGGAGCATTGTAGCTAGATGGAATAAATATGTAAATATATATACACACACAGTGCAGAGCATTGTTGCTAGATGGGATGAAACAGCACAACCGTCTACTTAGTTATCCTATATGGTATGATTATGTACCCATACATATTCTCACCCTCCATAGAGACCGGTATTTTCCTAATTGTATGCTGGAGGGGACCATTGTATGTCTTTTGCATTCAAAACTATTAGGTTGTCACGTCTTTAGGCTATCTCTAAGAGCAGCCCTACTTAGGTTGTACAGTCTGACAGTCGTTGGGAGGAAGGACCTGCGAAACCTCTCGGTTGTGCACCTAGGATGATGTAGTCTGCTGCTAAATGAACTCCACCGTGCATTCAGTATGTCCTGCATAGGGTGGAACTTGGACTCCAGCAGAGATGACAGTTTAGCCACCGTCCTTCTCTCTCCTATCTCCTCCACTGGGACAACGCGCTACCCCAGGACAGAGCTAGCTTTCTTGATCTGTTTGTTCAGTCTCTTCCTATCTGCTGCCATAATGCCACTGCCCCAGCAGACCACCGTGTCATACAATGTCTTCAGCAGTGCCCCTTGTACACCAAAAGACATGAGTCTCCTCATTAGGAACAGCCTGCGCTGTCCCTTCTTATACAGTGCGTCAGTATAGTGTGACCAGTCTAGTTTATTGTTCAGATGAACACCCAGGTACTTATAGGATGTCACCATCTCGATGTCTGTTCCCTGTATATTTACTGGTGATGTGAGGTGTTGTCCTGAAATGAGAGTGGAGGATTTTGGGCACAATGACTACGGCACCTCCACCTAATGCTGCGTTCCCGTTTACACCTGCCTGCAGGTTTAATTATTATTATTTTTCTCTATTATTCTGCCTAAATGATCGCATTTTTCACCCTCTGAACGTTAACCAAAACGCAATTTTTTTTGGCAAACCCCTCTGATCGGGCAAAAAATTCGATAAACTAGAAAAGATATGTGCCCCCCCACCCCTCATTTTTGTGGGTGGGGCCAAACGTACAAGGTCTATGGAGACTGGAGACCATAAACTTTCCCGTAAACACATCAAATTTGGGTGAGGTGTGAATCACATCAAGACATGAAAAAAACATCATTGTGGCCCATACCCACCGCCAACAGGAAGGCCGCCATCTTGCCTCAAAGTCGCCCCACCTCCAATTCGGAAAAAAGTCACACCTCGCATTTTAACGCACTTGTCCTAGGGACATGATACAATTGAGCTCATTTTTACATGGGGGCATTTACAGGCATTGGCCATTAAAAGTTATATAAATTAAGTAAAAATCTCAAAAGGCGTGGCTAGGGCGCCATGGCGAATTTTGACTCCTCCCCTTACAAATTATACCACCTGTAACTCGGCCAAAATTTGTCCGATGTCCACAAAACTTTACATGAAGGAAAATAGTGCCACCCCGGACGCAATGACCTTGAAATACCTGACAACCGATATAGCGCCACATAGTGGTTAATGAAAGAATTGCTGAAAACTGTTTCATTTATTACTCACAAGCGGCTGGGCAGATTGATGTGAAATTTTCTGAGATTCATCAGAACACAGCCATGATCATAACTGAGCATCAACATTAGCATGGCATCTAACGTGTTAGCATGCACACGCCCACCTCGCCATTAAATCTGTGAGCTTATGGGGAGGGGTGGGAACGTCCAGGAGTCATGAAGTTTGGAACATAGGTTTAGGTTACTGTCACATATAATTCAATATGGGTGGACAACAAATAACTGACAAGGAAGTGTTACCATGGCGCCATGGCGAAGTTTGACTCTTCCCCTTACAACTTCAAACACCTGTAACTCGTGCAAAACTTGTCCCATATCCACCAAACTTTTCATGAAGGAAAATAGTGCCACCCCGGACGCAATGACCTCAAAATACCTGACAACCGATATAGCGCCACATCGTGGTAAACGAAAGAATTGCTGAAAAATGTTTCATTTATTACTCACAAGCGGCTGGGCAGAATGATGTGAAATTTTCTGAGATTCATCAGAACACAGCCATGATAATAACTGAACATCAACAATAGTATAACATCAAACGTGTTAACATAGACAGGCCCTCCTCGCCATTCAAACCGTGAGCTTATGGGGAGGGGTGGGAAGGTCTTGGAGGTCTCATTTTTTCAACATATGTTGAGGTCACTGTCATATGTAGTCCAATATTGGTGGACAACACATAACTTACAGGGAAGTGTTGCCCTGGCAACATGGTGACGGTTGTCTATACGCCATGAAATTTCGGAAAGTTGTATCTTGGCAAAGTTTACAGTCTCCATAGACCTTGAAAATTTGTGTACGTTTGGGGGGAACATATCTTTTCCTGTTTATCAAATTTTTTGCCGGGTCTGAGCGGTCTTGGGATTTATAAATTTTTGAACATATGTACCTAACAGCCACACATTTGAGGCAAAAATTGCACACCCACTAGTGCCTAAGCAGCTCTCTGTATTTCAACAATTGCAGATAAAAAAATGGACCTAAAACCTCAAAGCCCCCCCAACAAGAAAAATTGTATGATTTTCTCTCATGTAGAAGTTAATAATTTTAAAATTAACTTTTAAACTCTGAATTGTTTACTAAATGGCTCTCTGTACTTGCACAATTGCAGATAAAAAAATGGACCTAATGTACCTAACAGCAACACATTTGAGGCAAAAATTGCACACCCACCGGTGCCGAAGCAGCTCTCTGTAGTTGAACAATTGCAGATAAAAAAATGGACCTAAAACCTCGAAGCCCCCCCAACAACAAAAATTGTATGATGTTCTCTCATGTAGAAGTTAATAATTTTAAAATTAACTTTTAAACTCTGAATATTTTAAGCTCTAGAAATTGAGAATATTTATTTCCGATGAATTCCCGATATATATTTCCGATGTCCCATGGCGAGGAGTCAACCTTCTCCATGGTAACACTTACCTAATCAGTGATGTGCAGATCCAAAGAGACCAACAGCTGCTCTGAGTCTGAGAGTGTATTAAAGATCTTTGTCTCTTTAAAATGGAGTCCTCTAACAACTCCTTCAAAATGGGAGAAAACAGGCCACTGTCTCATTTACAAACAGCAGAATCGTTACCTACGATGCAGCAAAGTTCAGACTCCTCAGCCTCACAGCAACCCCATTTTAATGACCAAGCACCTCCCACTGGACATATCATTCATTCAAAAACAGTTCAATAAATATTTCTACAAAAACAGTTCACAGTTCACCATCTTCCAATATACAATATCTCACAAAAGTGAGTACACCCCTCACATTTTTATAAATATTTTATTATATCTTTTCATGGGACAACACTGAAGATATGACACTTTGATGTAATGTAGTCAATGTACAGCTTGTAC
This sequence comes from Pholidichthys leucotaenia, assembly GCA_020510985.1. NCBI lineage: Eukaryota > Metazoa > Chordata > Actinopteri > Cichliformes > Pholidichthyidae > Pholidichthys > Pholidichthys leucotaenia. Next base: position 445,973,026 of record CM035837.1, on the reverse strand, counting down.
AACAGTGGAAATCTGTTGTCCTCTTAAAATTACTCATGACTTCAATCTTGAAGGTTGTTCTCCAAAATTTACAACAATTTTCTAATCATTTTATACTTTTCTTTGTCAATCTATCTACATTTGAAACCATTTCCCTCAAATTTGTAATTTCCTCTTGTAAAATTGACTTTTCCTGTACATTTGAGACTGGTCCGACTGAAAGACAGACTGACAGCATTCAACAGGGCGTGGGACTCGAGAAGGTGTGTTCACATTTTGGTGGTTAACAAATGGCAGAAATTGATAGAAGAGGGGAAAAATGAGCCAAACGGCACAGGTGAGGGGAGAGGAGGCAGCAGAGGAGTGTGTTCTGAATACAGCAGAGAGGCCGTGAGATTTTCAGCACCTCAGGTTAGTGACGTGACTCTCAGAATGAATTCTATAATATTTAGCTGCCATCAAGTAGTTCACAATTCTCTGTCTCCAAAGTATTTTTTCTCATAAACTGAAAAAATAATTAATTCCTCAATAACGAAGATTTTTCAATAAAGTTCTGAATTTCCAAGAAAAAATTAGCTACATGAATAGAATAGAAAACACCTGATTGTCCCCTTGGGGAAATTTGTTGTGGACTCACAGTTCTGACACAAACCTGCTTCCCTTTGAATCACAACACATCACATCACAACATGACATCTGCTCACATAGAGTATATTGCACGCTATACCCCCATTACACATATTAAAAAAAAAAAAAAAAAAAAAAAAAAACAGTCTAAAACATAAACAAAGAGAACATGTAATCCAAGTTAGGATCACCATGCTGTTGTACAATCCTAGGAGCAATTTAGGAGCCTAATAGATGCAGGTACAAATAAACTTTTTTTTTAAACAGTTTAACCTGCATTTTGGTATTCTGTATCTTCTACCAGAAGGCAGTTTGGTGAAAAAGCCTCTTTCCACAGTAGATGTTGCTGAATGAAGAAAAAAAAGAAAACCCTTGCTTGTTCTCAGGTGATTCATTATTTTTTAACAAGGAGGATGGTAGTGGTGGTGGACTCACAAATTTATTCTAAGGTAAAGCCTATAAATGTAAATTGAGTACAAATTAGCAGGTTCCAAGGTTGTCATAGCCAGGAGCGGCACTGGGGTTAAGCTCCCAGTGCTCATAAAATGCTCCTTACGGCGTGCGTCTCGAAAAGCCTCTGCCAACTAAGTCCAACTCCTAGCCTGCCCGTGTGGTTTAGTCTCTAAGCCCGGTGGAACTGCTTTTACTAATAGGAGAAGGGGCGAGGGCGGATCTCTGGCGCCTTAAAACCAGATGCTTCGGGTAGATGGTGGCTCGTCAACCTGGGAAGGTAGCCCATCTAGGGGAAGGTAAACCCTGATTTCAAACCTCCGCTGCCTTGCGGCACACCCGGTCACGGGAAAGGCTTCGGGAGTCAACCCTGAGGAAAAATCCGGAGTCGGAGCCCCTAAGGCAGTTCTCTGTTGTGCTCAACATCGTTCTGGCAGCTCCTGCGACGGCACTGGTGCCAAACTATAGCAGCCCTGCTGTTCCTTTGGATCCATCAGTGACGTGGAGAGGGGGGACATGCTGCATGGGTAACATCTTGTCCTCCATATCTTCCTGCCCAGGCTTGAATCCTACCAACGCCCAACGCTGGAAGGTAGAACACCGGTGCGCATCGGCCTGATCAGCCACAGGCGGTGCTGTTCCAGCAGAGTAGACGTTTAGGATTCTCTTCCATGGTCATCATAGACCGACGGAGGCCAACGACAACGATTATAAATTTGTGGATCATTTTATGAATGATTTTTCTTTATATTTTAATAAAATTACTGTTTCAATATAAATTTGAAACACATTGTTTAAGGGGAAAAAGCCAAAATATTATCACAATTTACACTTTTGACCATAATTTTGCAGAGCAACAGCCAAACAAAAACTAATGACTGCAATGGTCATGTGCCCGTAGCAAGCAGCGCCTCTTTGTGTTGGTCATATCATGTGACTTCTCCCATGGAAAAAGCACATACATCGCATCAGGAATCACAGCATTGAAGCGGAGAGGACATGGAGGGAGAGGAAGTGCCTGTATTAAAAAAAAAAAAAAAACAACAACAAAAAAAGTACATATTCAATAAAAACATTAAAAAAATATTTCAATTATTCATTGGATTCGTCTGCCAGCCAAGGACCATCTCTGGTTAAAATTTCAGCAAAATCCATCCAGTAGTTTCTACATAATCCTACTAAATCACTGCAAGAAGTTTGAGCCTTGGTAGAGGTATGCAGTCATGGATCACCCTCAAAATGTAATGGTTTGTGTGTAGGCCAAGAACCACTTCTGGTGAACATTTCATCCAAATTCATCCAGTAGTTTTGGAGTATTGTTGGAAAAGTGTGTGAGGATATAAGAGCCTTAGTGGAGGTATGCATTCCACAGGAAGTTTACAGTTTCAAATTTAGCAATGTTTTCTCACACACCTTATAACAAAATAAACGTAGCACTTATATCTAACGGTTAACAAGCAAAATGTTAAGTTTAAACCAACTTACAGGTGTCCTTGCCTCAGATCAAACATGCTAATGCTAACGGGCTAGCCGCGAACGTTAGCTAAAACGCTAATCTCAAGGGAAACAAATTTAGCAATGTTTTCTCACACAACTTATAACAAAATAAACGGAGCACTTATATCTAACGGTTAACATGCAAATTGTTACGTTTAAACCAACTTACAGGCTGGTTGGGTGAGGAATGACGTACGTCGTCTTCTTCTGAGGTTTTATGGTGGTTGGCAAACGCCTTGTAGGAGCATTACCGCCACCTTCTGGAACGGACTGTGATTCGAAATGGCATTACTGTCCTATATCCTTGAAATTAGTCCTGTTGCCCTAATAAACCTAAAAACTGCATGATAGACCGCATCTCCTGAACTTCTCTGCAAAATCTCTTTCATACTGAGCTGATTTTGTCCTGCGATAAGCACAGTTGCCATGGAAACCCACTCATTGCATTTCAATAACGGACATTTATACATGGGGCAAACTTGCAACAATCTCCACTAAATTTTCGACGATTGATATTAGTCCTGCACCAAACAAGTCTACATAAAAATAACAAACAAAAGTTTTAGCGCCCCTATTTTTAAAAGGAAGAATTGCTGAAAAATTTTTTCTCTCTTTTTCTCTCACTAGCAGAAAAAAAAATGCATGAAGGAATCACTAGGGCTGATTGACAGTACAAGTAGATAGTACAGAACTGTTTCCATGGCGACCAGCGTGCTTCAACACACACAGTGCAGAGCATTGTAGCTAGATGGAATAATATGTAGATATATAAACACCCAGTGCGGAGCATTGTAGCTAGATGGAATAAATATGTAAATATACGTATATACACACACAGTGAAGAGCATTGTTGCTAGATGGAATAATATGTAGATATATAAGCACCCAGTGCGGAGCATTGTAGCTAGATGGAATAAATATGTAAATATATATACACACACAGTGCAGAGCATTGTTGCTAGATGGGATGAAACAGCACAACCGTCGACTTAGTGATCCTATATGGTATGATTATGTACCCATACATATTCTCACCCTCCATAGCGACCGGTATTTTCCTAATTGTATGCTGGAGGGGACCATTGTATGTCTTTTGCATTCAAAACTATTAGGTTGTTACGTCTTTAGGCTATCTCTAAGAGCAGCCCTACTTAGGTTGTACAGTCTGACAGCCGTTGGGAGGAAGGACCTGCGAAACCTCTCGGTTGTGCACCTACGATGATGTAGTCTGCTGCTAAATGAACTCCACCGTGCGTTCAGTATGTCCTGCATAGGGTGGAACTCGGACTCCAGCAGAGATGACAGTTTAGCCACCGTCCTTCTCTCTCCTATCTCCTCCACTGGGACAATGCGCTACCCCAGGACAGAGCTAGCTTTCTTGATCTGTTTGTTCAGTCTCTTCCTATCGGCTGCCATAATGCCACTGCCGCAGCAGATCACCGTGTCATACAATGTCTTCAGCAGTGCCCCTTGTACACCAAAAGACCTGAGTCTCCTCAGTAGGAACAGCCTGCGCTGTCCCTTCTTGTAGAGTGCGTCAGTATAGTGTGACCAGTCTAGTTCATTGTTCAGATGAACACCCAGGTACTTATAGGATGTCACCATCTCAATGTCTGTTCCCTGTATATTTACTGGTGATGTGAGGTGTTGTCCTGAAATGAGAGTGGAGCAACTTCAGCAGAGGGACATGACTGAAAGTTTGGAGACATTGTTTTTGGCCACAATGACTACGGCACCTCCACCTAATGTGCGTGGAAGAAGTCGATTGGAGTAAATAGCCAGCAGGTACTGTTCAAAGCAAGGGAGAACGGGCGGCGGGTTCCGCGGTCGCGCGGGGGGGGCGAAGGTCCGTTTACACCTGCCTGCAGGTTTAATTTTTTTTTTTTTATTATTATTATTCTGCCTAAATGATCGCATTTTTCACCCTCTGAATGTTAACCAAAACGCAATTTTTTTTGGCAAACCCCTCTGACCGGGCAAAAAATTCGATAAACTGGAAAAAATATGTGCCCCCTTACCCCTCATTTTTGTGGGTGGGGTCAAACGTACAAGGTCTATAGAGACAGAAGACCATAAACTTTGCCGTAGACACATCAAATTTGGGTGAGGTGTGAATCACCTCAAGACATGCAAAAAACATCATTGTGGCCCATACCCACCACCAACAGGAAGGCCGCCATCTTGCCTCAAAGTCGCCCCACCTCCAATTCGGGAAAAAGTCACACCTCGCATTTGAACGCACTTGTCCTAGGGACCTGCTCCAATTGAGCTCATTTTTGCATGGCGGCATCTCTAGGCATTGGCCATTAAAAGTTATATAAATTAGGTCAAAATCTCAAAAGGCGTGGCCAGGGCGCCATGGAGAAGATTGACTCCTCCCCTTACAAATTCAACCAGCTGTAACTCCCGCAAAACTTGTCCGATGTCCACAAAACTTTCCATCAAGGAAAATAGTGCCACCCCGGATACAATGACATCAAAATACCGGACAAAAGATATAGCGCCACATAGTGGCTAATGAAAGAATTGCTGAAAACTGTTTTATTTATTACTCACGCACGGCTGGCCAGAATGACGTGAAATTTTCAGAGTTTCATCAGAACACAGACATGATCATAACTGAACATCAACGTTAGTATGATGTCATACATGTTACGATGGACACGCCCTTCTCGCCATTCAACCCATGAGCTTATGGGGCGGGTAAGGAAGGTCTTTCAGGTCTAAATTTTTCAACATATGTTGAGGTCACTGTCATATGCAGTCCAATATGGGTGGACAACACATAACTTACAGGGAAGTGTTGCCATGGCAACATGGCGAAGGTTGACTACACGCCATGAAATTTCGGACAGTTGTATCTTGGACAACCTTTTTCTGATGTCCACAAAACTTCCCATCAAGGAAAATAGTGCCACCCCGGATACAATGACATCAAAATACCGGACAGTAGATATAGCGCCACATAGTGGCTAACGAAAGAATTGCTGAAAACTGTTTTATTTATTACTCACGCACGGCTGGCCAGAATGACGTGAAAATTTCAGAGATTCATCAGAACACAGACATGATCATAACTGAATATCAATGTTAGTATGATGTCATACATGTTACGATGGACACGCCGTTCTCGCCATTCAACCCATGAGCTTATGGGGCGGGGTGGGAAGGTCTTGGAGGTCTAAATTTTTCAACATATGTTGAGGTCACTGTCATATGCAGTCCAATATGGGTGGACAACACATAACTTACAGGGAAGTGTTGCCATGGCAACATGGCGACGGTTGACTACACGCAATGAAATTACGGAAAGTTGTATCTTGGACAAACTTTTTCCATGGAACGGACTGTGATTCGAAATGGCATTACTGTCCTATATCCTTGAAATTAGTCCTGTTGCCCTAATAAACCTAAAAACTGCATGATAGACCGCATCTCCTGAACTTCTCTGCAAAATCTCTTTCATACTGAGCTGGTTTTGTCCTGCGATAAGCACAGTTGCCATGGAAACCCACTCATTGCATTTCAATAACGGACATTTATACATGGGGCAAACTTGCAACAATTTCCACTAAATTTTCGACGATTGATATTAGTCCTGCACCAAACAAGTCTACATAAAAATAACAAACAAAAGTTTTAGCGCCCCTATTTTTAAAAGGAAGAATTGCTGAAAAAATTGTTCTCTCTTTTTCTCTCACTAGCAGAAAAAAAATGCATGAAGGAATCACTAGGGCTGATTGACAGTACATGTAGATAGTACAGAACTGTTTCCATGGCGACCAGCGTGCTTCAACACACACAGTGCAGAGCATTGTAGCTAGATGGAATAATATGTAGATATATAAACACCCAGTGCGGAGCATTGTAGCTAGATGGAATAAATATGCAAATATATATACACACACAGTGCAGAGCATTGTTGCTAGATGGAATAATATGTAGATATATAAATACTCAGTGCGGAGCATTGTAGCTAGATGGAATAAATATGTAAATATATATACACACACAGTGCAGAGCATTGTTGCTAGATGGGATGAAACAGCACAACCGTCTACTTAGTTATCCTATATGGTATGATTATGTACCCATACATATTCTCACCCTCCATAGAGACCGGTATTTTCCTAATTGTATGCTGGAGGGGACCATTGTATGTCTTTTGCATTCAAAACTATTAGGTTGTCACGTCTTTAGGCTATCTCTAAGAGCAGCCCTACTTAGGTTGTACAGTCTGACAGTCGTTGGGAGGAAGGACCTGCGAAACCTCTCGGTTGTGCACCTAGGATGATGTAGTCTGCTGCTAAATGAACTCCACCGTGCATTCAGTATGTCCTGCATAGGGTGGAACTTGGACTCCAGCAGAGATGACAGTTTAGCCACCGTCCTTCTCTCTCCTATCTCCTCCACTGGGACAACGCGCTACCCCAGGACAGAGCTAGCTTTCTTGATCTGTTTGTTCAGTCTCTTCCTATCTGCTGCCATAATGCCACTGCCCCAGCAGACCACCGTGTCATACAATGTCTTCAGCAGTGCCCCTTGTACACCAAAAGACCTGAGTCTCCTCAGTAGGAACAGCCTGCGCTGTCCCTTCTTATACAGTGCGTCAGTATAGTGTGACCAGTCTAGTTTATTGTTCAGATGAACACCCAGGTACTTATAGGATGTCACCATCTCGATGTCTGTTCCCTGTATATTTACTGGTGATGTGAGGTGTTGTCCTGAAATGACAGTGGAGGATTTTGGGCACAATGACTACGGCACCTCCACCTAATGCTGCGTGGAAGAAGTCGCTTGGAGTAAATGGCCAGCAGGTAGTGTTCAAAGCGAGGGAGGACGGGCGGCGGGTTCCGCGGTCGCGCGAGGGGGCGAAGTCCGTTTACACCTGCCTGCCGGTTTAATTATTATTATTTTTCTCTATTATTCTGCCTAAATGATCGCATTTTTCACCCTCTGAACGTTAACCAAAATGCAATTTTTTTTGGCAAACCCCTCTGATCGGGCAAAAAATTCGATAAACTAGAAAAGATATGTGCCCCCCCACCCCTCATTTTTGTGGGTGGGGCCAAACGTACAAGGTCTATGGAGACTGGAGACCATAAACTTTCCCGTAGACACATCAAATTTGGGTGAGGTGTGAATCACATCAAGACATGAAAAAAACATCATTGTGGCCCATACCCACCGCCAACAGGAAGGCCGCCATCTTGCCTCAAAGTCGCCCCACCTCCAATTCGGAAAAAAGTCACACCTCGCATTTTAACGCACTTGTCCTAGGGACATGATACAATTGAGCTCATTTTTACATGGGGGCATTTACAGGCATTGGCCATTAAAAGTTATATAAATTAAGTAAAAATCTCAAAAGGCGTGGCCAGGGCGCCATGGCGAATTTTGACTCCTCCCCTTACAAATTATACCACCTGTAACTCGGCCAAAATTTGTCCGATGTCCACAAAACTTTACATGAAGGAAAATAGTGCCACCCCGGAAGCCATGACCTTGAAATACCTGACAACCGATATAGCGCCACATAGTGGTTAATGAAAGAATTGCTGAAAACTGTTTCATTTATTACTCACAAGCGGCTGGGCAGATTGATGTGAAATTTTCTGAGATTCATCAGAACACAGCCATGATCATAACTGAACATCAACATTAGCATGGCATCTAACGTGTTAGCATGCACACGCCCACCTCGCCATTAAATCCGTGAGCTTATGGGGAGGGGTGGGAACGTCCAGGAGTCATGAAGTTTGGAACATAGGTTTAGGTTACTGTCAGATATAATTCAATATGGGTGGACAACACATAACTGACAAGGAAGTGTTGCCATGTTGCCATGGCGATGTTTGATTCCTCCCCTTACAACTTCAACCACCTGTAACTCAGGTAAAAATGGTCCCATGTCCACAAAACTTTCCATGAAGGAAAATAGTCCCACCCCGAACGCAATGACCTTGAAATACCTGACAACCGATATAGCACCACATAGTGGTGAATGACAGAATTGCTGAAAACTGTTTAATTTATTACTCACAAGTGGCTGGGCAGAATGATGTGAAATTTTCTGAGATTCATTAGAACACAGCCATGATAATAACTGAACATCAACATTAGTATAACATCAAACGTGTTACCATGGCCCCATGGCGAAGTTTGACTCTTCCCCTTACAACTTCAAACACCTGTAACTCGTGCAAAACTTGTCCCATATCCACCAAACTTTTCATGAAGGAAAATAGTGCCACCCCGGACGCAATGACCTCAAAATACCTGACAACCGATATAGCGCCACATCGTGGTAAACGAAAGAATTGCTGAAAAATGTTTCATTTATTACTCACAAGCGGCTGGGCAGAATGATGTGAAATTTTCTGAGATTCATCAGAACACAGCCATGATAATAACTGAACATCAACAATAGTATAACATCAAACGTGTTAACATAGACACGCCCTCCTCGCCATTCAAACCGTGAGCTTATGGGGAGGGGTGGGAAGGTCTTGGAGGTCTCAATTTTTCAACATATGTTGAGGTCACGGTCATATGTAGTCCAATATTGGTGGACAACACATAACTTACAGGGAAGTGTTGCCCTGGCAACATGGTGACGGTTGTCTATACGCCATGAAATTTCGGAAAGTTGTATCTTGGCAAAGTTTACAGTCTCCATAGACCTTGAAAATTTGTGTATGTTTGGGGGGGAACACATCTTTTCCTGTTTATCAAATTTTTTGCCGGGTCTGAGCGGTCTTGGGATTTATAAATTTTTGAACATATGTACCTAACAGCCACACATTTGAGGCAAAAATTGCACACCCACTAGTGCCTAAGCAGCTCTCTGTATTTCAACAATTGCAGATAAAAAAATGGACCTAAAACCTCAAAGCCCCCCCAACAAGAAAAATTGTATGATTTTCTCTCATGTAGAAGTTAATAATTTTAAAATTAACTTTTAAACTCTGAATTGTTTACTAAATGGCTCTCTGTACTTGCACAATTGCAGATAAAAAAATGGACCTAATGTACCTAACAGCAACACATTTGAGGCAAAAATTGCACACCCACCGGTGCCGAAGCAGCTCTCTGTAGTTGAACAATTGCAGATAAAAAAATGGACCTAAAACCTCGAAGCCCCCCCAACAACAAAAATTGTATGATGTTCTCTCATGTAGAAGTTAATAATTTTAAAATTAACTTTTAAACTCTGAATATTTTAAGCTCTAGAAATTGAGAATATTTATTTCCGATGAATTCCCGATATATATTTCCGATGTCCCATGGCGAGGAGTCAACCTTCTCCATGGTAACACTTACCTAATCAGTGATGTGCAGATCCAAAGAGACCAACAGCTGCTCTGAGTCTGAGAGTGTATTAAAGATCTTTGTCTCTTTAAAATGGAGTCCTCTAACAACTCCTTCAAAATGGGAGAAAACAGGCCACTGTCTCATTTACAAACAGCAGAATCGTTACCTACGATGCAGCAAAGTTCAGACTCCTCAGCCTCACAGCAACCCCATTTTAATGACCAAGCACCTCCCACTGGACATATCATTCATTCAAAAACAGTTCAATAAATATTTCTACAAAAACAGTTCACAGTTCACCATCTTCCAATATACAATATCTCACAAAAGTGAGTACACCCCTCACATTTTTATAAATATTTTATTATATCTTTTCATGGGACAACACTGAAGATATGACACTTTGATGTAATGTAGTCAATGTACAGCTTGTACAACAGTGGAAATCTGTTGTCCTCTTAAAATTACTCATGACTTCAATCTTGAAGGTTGTTCTCCAAAATTTACAACAATTTTCTAATCATTTTATACTTTTCTTTGTCAATCTATCTACATTTGAAACCATTTCCCTCAAATTTGTAATTTCCTCTTGTAAAATTGACTTTTCCTGTACATTTGAGACTGGTCCGACTGAAAGACAGACTGACAGCATTCAACAGGGCGTGGGACTCGAGAAGGTGTGTTCACATTTTGGTGGTTAACAAATGGCAGAAATTGATAGAAGAGGGGAAAAATGAGCCAAACGGCACAGGTGAGGGGAGAGGAGGCAGCAGAGGAGTGTGTTCTGAATACAGCAGAGAGGCCGTGAGATTTTCAGCACCTCAGGTTAGTGACGTGACTCTCAGAATGAATTCTATAATATTTAGCTGCCATCAAGTAGTTCACAATTCTCTGTCTCCAAAGTATTTTTTCTCATAAACTGAAAAAATAATTAATTCCTCAATAACGAAGATTTTTCAATAAAGTTCTGAATTTCCAAGAAAAAATTAGCTACATGAATAGAATAGAAAACACCTGATTGTCCCCTTGGGGAAATTTGTTGTGGACTCACAGTTCTGACACAAACCTGCTTCCCTTTGAATCACAACACATCACATCACAACATGACATCTGCTCACATAGAGTATATTGCACGCTATACCCCCATTACACATATTAAAAAAAAAACAAAAAAACAGTCTAAAACATAAACAAAGAGAACATGTAATCCAAGTTAGGATCACCATGCTGTTGTACAATCCTAGGAGCAATTTAGGAGCCTAATAGAAGCAGGTACAAATAAACTTTTTTTTAAACAGTTTAACCTGCATTTTGGTATTCTGTATCTTCTACCAGAAGGCAGTTTGGTGAAAAAGCCTCTTTCCACAGTAGATGTTGCTGAATGAAGAAAAAAAAGAAAACCCTTGCTTGTTCTCAGGTGATTCATTATTTTTTAACAAGGAGGATGGTAGTGGTGGTGGACTCACAAATTTATTCTAAGGTAAAGCCTATAAATGTAAATTGAGTACAAATTAGCAGGTTCCAAGGTTGTCATAGCCAGGAGCGGCACTGGGGTTAAGCTCCCAGTGCTCATAAAATGCTCCTTACGGCGTGCGTCTCGAAAAGCCTCTGCCAACTAAGTCCAACTCCTAGCCTGCCCGTGTGGTTTAGTCTCTAAGCCCGGTGGAACTGCTTTTACTAATAGGAGAAGGGGCGAGGGCGGATCTCTGGCGCCTTAAAACCAGATGCTTCGGGTAGATGGTGGCTCGTCAACCTGGGAAGGTAGCCCATCTAGGGGAAGGTAAACCCTGATTTCAAACCTCCGCTGCCTTGCGGCACACCCGGTCACGGGAAAGGCTTCGGGAGTCAACCCTGAGGAAAAATCCGGAGTCGGAGCCCCTAAGGCAGTTCTCTGTTGTGCTCAACATCGTTCTGGCAGCTCCTGCGACGGCACTGGTGCCAAACTATAGCAGCCCTGCTGTTCCTTTGGATCCATCAGTGACGTGGAGAGGGGGGACATGCTGCATGGGTAACATCTTGTCCTCCATATCTTCCTGCCCAGGCTTGAATCCTACCAACGCCCAACGCTGGAAGGTAGAACACCGGTGCGCATCGGCCTGATCAGCCACAGGCGGTGCTGTTCCAGCAGAGTAGACGTTTAGGATTCTCTTCCATGGTCATCATAGACCGACGGAGGCCAACGACAACGATTATAAATTTGTGGATCATTTTATGAATGATTTTTCTTTATATTTTAATAAAATTACTGTTTCAATATAAATTTGAAACACATTGTTTAAGGGGAAAAAGCCAAAATATTATCACAATTTACACTTTTGACCATAATTTTGCAGAGCAACAGCCAAACAAAAATTAATGACTGCAATGGTCATGTGCCCGTAGCAAGCAGCGCCTCTTTGTGTTGGTCATATCATGTGACTTCTCCCATGGAAAAAGCACATACATCGCATCAGGAATCACAGCATTGAAGCGGAGAGGACATGGAGGGAGAGGAAGTGCCTGTATTAAAAAAAAAAAAAAAACAACAACAAAAAAAGTACATATTCAATAAAAACATTAAAAAAATATTTCAATTATTCATTGGATTCGTCTGCAAGCCAAGGACCATCTCTGGTTAAAATTTCAGCAAAATCCATCCAGTAGTTTCTACATAATCCTACTAAATCACTGCAAGAAGTTTGAGCCTTGGTAGAGGTATGCAGTCATGGATCACCCTCAAAATGTAATGGTTTGTGTGTAGGCCAAGAACCACTTCTGGTGAACATTTCATCCAAATTCATCCAGTAGTTTTGGAGTATTGTTGGAAAAGTGTGTGAGGATATAAGAGCCTTAGTGGAGGTATGCATTCCACAGGAAGTTTACAGTTTCAAATTTAGCAATGTTTTCTCACACACCTTATAACAAAATAAACGTAGCACTTATATCTAACGGTTAACAAGCAAAATGTTAAGTTTAAACCAACTTACAGGTGTCCTTGCCTCAGATCAAACATGCTAATGCTAACGGGCTAGCCGCGAACGTTAGCTAAAACGCTAATCTCAAGGGAAACAAATTTAGCAATGTTTTCTCACACAACTTATAACAAAATAAACGGAGCACTTATATCTAACGGTTAACATGCAAAATGTTACGTTTAAACCAACTTACAGGCTGGTTGGGTGAGGAATGACGTACGTCGTCTTCTTCTGAGGTTTTATGGTGGTTGGCAAACGCCTTGTAGGAGCATTACCGCCACCTTCTGGAACGGACTGTGATTCGAAATGGCATTACTGTCCTATATCCTTGAAATTAGTCCTGTTGCCCTAATAAACCTAAAAACTGCATGATAGACCGCATCTCCTGAACTTCTCTGCAAAATCTCTTTCATACTGAGCTGATTTTGTCCTGCGATAAGCACAGTTGCCATGGAAACCCACTCATTGCATTTCAATAACGGACATTTATACATGGGGCAAACTTGCAACAATCTCCACTAAATTTTCGACGATTGATATTAGTCCTGCACCAAACAAGTCTACATAAAAATAACAAACAAAAGTTTTAGCGCCCCTATTTTTAAAAGGAAGAATTGCTGAAAAATTTTTTCTCTCTTTTTCTCTCACTAGCAGAAAAAAAAATGCATGAAGGAATCACTAGGGCTGATTGACAGTACAAGTAGATAGTACAGAACTGTTTCCATGGCGACCAGCGTGCTTCAACACACACAGTGCAGAGCATTGTAGCTAGATGGAATAATATGTAGATATATAAACACCCAGTGCGGAGCATTGTAGCTAGATGGAATAAATATGTAAATATACGTATATACACACACAGTGAAGAGCATTGTTGCTAGATGGAATAATATGTAGATATATAAGCACCCAGTGCGGAGCATTGTAGCTAGATGGAATAAATATGTAAATATATATACACACACAGTGCAGAGCATTGTTGCTAGATGGGATGAAACAGCACAACCGTCGACTTAGTGATCCTATATGGTATGATTATGTACCCATACATATTCTCACCCTCCATAGCGACCGGTATTTTCCTAATTGTATGCTGGAGGGGACCATTGTATGTCTTTTGCATTCAAAACTATTAGGTTGTCACGTCTTTAGGCTATCTCTAAGAGCAGCCCTACTTAGGTTGTACAGTCTGACAGCCGTTGGGAGGAAGGACCTGCGAAACCTCTCGGTTGTGCACCTACGATGATGTAGTCTGCTGCTAAATGAACTCCACCGTGCGTTCAGTATGTCCTGCATAGGGTGGAACTCGGACTCCAGCAGAGATGATAGTTTAGCCACCGTCCTTCTCTCTCCTATCTCCTCCACTGGGACAACACACTACCCCAGGACAGAGCTAGCTTTCTTGACCTCTTTGTTCAGTCTCTTCCTATCGGCTCCCATAATGCCACTGCCCCAGCAGACCACCGTGTCATACAATGTCTTCAGCAGCGCCCCTTGTACACCAAAAGACATGAGTCTCCTCAGTAGGAACAGCCTGCGCTGTCCCTTCTTGTAGAGTGCGTCAGTATAGTGTGACCAGTCTAGATTATTGTTCAGATGAACACCCAGGTACTTATAGGATGTCACCATCTCAATGTCTGTTCCCTGTATATTTACTGGTGATGTGAGGTGTTGTCCTGAAATGACAGTGGAGGAACTTCAGGAGAGGGACATGAGTGAAAGTTTGGAGACATTGTTTTTGGGCACAATGACTACGGCACCTCCACCTAATGCTGCGTGGAAGAGGTTGATTGGAGTAAATGGCCAGCAGGTAGGGTTCAAAGCGAGGGAGGACGGGCGGCGGGTTCCGCGGTTCCGCGGGGGGCGAAGGCCCATTTACACCTGCCCGCAGGTTTAATTATTATTATTATTATTATTATTATTATTATTATTATTATTATTATTATTATTATTATTATTATTATTCTGCCTAAATGATCGCATTTTTCACCCTCTGAACGTTAACCAAAACGCGATTTTTTTGGGCAAACCCCTCTGACCGGGCAAAAAATTCGATAAACTGGAAAAGATATGTGCCCCCCACCCCTCATTTTTGTGGGTGGGGCCAAACGTACACAAATTTTCAAGGTCTATGGAGACTGGAGACCATAAACTTTGCCGTAGACACATCAAATTTGGGTGAAGTGTGAATCACCTCAAGACATGCAAAAAACATCATTGTGGCCCATACCCACCGCCAACAGGAAGACCGCCATCTTGCCTCAAAGTTGCCCCACCTCCAATTTGGAAAAAAGTCACACCTTGCATTTTAACGCACTTGTCCTAGGGACCAGATCCAATTGAGCTCATTTTTGCATGGGAGCATCTACAGGCATTGGCCATTAAAAGTTATATAAATTAGGTCAAAATCTCAAAAGGCGTGGCCAGGGCGCCATGGCCAAGTTTGACTCCTCCCCTTACAAATTCAACCACCTGTAACTCGGCTAAAAATGGTCCCATGTCCACAAAACTTTCCATGAAGGAAAATAGTCCCACCCCGAACGCAATGACATCAAAACACCTGACAACCGATATAGCGCCACATAGTGGATAATGAAAGAATTGCTGAAAAATGTTTCATTTATTACTCACAAGCGGCTGGGCACAATGATGTGAAATTTTCTTAGATTCATCAGAACACAGCCATGATCATAACTGAACATCAACAATAGCATAACATCAAACGTGTTAACATGGACACGCCCTCCTTGCCATTGAATCCGTGACCTTATGGGGAGGGATGAGAACGTCCTGGAGTCATGAAATTTGGAACATAGGTTTAGGTTACTGATACATATAGTACAATATGGGTGGACAACACATAACTGACAAGGAAGTGTTGCCATGGCGCCATGGCAAAGTTTGACTCCTCCCCTTACAACTTCAACCACCTGTAACTCGGCCAAAAATGGTCCCATGTCCACAAAACTTTCCATGAAGGAAAATAGTCCCACCCCGAACGCAATGACATCAAAACACCTGACAACTGATATAGCGCCACATAGTGGTTAATGAAAGAAATGCTGAAAACTGTTTCATTTATTACTCACAAGCGGCTGGGCAGAATGATGTGAAATTTGCTGAGATTCTTCAGAACACAGCCATGATCATAACTGAACATCAACATTAGTATGACATCTAACGTATTACTATGGACACGCCCACCTCGCCACTCAATCCGTTAGCTTATGGGGAGGGTTGGGAACGTCCTGGAGTCATGAAAATTGGAACATAGGTTTAGGTGACTGTCACATATAGTCCAATAGGGGTGGACAACACATAACTGACAAGGAAGTGTTGCCATGGCGCCATGGCGAATTGCTAAATTATTGCAGCAGCACTGTAGTCAGTCCTCCTCTACAGTAATGCTTAACACAGGCTGTCCACAGGGCTGTGTGTTGAGCCCCACTTTGTATTCATTGTACACATATCACTGCATACCTGTTCATCCCACAAACATTATAGAGAAGTTTGCAGATGACACAACAATAGTGGGCCTCATTTCAGGAGGAGATGAGTCCCACTGGTGAGATGGTGCTCAGATAATAATATGCTACTGAATACATAATAAAAAACAGAACTCATTATTAATATTAGGAAGCATAGCAGTAAGCCACCTCCTCTATACATAGTCAAGGAGTGTGTGGAGAGTTAAGACAGGCAACCACTAGAGGGAGGCAAAGTACAAGAAGAGAAGAGAAGCAGTCTACAGGGGATGCATTACAACATAATTTTTGGAAGTTATAGCTAAATTATTGCAGCAGCACTGTAGTCAGTCCTCCTCTACAGTAATGCTTAACACAGGCTGTCCACAGGGCTGTGTGTTGAGCCCCACTTTGTATTCATTGTACACATATCACTGCATACCTGTTCATCCCACAAACATTATAGAGAAGTTTGCAGATGACACAACAATAGTGGGCCTCATTTCAGGAGGAGATGAGTCCCACTGGTGAGATGGTGCTCAGATAATAATATGCTACTGAATACATAATAAAAAACAGAACTCATTATTAATATTAGGAAGCATAGCAGTAAGCCACCTGGGTAGTACGGCCCCAAACATGTCTACATAAACATAACAAACAAAAGTTTTAGCGCACCTATTGTTAAAAGGAAGAATTGCTGAAATTTTTATTTTCTCTCTTTTTCTTTCACCAGCAGAAAAAACAAATACATGAAGGAATCACTAGGGCTCATTGACAGTACATGTAGACAGTGCAGAACTGTTTCCATGGCGACCAGCGTGCTACAATGGCTTTCTCTCCATATAAAACATGGCAGTTACACCTAAGACAATTCCTGCCTGATTTACAATAATCTTTGCACACATAATAGTGATCCCACTCGGACATGTCTGAATATCAATATTCACAAAACTGTCACAACCACACCTACTGCTGACATGACGTACTGCACAAATTTGTATCACATTTTGAACCAAGTCCAGTAGTCAGAATGAAATGACATTTTCAGTGGTTTCTCAAAGTGAATTGAACTACCCTCAGTGGAAGTCACTTTTGTACTGTGATAAAAACAGTTGCCATGAAAACACACTCCTTGCCTATCAATATGTTTTATACTTTGGAGGGTTGGGAAACTCCAAGAGTCACCAAATGTGGAACTTAAGTAAAGATGACTCTCTTCTGTAGTTCTGTGCTGTTTCCAACATGTACCTGAAATCTAATTGTTACCATGGCCGCATGTCCGAGTTTACCTGATCGCAATAAGTTGGATAGTTGTAATTTGGACAAACTGTGTCGGACTGTCACCAGTCATTGATAGTACATGTACATAGTACAGAACTGTTTCCAGGGCGACTGGCGTACTTCAGTGGCTTTCTTGCCAAACAAAACATGACAGTTACAGCTCAGATAATTCTCGCCTGATTTGGAAAAATCTTTGCACAAATCATACTGATGCCAATCTGAACATGTCTGTATATCAATATTCACAAAACTGTCACACCCACACCTACTGCTGACATGATGTACTGCACAAAATTGTTTCCAATTTTGCACAAAGACCAGTAGTCATGATGACATGACCTTTTCAGGGGTTCCTCAGAGTGCATTGGACTATCCTCGGTGGAAGTCACTTTTGTCCTGCGATAAGCACAGTTGCCATGAAAACCCATTCCTTGCCAATCAATATGTTTTATACTTTGGAGAGTTGGGAATGTCCAAGAGTCACCAAATGTGGAACATAAGTCAACATGACTCTCTTCAGTAGTTCTGTGGTTTCTGCAACATGTACCTGAAATGTAAATGTTACCATGGCCACATGTCCGAGTTTACCTGATCGCAATATGTTGGATAGTTGTAATTTGGACAAAATGTGTTGGACTGTCACCAGAATTGCGATGATGGAGATTAATCCCGCTCCGCACATTTGCCCCACCCACAAAAATGAGTGGTGGAGGTGCACATATCTTTTCCACTTGATCTATTTTGTTGCCAGAATGATGTGAAATTTTCTGAGATTCATCAGAACACAGCCATGATAATAACTGAACATCAACAATAGTATAACATCAAACGTGTTAACATAGACATGCCCTCCTCGCCATTCACACCGTGAGCTTATGGGGAGGGGTGGGAAGGTCTTGGAGGTCTCAATTTTTCAACATATGTTGAGGTCACTGTCATATGTAGTCCAATATTGGTGGACAACACATAACTTACAGGGAAGTGTTGCCCTGGCAACATGGTGACGGTTGACTACACGCCATGAAATTTCGGAAAGTTGTATCTTGGACAAACTTTTTTCTGATTTTCACTAAATATTTGACAGTGGATAATAGTCCCACCCTGAACAGTCCCTAAAATTTCCCAATTTCAAATTCTCCTTTTAACTGAGATACATTTGCGGATTAATTTGCCTCTTGAACATATTGCACACCTTTTTGACATAAGCAGACAAAATGTGCTATATAAATAGACTTGTTTGCTTTGTAACAATTTTTGGAATAAAGTACACAATGGCTTACAAACTGCAGCTCTTTATTTCAAAGATGCAACACTGCAACCATAACCATGACACAATACAATATAAACTGACATGCATGATCAATATGTATCATTGTTCTACCATGTTATAGCGCATAACTATCTCATGCTACAGCACTACTCTAATGTGCACGTCACAAAACCACGGCTGCTGTGGGGTTGGTGCTTCAGAGTCCCCCACATCCTAAATGGAAGCACTGAATTTCACAGTTTTGGTTATCACAGGCAACCATGTCATCCAGCTCTTCTGGCTGCCTGCAAGTCCACCACACTTCTGCTTTGTTCTGTGCCTGCCAGATGTGGCAGGTGTGGAAAAGCACATGGAAATTCCTTTAAAGAATGTCCTGCTCGCAATGCAGACTGCAAGAAATGTCAGAAAAAGGGGCATTTTGCTGCTTTGTGTAAAACAAAAATGAGAGTGGAGGAACTTCAGCAGAGGGACATGAGTGAAAGTTTGGAGACATTGTTTTTGGGCACAATGACTACGGCACCTCCACCTAATTCTGCGTGGAAGAAGTCGATTGCAGTAAATGGCAAGCAGGTAGTGTTCAAAGCGAGGGAGGACGGGCGGCGGGTTCCGCGGTCGCGCGGGGGGCGAAGGACCGTTTACACCTGCCTGCAGGTTTAATTAGGGCCCGAGCCACTGACAACGTCAGTCGGCGAAAGCCCTATTGTATCCGCTAGCGTTTATTTATTATTATTATTATTATTATTATTATTATTATTATTATGCCTAAATGATCGCATTTTTCACCCTCTGAACGTTAACCAAAACACGATTTTTTTTTGGCAAACCCCTCTGATCGGGCAAAAAATTCGATAAACTGGAAAAAATATGTGACCCCTCACCCCTCATTTTTGTGGGTGGGGTCAAACATACAAGGTCTATGGAGACTGGAGACCATAAACTTTAGTCCAATATGTTTGACTCCTCCCCTTACAAATTCAACCACCTGTAACTCGGCCAAAACTTGTCTGATGTCCACAAAACTTTACATGAAGCAAAATAGTACCACCCCGGACTCAATGACATCAAAATACCTGACAACCAGCGCCACATAGTGGTTAATAAAAGAATTGCTGAAAACTGTTTTATTTATTACTCACACGCAGCTGGGCAGAAGGATGTGAAATTTTGAGAGATTCATCAAAACACAGCCATGATAATAACTGAACATCAACAATAGTATAACATCAAACGTCTTACCAGGGACACGCCCACGTCGCCATTCAATCCGTGAGCTTATGGGGAGGGGTGGGAATGTCCTTGAGTCATGAAATTTGGAACATAGGTTTAGGTTACTGTCACATATAGTTCAATTTGTGTGGACAATACATAACTGACAAGGAAGTGTTGCCATGGCGCCCTGGCGAAGTTTGACTCCTCCCTTTACAACGTCAACCACCTGTAACTCTGGCAAAACTTTTCCCATGTCCACAAAACTTTCCATGAAGGAAAATAGTCCCACCCCGAACGCAATGGCATCAAAATACTTGTCAACTGATATAGCGCCACATAGTGGTTAATGAAAGAATTGCTGAAAACTGTTTTATTTATTACTCACAAGCGGCTGTGCAGAATGATGTGAAATTTTCTGAGATTCATTAGAACACAGCCATGATAATAACTTAACATCAACATTAGTATAACATCAAACGTGTTACCATGGCGCCATGGCGAAGTTTGACTTCTCCCCTTACAACTTCAACCGCCTGTAACTCGGCCAAAACTGGTCCCATGTCCACAAAACTTTCCATGAAGGAAAATAGTCCCACCCCGAACACAATGACATCAAAAGACCTGACAACTGATATAGCGCCACATAGTTGTTAATGAAAGAATTGCTGTAAACTGTTTTATTTATTACTCACAAGCGGCTGGGCACAATGATGTGAAATTTTCTTAGATTCATCAGAACACAGCCATGATCATAACTGAACATCAACAATAGCATAACATCAAACATGTTAACATGGACACGCCCTCCTCGCCATTCAATCCATGAGCATATGGGGAGGGGTGGGAAGGTCTTGGAGGTCTAAATTTTTCAACATATGTTGAGGTCACCGTCATATGTAGTCCAATATTGGTGGACAACACATAACTTACAGGGAAGTTTTGCCATGGCAACATGGCAACGGTTGACTACTCGCCATGCAATTTCAGAAAGTTGTATCTTGGACAAACTTTGTCTGATTTTCATCAAATTTTCGACAATGGATAAGAGTCCCACCCTGAACATTCCTATATAAAATAACAAAAGTTTTAGCGCCGCTTAGTGGTAACAACATTAGACCCATGTAAAATGGACAAACTCTGTACAATTGGCAACAAATTTTATATGATCAATATTCTCCCTTCCACAAACTCGTCTATATACAAATAATAAACAAAACTCATAGCGCCCCCTAATGATTACAAGAAAAATTACTGACGACTTTTTTTTAAATTTTCTCTCACCAGCTTAAATAAATTACAAGAAGGAATGACTTGGGCTCATTGATAGTACATGCACATAGTACAGAACTGATTCCATGGCAACTGCAGTTCTTCAGTGGCTTTCTCGCCAAACAAAACATGACAGTTACAGCTCAGACAATTCTCGCCTGATTTGGAAACATCTTTGCACAAATCATACTGATCCCACTCTGAACATATCTGTATATCAATATTCACAAAACTGTCACACCCACACCTACTGCTGACATGAGGTACTGCACAAAATTGTTTCTAATTTAGCACAAAGACCAGTAGTCACAATGACATGACCTTTTCAGTGGTTCCTCAGAGTGCATTGGACTACCTTTGGTGGAAGTCACTTTTGTCCTGCGATAAGCACAGTTGCCATGGAAACCCACTCATTGCATTTCAATCACGGACATTTATACATGGGGCAAACTTGCAACAATTTGCACTAAATTTTCGATGATTGATATTAGTCCTGCACCAAACATGTCTACATAAAAATAACAAACAAAAGTTTTAGCGCCCCTATTTTTAAAAGGAAGAATTGCTGAATTTTTTTTTCTCTCTTTTTGTCTCACTAGCAGAAAAAAAAAATACATGAAGGAATCACTAGGGCTGATTGACAGTACATGTAGATAGTACAGAACTGTTTCCATGGCGACCAGCGTGCTTCAACACACAGAGTGGGGAGCATTGTAGCTAGATGGAATAATATGTAGATATATAAACACCCAGTGTGGAGCATTGTACCTAGATGGAATAAATATGTAAATATATAAACACACACAGTGCAGAGCATTGTTGCTAGATGGAATGAAACAGCACAACCGTCTACTTAGTTATCCTATATGGTATGATTATGTACCCATACATATTCTCACCTTCCATAGTGACCGGTATTTTCCTAATTGTATGCCGGAGGGGACCACTGTGTAAGTCTTTTGCATTCAAAACTATTAGGTTGTCACGTCTTTAGGCTATCTCTAAGAGCAGCCCTGCTTAGGTTGTATAGTCTGACAGCCGTTGGGAGGAATGACCTGCGAAACCTCTCGGTTGTGCACCTAGGATGATGTAGTCTGCTGCTAAATGAGCTCCTCCGTGCATTCAGTATGTCCTGCATAGGGTGGAACTTGGACTCCAGCAGAGATGACAGTTTAGCCACCGTCCTTCTCTCTCCTATCTCCTCCACTGGGTCAACGCGCTGCCCCAGGACAGAGCGAGCTTTCTTGATCAGTTTGTTCAGTCTCTTCCTATCGGCTGCCATAATGCCACTGCCCCAGCAGACCATTCCAAAAGTGATGCCACCACCGTGTCATAGAATGTCTTCAGCAGCGCCCCTAGTTCTTCAGCAGGAACAGCCTGCGCTGTCCCTTCTTGTAGAGTGCGTCAGTATAGTGTGACCAGTCTAGTTTATTGTTCAGATGAACACCCAGGTACTTATAGGATGTCACCATCTCGATGTCTGTTCCCTGTATATTTACTGGTGCTGTGAGGGGTTGTTCTTGCCTGCGGCAGTCCACCACCAACTACTTAGTTTTCCTCGCTTTGATCTTGAGGCAGTTCCGATATCACCAGTCCACGAAGTCCTGGATAAGGCCTCTGTACTCAGCTTCATCTCCATTGGAGATCAGGCTAACGATCGCAGAGTCATCAGAGAACTTCTGTAGATGGCAGTGTGTTGTGTTGTGTGAGAAGTCCGCAGTATAAAGGGTGAACAGGAAGGGAGCCAAAACCGTTCCCTGGGGTGCCCCAGGTCCGTCATCACCTGGGTCTTAGTCAGGGTCAGGATGGGGGGGCTGTGTGTTGGAAGTGGGAGTTGGGAGATCTGTGCCAAAGGGTTTTCTTTAATATTCATGCAGCCCTTGCAGTGATGACGGCACATTTTCCGAGCCAGAAAGGGACGATGGGCGGAGATTTGTCCCACTGCGTGCACTCCTAAATAAAAATATTTGACAAAAGGGATAGTGCCACGAACTGCTCACAGGAAGATCTGTGCCAAATTGTTTACTTTATTATTCATGCAGCCCATGCAGTGATGATGGCACATTTTCCGAGCCAGCGAGGGACGACGGGCGCCGGGTTCCGCGGGCGCGCGGGGGGGCGCAAGTCCGTTTACACCTGCCTGCTGGTTTAATTATTATTATTTTTCCTCCCAAATGATCGCATTTTTAACCCTCTGAACGTTAACCAAAACTAAATTTTTTTTGGCAAACCCCTCCGACACGGCAAAAAATTTGATAAACTTGAAAAGATATATTCCCCCCACCCGTCATTTTTGTGGGTGGGGCAAAACGTACACAAATTTTCAAGGTCTATGGAGACTGGAGACCATAAACTTTGCCGTAGAGACACAAAATTTGTGTGAGGTGTGCATCACCTCAAGATATACAAAAAACATTATTGTGGCCCATACCCACCTCCAACAGGAAGGCCGCCATCTTGCCTCAAAGTCGCCCCACCTACAATTTGGAAAAAAGTCAGACCTCGCATTTGAACGAACTAGTCCTAGGGACCTTCTCCGATTGAGCTCATTTTTACATAGCGGCATCTATAGGCATTGGCCATTAAAGAATGTATAAATTAAGTCAAAATCTAAAAAGGCGTGGCCAGGGCGCCATGGTGAAATTTGACTCCTCCGCTTACAAATTCAACCACCTGTAACTCGGGCAAAACTTTTCCGATGTCCACAAAACTTTCCATGAAAGTTTTGGAAAGTGTGCCACCCCGGATGCAATGACCTCAAAATACCTGACAAAACATACAGCACCACATAGTGGTTAACGAAAGAATGGCTGAAAACTGTTTTATTTATTACTCATGCCCCTCTGGCCAGAATGACGTGAAATTTTCTGAATTTCATCAGAACACAGTGATGATAATAACTGAACATCAACATTAGTATGACATCATACGTGTTACCATGGACACGCCCTCCTCGTCATTAAATCCATGAGCTTATGGGGAGGGGTGGGAAAGTCTTGGAGGTTTAAATTTTTCAACATATGTTCTGGTCAATGTCATATGTAGTAAAATATGGGTGGACAACTTTTTGATATAGCCTACAATTAGGGAGGGATCATGTGTTTCTGAACCCTCCCTTAGTTATGCTGCTAATAGGTTTAGTCAGCCAGGGGACCTCCAGTAATGCACTGGGCCTCACTCCTTTCCTCACTCTCAATGAAATATTTTTTTTTGCTGGTCATTAACATCTGTTTGTTCTCTCCCATAGATTGAGTCCCCATCGTGCTGTTTGCTCTCTACATGTCTGTTCTTTTCTTCTTCTCTATCCCCTCACCCCCCAGCCAGTCGCAGCAGATGACTGCCCCTCCCTGAGCTTGGTTCTGCTGGAGGTTTCTTCCTGTTAAAAGGGAGTTTTTCCTCTCCACCGTCGCCAAGTGCTTGCTCACAGGGGATCGCCTGATTGCTGGGGTCTTTCTGCAACTGTGGGGGTTCCCCCCTACAGTTGATAGTGCTATGAGATGACTGTTGTTGTGAAATGGCGCTATATAAATAAAGTTGAATTGAATTGAATTGAACAACACATAACTTACAGGGAAGTGTTGCCATGGCAACATGGCGACGGTTGACTACTCTCCAAGAAATTTCGGAAGGTTGTATCTTTGACAAACTTTGTCTGATTTTAATCAAATTTTCGACAATGGATAATAGTCCCACCCTGATCACTCCTATATAAAATAACAAAAGTTTTAGCGCCTACTAGTGGTAACAATATTAGACCTTGTAAAATGGCCAAACGTTGTACGATTTGCAACGAATTTTAGACGATCAATATTCTCCCTTCCCCAAACTCGTCTATACACAAATAATAAACAAAACCCATAGCACCCCCTAATGACTAAAGGAAGAATTACTGACGGGCAAAACTTGTCCGATGTCCACAAAACTTCCCAGAAAGGAAAATAGTGTCACCCCGGACGCAATGACATCAAAATACCTGAGAAAAGTTATAGCACCACATAGTGGTTATGATTAAAGGAAGAATTACTGACTACTGTTTTTTTTTTTTCTCTCAACAGCTTAACCAAATTACATGAAGGAATGAATTGGGCTCATTGATAGTACATGCACATAGTACAGAACTGTTTCCATGGCGACTGGCGTTCTTCACTGGCTTTCTTGCCAAACAAAACATGACAGTAACAGCTCAGACGATTCTCGCCTGATTTGGAAAAATCTTTGCACAAATTATACTGATTCCACTCTGAACGTGTCCGTATATCAAAATTCACAAAACTGTCACACCCACACCAAATGCTGACATGAGGTACTGTACAAAATTGTTTCTAATTTAGCGCAAAGACCAGTAGTCACGATGACATGACCTTTTCAGTGGTTCCTCAGAGTGCATTGGACTACCCTCGGTGGAAGTCACTTTTGTCCTGCAATAAGCACAGTTGCCATGGAAACCCACTCATTGCATTTCAATAACGGACATTTATACATGGAGCAAACTTGCAACAATTTGCACTAAATTCTCTACGATTGATATTAGTCCTGAACCAAACATATCTACATAAAAATAAAAAAAAGTTTTAGCGCCCCTATTTTTAAAAGGAAGAATTGCTGAAAATGTTGTTCTCTCTTTTTCTCTCACCAGCAGAAAAAAAAATACATGAAGGAATAACTAGGGCTCATTGACAGTACATGTAGATAGTACAGAACTGTTTCCATGGCGACCGGCGTGCTTCAACACACACAGTGCGGAGAATTGTAGCTAGATGGAATAATATGTAGATATATAAACACACAGTGCGGAGCATTGTAGCTAGATGGAATAAATATGTAAATATATAAACACACACAGTGCAGGGCATTGTTGCTAGATGGAATGAAACAGCACAACCGTCTACTAAGTTATCCTACATGGTATGATTATGTACCCATACATATTCTCGCTCTCCATAGCGACCGGTATTTTCCTAGTTGTATGCCGGAGGGGACCATTGTATAAGTCTTATGCATTGAAAGATATTAGGTTGTCACATCTTTTTGCTATCGATGTGAGCAGCCCTGCTTAGGTTGTACAGTCTGACAGCCGTTGGTAGGAAGGACCTGCGAAACCTCTCGGTTGTGCACCTAGGATGATGTAGTCTGCTGCTAAATGAGCTCCTCAGTGCATTCAGTATGCCCTGCATAGAGTGGAACTTGGACTCCAGCAGAGATGACAGTTTAGCCACCGTCCTTCTCTCTCCTATCTCCTCCACTGGGTCAAGGCGCTGCCCAAGGACAGAGCTAGCTTTATTGATCAGTTTGTTCAGTCTCTTCCTATCGGCTGCCATAATGCCACTGCCCCAGCAGACCACTCCAAAAGTGATGGCTGATGCCACCGCCGTGTCATAGAATGTCTTCAGCAGCGCCCCTTGTACACCAAAAGACCTGAGTCTCCTCAGTAGGAACAGCCTGCGCCGTCCCTTCTTGTAGAGTGCGTCAGTATTGTGTGACCAGTCTAGTTTATTGTTCAGATGAACACCCAGTTACTTATAGGATGTCACCATCTCGATGTCTGTAGGGAAAAAAGTCACACCTTGCATTTGAACGCACTTGTCCTAGGGACCTGCTCCAATTGAGCTCATTTTTACATGGCAGCATCTTTAGGCATTGGCCATTAAAAATTGTATGAATTAAGTCAAAATCTCAAAAGACGTTGACATGGCGCCATGGCAAAGTTCGACTCCTCCCCTTACAACTTCAACCACCATTAACTTGGGCAAAACCTGTCCGATATGCACCAATCCTTTCATGATGGAAAGTAGTCACGCCACGAACGCAATGACATCAAAATACCTGACAACCGATATTTCATTAACCACATAGTGGTTAATGAAAGAACTGCTGAAAACTGTTTTATTTATTACTCATGTGCAGCTGGGCAGAATGATGAGAAATTTTCTGAGATTAATAAGAACACAGCCATGATCATAAATGAACATCAATGTTAGCATGACATCAAATGTGTTACCATGGACACGCCCTAAACGCCATTCAATCCGTGATCTTATGGGGAGGGGTGGGAACATCCAGGATCATGAAATTTGGAACATAGGTTTAGGTTACTGTCACATATAGTCCAATATGGGTGGACAACACATAACTGACAAGGAAGTGTTGCCATGTCGCCATGGCGAAGTTTAACTCCTCCCCTTACAACTCCAACGACGTGTAACTCGGGCAAAACCTGTCCGATGTGCACAAATCCTTTCAGGATGGAAAATAGTCTCACCCCGAACGAAATGACATCAAAATACCTGACAACCGATATAGCGCCACATAGTTGTAAAAGAAAGAATTGCTGAAAACTTTTTTTATTTATTACTCACGTGTGGCTGTCCAGAATGAGGTGAAATTTTCTGAGATTCATCAGAACACAGCCTTGATCATAAATGAACCTCAATGTTAGCATGACATCAAATGTGTCCTTCAGAGGTAAAGTGGGCTATCCCACAAAACCATTATTTTGAGAAAATGAGCTCTAAAGTTTATGTGATTTAAATATATTTTCATATTTAAGTCACACCTTGAAGGTAATTATAGGGGGTAACTTTTTAGTGATATAGGCACACTGATTTTTTGAGAATATTTCAATTTGAGAGCTCATTTTCTCAAAATAATGGATTTGTGGGATAGCCCACTTTACCTCTGAAGGGCACAAATGTTTTACCATGGACACGCCCTCCTCACCATTCAATCCGTGAGCATATGGGGAGCAGTGTGAAGGACCTGGAGTCATTAAATCTGGAACATAGGTTGAGGTGACTGTCACATATAGTCTGGCATGGGTGCTCAACACATAACTGGAAAGGAAGTGTTTCCATGGCGCCATGGCGAAATTTGACTCCTCCCTTTACAAATTCAACCACCTGTAACTCTAGCAAAACCTGTCCGATGTGCACCAGACTTTCCGTTATGGAAAATAGTCCCACCCCGAACACAACTTCATCAAAATCCCTGAGAAAAGTTATAGCGCCACATAGTGGTAAACGAAAGAATTGCTGAAAACTGTTTTATTTATTACTCATGCGTGGCTGGCCAGAATGACGTGAAATTTTCTGAGATTCATCAGAACACAGCCATGATCATAAATGAACATCAACTTTAGCATGATATCAAAAGTGTTACCATGGACACGCCCTCAACGCCATTCAATCCATCAGATGGGAACGTACTGGATTCATGAAATTTGGAACATAGGTTTAGGTTACTGTCACATATAGTCCAATATGGGTGGACAACACATAACTCACAAGGAAGTGTTGCCATGTCACCATGGCGAAGCTTGACTCCTCCCCCTACAACTTCAACCACTGTAACTCGGGCAAAACCAGTCCGATGTGCACCAATCGTTTCAGGATGGAAAATAGTCCCACCCCGAAAGAAATTACATCAAAATACCTGACAACCGATATAGTGCCACATAGTGGTTAACGAAAGAATTGCTGAAAACTGTTTTATTTATTACTCATGTGCAGCTGGGCAGAATGATGAGAAATTTTCGGAGATTCATCAGAGCACAGCCATAATCATAAATGAACATCAACATTAGCATGACATCAAATGTGTTACCATGGACACGCCCTCCTCACCATTCAATCCGTGAGCTGATGGGGAGCAGTGTGAAGGTCCTGGAGTCATGAAATCTGGAACATATGTTGAGGTGACTGTCAAATATAGTCCGGCATGGGTGCACAACAGACTTTCCATTATGGAAAATAGTCCCACCCCGGATGCAATGACATCAAAATACCTGAAAAAAGATGTAGCGCCACATAGTGGTAAATGAAAGAATTGCTGAAAACTGTTTTATTTATTACTCATGCGCAGCTTGCCAGAATGACGTGAAATTTTCAGAGATTCATCAGAGCACAGCCCTGATCATAACTGAACATCAACGTTAGTTTAATATCATACGTGTTACCATGGAAACGCCCTCCTCGCCATTCAATCCATGAGCTTATGGAGAAGGGTGGGAAGTCTTGGAGGTCTAAATTTTTCAACATATGTTGAGGTCACTGTCATATGTAGTCCAATATGGGTGTACAACACATAATTTACAGGGAAGTGTTGCCATGGCAACATGGCGATGGTTGACTACTCGCCATGAAATTTCGGAAGGTTGTATCTTGGACAAACTTTTTCTGATTTTCACCAAGTTTTCAAAATAGATAATAGTCCCACACTGAACACTACTATATAATCTAACAAAAGCTTTAACGCCTGTCCTAGGGACCTGCTCCGAATGAGCTCGTTTTTACATGGCGGCATCTATAGGCATTGGCCATTAAAAATTGTATAAATTATGTCAAAATCTCAAAAGACGTTGCCATGGAACCATGGCGAAGTCTGACTCCTCCCCTTACAACTTCAACCACCTGTAACTCGGGCAAAACCTGTCCGATATGCACCAATCCTTTCATGATGGAAAATAGTCCTGCCCCGAATGCAATGACATCAAAATACCTGACAACCGATATAGCGCCACATAGTGGTTAACGAAAGAACTGCTGCAAACTGTTTTATTTATTATTCACGTGCAACTGGGCAGAATGATGAGAAATTTTCTGAGATTCATCAGAACACAGCCATGATCATAAATGAACATCAACGTTAGCATGACATCAAATGTGTTACCATGGACACTCCCTCAATGCCATTCAATCCTTGAGCATATGAGGCGTGATGGGAACCTCCAGGAGTCATGAAATTTTGAACACCCACCCAAATGATCGCATTTTTCACCCTCTGAATGTTAACCAAAACGCAATTTTTTTTTGAAAACCCCACCGACACGGCAAAAAATTTGATAAACTGGAAAACATATGTGCCCCCCCACCCCTCATTTTTGTGGGTGGGGCCAAAAGTACAAGGTCTAGGGAGACTGGAGACCATAAACTTTGCCGTAGACACATAAAATTTTGGTGAGGTGTGAATCACCTCAAGACATGTAAAAAACATCATTGTGGCCCATACCCACCGCCAAAAGGAAGGCCGCCATCTTGCCTCAAAGTTGCCCCACCTCCAATTTGGGAAAAAAGTCACACCTTGCATTTGAACGCACTTGTCCTAGGGACCTGCTCCGATTGAACTCATTTTTAGATGGCAGCATCTATAGACATTGGCCATTAAAAATTGTATAAATTATGTCAAAATCTCAAAAGACGTTGCCATGGAGCCATGGCGAAGTTTGACTCCTCCCCTTACAAATTCAACCACCTGTAACTCGGGCAAAACCTATCCGATATGCACCAATCCTTTCATGATGGAAAATAGTCCCGCCCCGAACGCAATGACATCAAAATACCTGGCAACTGATATAGCGCCACATAGTGGTTAACGAAAGAACTGCTGCAAACTGTTTTATTTATTACTAACGTGCAGCTGGGCAGAATGATGAGAAATTTTCTGAGATTCATCAGAACACAGCCATGATCATAAATGAACATCAACGTTAGCATGACATCAAATGTGTTACCATGGACACTCCCTCAATGCCATTCAATCCTTGAGCATATGAGGCGTGATGGGAACCTCCAGGAGTCATGAAATTTTGAACACCCACCCAAATGATCGCATTTTTCACCCTCTGAACGCTAACCAAAACGCATTTTTTTTTTGAAAACCCCACCGACACGGCAAAAAATTTGATAAACTGGAAAACATATGTGCTCCCCCACCCCTCATTTTTGTGGGTGGGGCCAAAAGTACAAGGTCAAGAGAGACTGGAGACCATAAACTTTGCCGTAGACACATAAAATTTCGGTGAGGTGTGAATCACCTCAAGACATGTAAAAAACATCATTGTGGCCCATTCCCACCGCCAACAGGAAGGCCGCCATCTTGCCTCAGAGTTGCCCCACCTCCAATTCGGGAAAAAAGCCACACCTTGCATTTGAACGCACTTGTCCTAGGGACCTGCTCCGATTGAGCTCATTTTTAGATGGCGGCATCTATAGGCATTGGCCATTAAAAATTGTATAAATTATGTCAAAATCTCAAAAGACGTTGCCATGGAACCATGGCGAAGTCTGACTCGTCCCCTTACAACTTCAACCACCTGTAACTCGGGCAAAACCTGTCCGATATGCACCAATCCTTTCATGATGGAAAATAGTCCCACCCCGAACGCAATGACATCAAAATACCTGACAACTGATATAGCGCCACATAGTGGTTAACGAAAGAACTGCTGCAAACTGTTTTATTTATTACTAACGTGCAGCGGGGCAGAATGATGAGAAATTTTCTGAGATTCATCAGAACACAGCCATGATCATAAATGAACATCAACGTTAGCATGACATCAAATGTGTTACCATGGACACGCCCTCATTCCATTCAATCCGTGAGCATATGGGGAGGGATGGGAACGTCCAGGATTCATGAAATTTGGAACATACGTTTAGGTTACTGTCTCTTATAGTCCAATATTGGTGTACAACACATAACTGACAAGGAAGTGTTGCCATGGCACCCTGGCGAAGTTTGCCTCATCCCCTTAAAACTTCAACCACCTGTAACTCGGGCATAACTTCTCCGATGTCCACAAAACTTTCCATGAAGGAAAATAATGCCACCCCGGACGCAATGACCTCAAAATACCTGACAACCGATATAGCGCCACATAGTGGCTAACAAAAGAATTGCTGAAAAGTGAGCCACTGACAACGTCAGTCGGTGAAAGCCCTATACTCTGAACGTGTCTGAATATCAATATTTACAAAACTGTCACACCCACACCTACTGCTGACATGAGGTACTGCACAAAATTGTTTCTAATTTTGCAAAAAGACCAGTAGTCATGATGACATGACCTTTTCAGAGGTTCCTCAGAGTGCATTGGACTACCCTTGGTGGAAGTCACTTTTGTCCTGCGATAAGCTCAGTTGCCATGAAAACCATTCCTTGCCAATCAATATATTTTATACTTTGGAGGATTGGGAATGTCCAAGGGTCACCAAATGTGGAACGTACTGTAAGTCAAGATTACTCTCTTCTGCAGTTCTGTGGTTTCTGCAACATGTACCTGAAATGTAAGTGTTACCATGGCCACATGTCCGAGTTTACCTGATCGCAATATGCTGGATAGTTGTAATTTTGACAAAATGTGTCGGTATGTCACCTGAATTGCTATGATGGAGATTAATCCCACTCTGCACATTTGCCCCACCCACAAAAATAAGTGGTGGAGGTGCACATATCTTTTCCACTTGATCAATTTTGTAGCCGGAATTGCTATGATGGAGATTAGTCCCATTCTGTGTACTTCTACATAAAAATATTTGACAGAAGGGATAGTGCCACTTACTGCTTACAGGAAGATCTGTGCCAAATGGTTTACTTTATTATTCATGCAGCCCTTGCACTGATGACGGCACATTTTCCGAGCCAGTGAGGGATGGTTTCTGCGGGCGCACGGTGGGGCGAAAACCCCGTTACACCTGCTTGCAGGTTTAATTAGGGCCTGAGCCACTGAAAACGTCAGTTGGCGGAAGCCCTATTGTATCTGCTTCATTTATTAGGGCCTGAGCAACTGACAATGTCAGTCGGCGAAAGCCCTATTGTATCCGCTTGCGTTTCTTTATTATTATTTTTCTATATTATTCTGCCTAAATGATCACATTTTTCACCCTTTGAACGTTAATCAAAACGCAATTTTTTTTGGCAAACCCCTCAGACCCGGCAAAAAATCCGATAAACTGGAAAAGATATGTTCCCCCCACCCCTCATTTTTGTGGGTGGGGTCAAACGTACAAGGTCTATGGAGACTGGAGACCATAAACTTTGCCGTAAACACATGAAATTTGGGTGAGGTGTGAATCACCTCAAGACATGCAAAAAACATCATTGTGGCCCATACCCACCGCCAACAGGAAGGCCGCCATCTTGCCTCAAAGTCGCCCCACCTCCAATTCGGAAAAAAATCACACCTTGCATTTTAAAGCACTTGTCCTAGGGACCAGATCCAATTGAGCTCATTTTTACATGGGGGCATCTACAGGCATTGCCCATTAAAAGTTATATAAATTAAGTCAAAATCTAAAAAGGCGTGGCCAGGGTGCCATGGCGAAGTTTGACTCCTCCCCTTACAAATTCAACCACCTGTAACTCGGCCAAAACTTGTCCGATGTCAACAAAACTTTACATGAAGGAAAATAGTGCCACCCCAGACGCAATGACCTCAAAATACCTGACAACTGATATAGCGCCACATAGTGGTTAATAAAAGAATTGCTGAAAACTGTTTTATTTATTACTCACACGTGGTTGTGCAGAATGATGTGAAATTTTCTGAGATTCATCAGAACACAGCCATGATAATAACTGAACATCAACATTAGTATGACATCAAACGTGTTACCATGGACTTGCCCTCGTCCCCATTCAATCCATGAGCTTATGGGGAGGGGTGGGAACGTCCTGGAGTCATGAAATTTGGAACATAGGTTTAGGTTACTGTCACATATAGTACAATATGGGTGGACAACACATAACTGACAAGGAAGTGTTGCCATGGCGCTATGGCGAACTTTGACTCCTCCCCTTTCAACTTCATCCACCTGTAACTCGGCCAAAACTTATCCGATGTCCACAAAACTTTCCATGAAGGAAAATAGGGCCACCCCGGATGCAATGACATCAAAGTACCTGATAAGCGATATAGCTCCACATAGTGGTTAATGAAAGAATTGCTGAAAACTGTTTTATTTATTACTCACAAGTGGTTGTGCAGAATGATGTGAAATTTTCTGAGATTCATCAGAACACAGCCATGATAATAACTGAACATCAACATTAGTATGGCATCAAACGTGTTACCATGGACTTGCCCTCCTCGCCATTCAATCCGTGAGCTTATGGGGAGGGGTAGGAACATCCTGGAGTCGTGAAATCTGGAACATAGGTTGGCTTGACTGTCCCATATAGTCTTATATGGGTGTCTATCACATAACTTACAGTTATGTACTGTAAGTACAACTATTTACTACTCATCATGAAATTTTGGAAAGTTGTATCTTGGACAGACGTTGTCTTATTTTCACTAAATATTTGACAGTGGATAATAGTCCCACCCTGAACAGTCCCTGAGACACTGACAGTCTGTCCACGTGACAGACAGTAATTTAGGTTGTGAAATGTTTGGAAGTCTGTCCACACTTAAAAGCATATGCTAGTTGTGCTTCTTTGCCATTTTTTCACATAAATTCTCACCTGTTATTAAATTGTGACTTCTGCACATTAGTTTGCTGCTAACAAATTTACCACTCTTAACAACTTTTAATTTATTAAAAAAAATGTTTTAAACATTATGTTCGCAAGCATGCCCACGTGACAAACACACAATGCATTCTGGGAGGTGAAGTCCGTATGTGACGTCAACAGACTACAGGCCACTTTTTGATCATGGCGTAACGTCTTGTACGTGATGGTGAGTGATTTTTAGATTTCTGCAGTGGCTGAGAAGGAGCCTTCCTCTTCCTGAAGTCAATCACCATCTCTCTGGTCTTGCTGACATTCAACCTCAGGTGATTCTGCTCCGTCCACTCCACAAATCTTTCTAGCAGTGTCCTGTACTCCCCCCCCCCCCTCTCCCCCTCTTATACGCCCCACAACAGCTTAGTTGTCAGAGAATTTCTGCAGGATACATGACTCTGTGTTGTACTGAAATTTGGTGGTGGCGCCTTGCATGGCAGCAACCCCTCTGATTCTATATATGGGTGTGTGTGTGATTAACACTGTAGATAAGAGAAACACAATTTCATTCTACTGTACATGACTGGCTGTATGGATTTAATGACAATAAAGGGTGATTTAATTTAATTTAAACTTGGTCAATATATATGTTACTTTACTTAATATTGTTTGTAATGAACATGAATTCCAAGACACATTTCACAAAGACAAACATATGCCAAAAAAAGACTACCTGAATATAAAGAAGCTACATTATCCATCTCAGTCACAGGGCCAGTGGTGTTGGGGTTCACTTTCTTGCAAAATTTGGGTGAGGTGTGCATCACCTCAAGATATGCAAACAACATAGTTGTGGCCCTTAGCCGCAGCCATCACCTAGTGCTGACCCACATGTCTGAGTTTACTTGATCGTCATATGTTGGGCAGTTGTAATTTGGACAAACTGTGTCTGACATGCATGATCAATATGTATCATTGTTCTACCATGTTATAGCGCATAACTGTCTCATGCTACAGCACTACTCTAATGCGCACGTCACAAAACCACGGCTGCTGTGGGGTTGGTGCTTCAGAGTCCCCCACATCCTAAATGGAACCACTGAATTTCACAGTTTTGGTTATCACAGGCAACCATGTCATCCAGCTCTTCTGGCTGCCTGCAAGTCCACCACACTGCTGCTGTGTTCTGTGCCTGTCTTCTGGGATTGTGTGTGGGACCTGGCTGTAATGCAGTTAGACGTCGTCTTTTGGGCTTCTGGGTGGGTTTATCAGCTACAGCTTTCCTCTTTTGTGTTGTGGGGTTTGCCCGTCACTTCACCGTCAGTGAAGTGACGGGCAACAAGCTCAGGTAGGACAACTTTATAAAAAAAGTTCTGGGCCACTGGTAAAAGTGTTTGCTCCCACAGGTCAGAATCTGGTGTGACGCGTACAACAACACAACTTTTTGTGGTCCACACAACAAAGTCAAATGTGAGCCTTTAACAAAGATTTGCGTTTGTACCTGCTTGTAGTACTTGGGACTGTGCTTGAGTTCTAGTCTCCCATCAGAGAGTTCCAGGTAAAAATCCTTGTCTGCACAGGCCTACAGGATGTTGTTGCGGTGCTTATATGGGTATTTTATTTCCACACAGCCTTTTTCACAACAGGTGCAGGACACAAGTGCATCAGGGGTTGCACCAACTTCAGAAAGGAGGTGTTGATTATAAAATATTATAAGCACACTTTCGCATGTATATTGGGTGCATAATTCAATTTATGGCATGCACTTATTTTATTTAGTAAATAAATACTTGTAATCAAGACAATAAATTAAAAAAAGCACCTTTGTGAGCACAATTGTCTTCAAGTATACCTTGTACATCTACAAGTCACACACCAATCCGTCTGTGAACTGCACTTTTTCCCCCTCCACACATATGGCCCACCCACAAAAATGAGGGGTTGGAGGTGCACATATCTTTTCCACTTGATCAATTTTTTGCCGGAATTGCTATGAAAGAGATAAGTCCAAGTCCGCGCACTCCTAAATAAAAAGATTTGACAAAAGGGATAGTGCCACTTACTGCTCACAGGAAGATCTGTGTCAAATGGTTTACTTTATTATTCATGCAGCCCATGCAGTGATGACTGCACATTTTCCGAGCCAGTGACGGAGGACGGGCGGCGGGTTCCGCGGTCGCGCTGGGGGCGAAGGCCCGTTTACACCTGCCTGCAGGTTTAATTAGGGCCTGAGCCACTGACAACGTCAGTCGGCGAAAGCCCTACTGTATCTGCTAGCATTTATTAGGGCCCGAGCCACTGACGTCAGTCGGCGAAAGCCCTATTGTATCTGCTTGCGTTTTTTAGGGCCTGAGCCACTGACAACGTCAGTCGGCGAAAGCCCTATTGTATCCGCTCGCGTTTATTTATTATTAGGGCCTGAGCCACTGACAACGTCAGTTGGCGAAAGTCCTATTGTATCTGCTTGCGTTTATTATTATTCTGCCTAAATGATCGCATTTTTCACCCTCTGAACGTTAACCAAAACGCGATTTTTTTTGGCAAACCCCTCTGACTGGGCCAAAAATTCGATAAACTGGAAAAAATATGTGCCCCCCCACCCCTCATTTTTGTGGGTGGGGTCAAATGTACAAGGTCTATGGAGACTGGAGACCATAAACTTTGCCGTAGACACATCAAATTTGGGTGAGGTGTGAATCACCTCAAGACATGCAAAAAACATCATTGTGGCCCATACCCACCGCCAACAGGAAGGCCGCCATCTTGCCTCAAAGTCGCCCCACCTCCAATTCCGAAAAAACTCACACCTTGCATTTTAACGCACTTGTCCTAGGGACCAGATCCAATTGAGCTCATTTTTACATGGGGGCATCTACAGGCATTGGCCATTAAAAGTTATATAAATTAAGTCAAAATCTCAAAAGGCGTGGCCAGGGCACCATGGCGAAGTTTGACTCCTCCCCACACAACTTCAACCACCTGTAACTCGCCCAAAACTTGTCCGATGTCCACAAAACTTTACATGAAGGAAAATAGTGCCACCGCGGACGCAATGACCTTAAGATACCTGACAACCGATATAGCGCCACATAGTGGTTAATGAAAGAATTGCTGAAAACTGTTTTAATTATTACTCACAAGCGGCTGGGCAGAATGATGTGAAATTTTCAGAGATTCATCAGAACACAGACATGATCATAACTGAACATCAATGTTACTATGACATCATACGTGTTACCATAGAAACGCCCTTCTCACCATTCAAACCATGAGCTTATGGGGAGGGGTGGGAAGGTCTTGGAGGTCTACATTTTTCAACATATGTTGAGGTCACTGTCATATGTAGTCCAATATGGGTGGACAACACATAACTTACAGGGAAGTGTTGCCATGGCAACATGGCGACGGTTGACTACACGCCATGAAATTTTGGAAAGTTGTATCTTGGACAAACTTTTTCTGATTTCTACCAAATTTTCAAAAATGGATAATAATCCCACCCTGAACATTCCTATATAAAATAAAAGTTTAAGCGCCACCTAGTGGTAACAACATTAGACCCTTGTAAATTGGACATAACTTTGCACGATTTGCAACAAATTTTATATGATCAATATTCTCCCTTCCCCGAACTCGTCTATATACAAATAATAAACAACACTCATAGCGCCCCCTAATGATTAAAGGAAGAATTACTGACGGCCAAAACTTGTCCGATGTCCACAAAACTTCACATGAAGCTAGGTTTAGGTGACTGTCACATATAGTCCAATATGGGTGGACAACACATAACTGACAAGGAAGTGTTGCCATGGTGCCATGGCGAATTTTGACTCCTCCCCTTACAACTTCAAAGTCCTGTAACTTGGGCAAACACTTTCTGATGTGCACCATTCCTTCCATAATGGA
The DNA here is from genome assembly GCA_020510985.1 of Pholidichthys leucotaenia. Taxonomy (NCBI): domain Eukaryota; kingdom Metazoa; phylum Chordata; class Actinopteri; order Cichliformes; family Pholidichthyidae; genus Pholidichthys; species Pholidichthys leucotaenia. The sequence goes on along the minus strand of CM035837.1, from coordinate 445,934,576 downwards.
AAATAGTTCCACCCCGAACGCAATGTCATCAAAATACCTGACAACAAATATAGCGCAACATAGTGGTTAACAAAAGAATTGCTGAAAACTGTTTTATCGGTTACTCACGTGCGGCTGGGCAGAATGATGTGAAATTTTCTGACATTCATCAGACCACAGCCATGATCATAACCTGAAAACCTATATAGCGCCACATAGTGGTTACTGAAAGAATTGCTAACCCACTATTTACTAAATGGCTCTCTGTAGTTGCACAATTGCAGATAAAAAAAATTGACCTAATTAAAAACTCGAAGCACCCCACAAAGAGATATTTTTTGCACATCTTTTGCATCCAAATTTTATGTCTCGACGGCAAAGTTTACAGTCTCCATAGACCTTGAAAATTTGTGTACGTTTGGGGGGGAACATATCTTTTCCTGTTTATCAAATTTTTTGCTGGGTCTGAGCGGTCTTGGGATTTATAAATTTTTGAACATATGTACCTAACAGCCACACATTTGAGGCAAAAATTGCACACCCACTAGTGCCTAAGCAGCTCTCTGTATTTCAACAATTGCAGATAAAAAAAAATGGACCTAAAACCTCAAAGCCCCCCAACAAGAAAAATTGTATGATGTTCTCTCATGTAGAAGTTAATAATTTTAAAATTAACTTTTAAACTCTGAATTGTTTACTAAATGGCTCTCTGTACTTGCACAATTGCAGATAAAAAAATGGACCTAATGTACCTAACAGCAACACATTTGAGGCAAAAATTCCACACCCACTAGTGCCTAAGCAGCTCTCTGTAGTTGAACAATTGCAGATAAAAAAATGGACCTAAAACCTCGAAGCCCCCCCAACAACAAAAATTGTATGATGTTCTCTCATGTAGAAGTTAATAATTTTAAAATTAACTTTTAAACTCTGAATATTCTAAGCTCTAGAAATTGAGAATATTTATTTCCGATGAAATTGAGAATATTTATTTCCGATGAATTCCCGCTATATATTTCCGATGTCCCATGGCGAGGAGTCAACCTTCTCCATGGTAACACTTACCTAATCAGTGATGTGCAGATCCAAAGAGACCAACAGCTGCTCTGAGTCTGAGAGTGTATTAAAGATCTTTGTCTCTTTAAAATGGACTCCTCTAACAACTCCTTCAAAATGGAAGAAAACAGGCCACTGTCTCATTTACAAACAGCAGAATCGTTACCTATGATGCAGCAAAGTTCAGACTCCTCAGCCTGTCAGGAAATTTTATCTGCAATATAGCTCAAGCACAGTAATATTCAATAGCATTAGACTGAAGAAATCATCAGACCTGACACAGTGATGCCGTTTCTGTTTTTTATATCTCTTGCAAGAGAGAGAGCAATCAAATCACATACCTGTTACAGAGTGAGCTTTGAATGCTCCCGAGGCAGAACAGTACAACAACTTTTATAGGCAAAGATAAGACGGTGACATCTTCCCAAACAGTTCTTTTCCTCCCTCACAGTCCTTTCCTCCCTCACTGGGGAGGATGATAAGAAGCAGCACATACAGTCCGTACCAGTTTGAGCTGGTTCATTTCTTAACAGAGGAAAAACATTTCCATATAAGGTTTCATGAAGTTCACAGAGTTCTCACAGCAGAGAAAAAATAGGATACACAGGATGTACAAAGGACAAATCTTGATACAGCATAATACTCTTATCACACCTTATGTGAACAGACAGAAGAATGGTGCAGTTTAGTCACTAACAGTGATTATAAGAAAAGGCACAAGTTGTATTTATGATGAATCAAAGAAAAAACATCATACATATAAGAACAACCTTCATTTCATGAGTTATTAATAAAATGATAACTATTTACATTTTTCCAACATTTCCCTCCTGTTTATTATTTTATTAATTTTTCACATGCAAACATCAGTACAATGTAACTTCAGAAGATTTTCTACATTGTCATCATAAAGCATTAATTCCAAATTTATACAGGAGTATAACCATCACCTTTATTTGAATCATGCACAGCATCATCCTCTTGAGAGAGGGGAGTGTACTGTTCATTTCGAATATAGCTCAAAAAGGATTGTTGTAACATGAATGTGTGTTGTGTTAGGGCTCTAGAAATCATTTATCTTATACATGGGATCACACACGTAAACAGAACACAAAACAGTATCAATATTACAATAAGGGGGGTTAACCACTTTAACAAAATTTGCCACCAGGCTCCACTCTGAAACCAATCTAGGAGGGACCATCCTTTATCCTCATCTAGGGCTTGTTGCTGATGTAACAGGTCATTTAAGTGACTTATAACATGGCTAACATTCGTCGAATAATCCGGGACGTAAGTGCAGCACTCCTGACCTATAATATGACACACCCCACCTTCAGAGGCGAGTGTATAATCTAAAGCCATCCTATTTTGTAACCGCATTAGGCGAGATAGTCGTTGTTCCTCATTTAAAGCTAACAACCCTTGATCCATCAACATGGTCAGGTTTTCCATAGTAAAGGCAAGAATATTAATGTGCCTTAAAGCTAGAGACACTCCATAAGATGGTAAGAAAATTCCTCCAATTATTTTAGCTTCTGATACTCTTTGCTTATCTTCAGGGCTCTCTCTTTTCTGGACATGTATATTAATTTTTTTTCAGGGTGATAATAATGTTCATATGGGCCTGAGCTATGGTAGGTAAGATTTGATCTTATACTAACATGGGGAGGTAATGCAGCCATATGGCAAGTTCCACACCAATTAGGAGGTAATATGGCATAAACATTAGGGCCGCATACCCAGACATGGTTTTCCAAACAACCATAACCATCATCATTAGGCCAAAATAAGCTGGGATTGTCAGTGCAATTTGCACTACAATTCCTTGAGGGCAAAGTAAGGTTGCCCTTTGTCTGGTATGGGACACCATATGCATTTCTACATGGAGATTGCTTATGTATGAGACCACATGTAGCAAACCTGGTAACATTGCAGCGTGGCGTAGTCCCACAATGATGAGAAGAATTGGTGCAATTGTTCCTAAAACAAACAGAGGCTGCGTAAAGGGTGGGATTAACCTTCATTATTGATTTCCTTGCTTTGAAGGGAGTAACCTTGGATATATTATGAACTCTTACCCTCGCTCCAGAGTAATTAATCAAAGACACATTTAGAAGTTCTAGATATTCGCTCAAATCTCCTACTCTCCAATGATCATCATCCATGGTCATGTTAGCAGTATCCATGGCCAGTAGCGCTCCCACTGTTTCTGATGCATTCAAGGGCACAGGCGTCATCGGGATAGCAGTTTTATACGAGTGTGGCAACAATGTACAAACATAACAAGAAGTATTTATACCCAACTGTTTTACTGTCATCACCATAGTTTGATACCACAGATTATGAGTATAATCTATCGGGCAGTTGTCGACGTCTCTCAGTCCACCTTCAATTGGATACCACAACAGGCATGTGAGAATCAGACTCATACCTACAAGTCCTAAAATTGTCCAAAACACCTTTCCATTCCCCATAGTGCCTGTTGCCCCTAGGAGTGTACCTTAGCTGGCCACTGTCTTCACCAGGTTTGAGACGAGTCCTATCCTTAAAAGGACCAGACTCCCCTTTGTAGCTGGACTTACCCTAGGGGTGGCTGGAGGTCACTGAGGGGTACTTGCAAACGTTTAAGGTGAGACAAATGAATCCAAGAAGGCCGTTCAGTGATTCTCACAGCCGTAGGTGTGGTCAGCAGGACTTTATAGGGGCCGAGCCACCTAGGTGATGTCCAGTTCAGTCTATGGTGATTCTTTACAAAGACGTAATCACCAGGTTGTAGGGGGTTTTCAACGCCCTCCTGTTGATCAGAGAGAGACTTCACAGTATCAACATAGTCTTTTCGTTGCACACACTCCCTCAAATGGTCAGATAGATGTCTATATTGCCCTTGTGGTAATAACAGTCTAATTTCAGGTAGCACATATGGTCAATGGAATGCACATTCATACGGAGTTAGTCCCGTATTTTTGTCCGGGGTTGTGTTAATTGCCATTTTTACCTGTATTAAGGCTTTTGGCCACATGATGTTTTTGTCTTTTGTAACCTTACTCAACATTTGTTTTATGGTGCCATTTCTTCTCTCTACCAGGCCTGCACTTTGAGGATGATAAGCCGTGTGGAATTTCAATTGACTGCCCACAGATTGGGTCAAATCTTTAACAACCTGGGCTGTAAAATGGGTGCCGTTATCTGCATAGATGACTTCTAGAATCCCAAACACTGAGAAGATGTTGCTTTGTAACACTTTACACACAAATCTGGCGTCTGCTTTTGCTGTTGGATGTATCTCAGTCCATTTAGTGTAGGTATCAATGAGAACCAGACAATATTGCAATTGCCCCACTTTTGACAGTTCAATAAAATCCATACACCACTGTGAAAATGGTGTTTTCGGTGGGGGAAAGCTTCCTTGACGTGTTCTCATTGCTCCCTGTGCATTATTTTGAGGGCACACAACACATTGTTGACAAACTGTTTTTGCTATTTTTAAAATTCCTGGGCAGAAAAAATGTTTTTCAAGCAAACTCACAATCCCTCCTGTGGACACGTGACCTTGGTCATGTGTCAAAAGGGCCGCCCATTGGTACAGCGAGGGGGGGAGAAGTATTCTCCCATCCGGTGCATGCCAGACACCATTATCGTCTTGCTTGCTATTCTGTGGTGGCGTTATTGATGACTGCTCATCAATTAAAACATCTAAAGAGACGGTTGGCACACTTAAACAGGATACAAAATGTTCCCTCGCTGCACACTGGGCAGCATGGTCTGCCAGGGCGTTGCCACGAGAGACGAGATCATTGTTTTTGGTGTGTGCAGCACAGTGAACAATTGACAATTTTTGTGGTAATGCTAGAGCTTCTGTTAACTGTAAAAGCTCAGAGCAGTGTTGTGTAGGTTTCCCTGCTGAAGTTTTAAACCCTCTCAACTTCCACAGTGCTGTGTGGGAATGTGCTGCATTGAAAGCATATTTACTGTCAGTACATATAGTTGCTTTTAGGTGAGTAGCTCATGTCCAATAGTTCAGCCATTGGAGGCGACGCAGGCCGCGGAACTCCACACAATCAGGACCCCAGACAATGCCGCCACAGCACAAGCAGTGGATGTTGACCTGTCGGGCTTTTTTTTTTTTATTATTTAAAGATGAGCAGAAAAATAGAGAATGAAATAAAATAAAAGTCCTGTCCTAATTTAGCAAAGCTAACACACATAAGCATCAATAAGCTCTTTAAGTTCAGTCCTCAATTCTAAATTGGAGGCTGGTGTAACGTTTTTTTTCCTCTCTCCTCAAAATATCATATGCTGTAGCAAATTGTTCTTCATTTTCCCTCCTCCTTAGAGAAAATGACACTTCATTTATTTAGATGAAATCTATTTAACTGGAAGAATTTCTTTATTTTTTTTTTTTAGAAAAGATAAAATAAGTCATTAGTCTGCATTAGTCTGTATTAATAGAAGAAAACAAAGGTAATCTCAGTTTTTTCTTTCTTCTTTTCTCAGCACTGTAGCTAGGCTGTCAGTTCTGCAAGTATGGGGGTGCAGCTATGGGAGGTGCAAGTATGGGGGTTCCCCCTATAGCTCAAAGTGCAATGAGGTGTTATGAAAATAAAGTTGAATTGAATTCATTTATTTATTCATTTATTGATAATTTTTTATGCATTATCTATTTTTCTGAGGGTTACTAATTATTTGCTAATTAATTTCTTTGATACCCCCTGCTTTGATACATGAAGACGCACATGCAGCAAAGTTACAGGGTATTTGCTTGATAAAAAGTGTGGGTAGCCCAATTCCTTCAAAAATAAGAGTTCAATGTGACTTTTCTTGAACTAATTTACAGATTCCATTTAAAAGAAACAAATAACTATCTGTGCATTTTTGATATGCTTCAGCATTGATGAATAAGATCAGTTTGTCCAGTTGAACACAGATGGGTTGAATTTGAATAAATGAATAAAGATTGTATCACACTCTTTCAGTCAACGGAAAGGTGGACCTTTTGCCTAATTAGAATTTGATTTAATTTTTTTTACCAGGAATATACAAAATGATTTTTATATATTCCTTGGTAAATTATGGGGTGAATGTAGTTTACCCTGACCCAGCTTGGCCACTGCCGAATCAGGAAAAACACATTCCTCCTTACTGTCACATTTCTGAAATATGATGTTACCTCACCATTTGTGGTGAGTAATATCAATATAAAATCATATAAACATTACATTTGTAAAGTCAAAGTCATTTGAATCAGTATACCTTATGTTATCTACAATGTCATACAAAGTCATACTTTGCTTCAAAAAATGTTTATCAACAAGGATCCTTTCTCCAAGATCTTTGTCTGATAATCCATAGCCCCTGGCAAATCATGTGTCACACGTCAGTCCTGCACTGTCATGTTTCAGTCAAAGGAAAAAAGGTCGGTAGTGCGTCAAAATTGCTTTTAAAAAAAAAAAATACGTAAACAGTGTATCACGTACGCAACGTTAATCAAGACCCCACAAAGTTAGATTAAAAAGATAAAAATCCCAAACCTTGTAAAAATACCCATATTTAGACTACTTTTTCCACACAGATCAACCACACACACAGAGGATTGTTTTTATTTCCACAAGGTCGACGCAGCTCCTTCCATTCTCTCAACTCAGCCGTAACACAAAACTAGTCGATTCCTTCTGCTCAAGGCCACTATTTTCAGATACCTATAATTTCAAACATTTCTCAGAAGGATAACAATTAGACAACCAATCCTTTTATACTAAAAATTACAAACAGTTTAAAAACCTGCTCCCTCTGCCTTTGCAGAGAACTCAGAACTCTCATCACTTTTCCTCACACTGGAGCCGTTTACAGAAACAAAAAAAAATCTAAGCTGCAGCTGCCTCTAAGGCTCACACACACAAAAATAAAATAACTGTTTCTCATTGTCCGTTTTAGCGTTATCCGGTTCCGTTGCCACTTAACCCATCCGTCTTTAGATCTTATAGTCTAGTATCAATATCTTATAACATAGAGTAAAGTTATTATTATGATTTTATTTACTTCCTCCTTCTCCCAACCTCTTTGGGCTTCTTTTAATAATTTGCTGTATGGACCCTCCTTAGGATCGTGGCATTGATAAATTGGGGAAGGATTATCTTGTTAATCCCACTGTTTTTTCATATTTCCTTTATACAACTCAGCATCTCCCAAGCCTTGTGAGGCAGACAGCCCCGCTTCTTGCATTCTTCAATTGAGCTGAGCAAAAATTCACACCTGTTTTTTTCTAGAGGCCAAATCTGCCTCTCCCCCGCCCCTGAGGCAAAAGGAGACACAGAGAGAGAGAGCGCTATCCCTCGCCTGCCCCCTTTGGGAGAGCAAGGAACAGAGAGAGAGAGAGAGAGGGAGAGAGAGAGCTGCTCCTCCAGCAGCCCCTCCTTTCACATTCCACACTGCACTGAGCAAAAATGCCCCTTTTTTTTATAAACTTTTCCTGATCCACTCCTTTCTTACTATTTTTTGCATCCTTGGTTGGCTTTTATTCGGGCATCTGCAGCTGCTGCCAAAAATCTGCTCATTTAAGTTCCAAATTTGGCTTTCTCTTATTTCCTTTGGTCACTAATTTTGCCGTCGACACTAAGACTGAGCACTCATCCACATCTAATGTGGGTTTGAAGGAATAGTCCTCTTCCCGTTTGCTCAGATATTTTTCAGGATCCTTTATCTATTCTCTATCTTTTAACCGGTCACTGTAATGCGCTGTCTGCTCCCTTTTCTGCTGTTTAGTTTTTTGCTTATTTTCTTTTTTTCTGCTGTTTTTATTATTTTTTTAAACCCCTTGGTAACTTCACAGGAATTAAGATGCTTTACCAGGAAAAGTGTGAAACGCCGTCACACTACCATTACAGCATAACCGCGACCTGATATTTTGTTTTTAGTTCCAAAACTCGGGGATCTCAACCCAAAAACTTATTTTTGTCCCTGACCGGGGATTTCAACCCAAACCTTTTATCTTGTTGCAACTACTTCCGCGCACTTTATTTACCTTTATTTAAAGACGTCACTTACTTTTCTTTGTTTCGATTTTTCTCTGACCCCGTCAGATTTCTTACTGCGTCCAACGCAATTTCCCATTTCTCTTATGTACTTTTCTTCCTCCTCACTATATTGTTGTTATTTTTAGTTCTCAGAGGTCAAAGTTTTAATCTAGTTCTCTTAATTACTTCTTTTCCCCTTCACTATATGGTTGTTATTTTTAGTTCTTAGGGGTCCCAGTTTTGACCTGGTTCCTTTATTTTACTGCTCTAGGAAAAATATGGACGCCGCCATATTACCATTAATCGCATCCCGCGGACCTAGAACATAACATTGTACTGGGAAGAAACAAAGACTTACTTCTGGCTCTATTAGTTAAAGCGGAACAGCCGTCACTGAATAGAGCATGGAGGAGAAGCGCCGGTCCAAGTTCCCTCAAGTCGGGTTAGTCAATTGCTGATGGTTTCCATCAGACCGTGCACGGTTTTCACTGATCCAGTCACCTTCCTCCCGCTCCGTCCAGATCTCAGCTGTCCCGGGTTTCGGCACCACGTTATGTCAGGAATTTTTATCTGCAATAAAGCTCAAGCACAGTAATATTCAATAGCATTAGACTGAAGAAGTCATCAGACCTGACACAGTGATGCCGTTTCTGTTTTTTATATCTCTTGCAAGAGAGAGAGCAATCAAATCACATACCTGTTACAGAGTGAGCTTTGAATGCTCCCGAGACAGAACAGTACAACAACTTTTATAGGCAAAGATAAGACGGTGACATCTTCCCAAACAGTTCTTTTCCTCCCTCACAGTCCTTTCCTCCCTCACTGGGGAGGATGATAAGAAGCAGCACATACAGTCCGTACCAGTTTGAGCTGGTTCATTTCTTAACAGAGGAAAAACATTTCCATATAAGGTTTCATGAAGTTCACAGAGTTCTCACAGCAGAGAAAAAATAGGATACACAGGATGTACAAAGGACAAATCTTGATACAGCATAATACTCTTATCACACCTTATGTGAACAGACAGAAGAATGGTGCAGTTTAGTCACTAACAGTGATTATAAGAAAAGGCACAAGTTGTATTTATGATGAATCAAAGAAAAAACATCATACATATAAGAACATCAACATTCATTTCATGAGTTATTAATAAAATGATAACTATTTACATTTTTCCAACACAGCCTCACAGCAACCCCATTTTAATGACCAAGCACCTCCCACTGGACATATCGTTCATTCAAAAACAGTTCAATAAATATTTCTACAAAAACAGTTTACAGTTCACCATCTTCCAATATACAATATCTCACAAAAGTGAGTACACCCCTCACATTTTTATAAATATTTTATTATATCTTTTCATGGGACAACACTGAAGATATGACACTTTGATGTAATGTAGTCAATGTACAGCTTGTACAACAGTGGAAATCTGTTGTCCTCTTAAAATTACTCATGACTTCAATCTTGAAGGTTGTTCTCCAAAATTTACAACAATTTTCTTATCATTTTATACTTTTCTTTGTCAATCTATCTACATTTGAAACCATTTCCCTCAAATTGGTAATTTCCTCTTGTAAAATTGACTTTTCCTGTACATTTGAGACTATTATAAATTTGTGGATCATTTTATGAATGATTTTTCTTTATATTTTAATAAAATTACTGTTTCAATATAAATTTGAAACACATTGTTTAAGGGGAAAAAGCCAAAATATTATCACAATATACACTTTTGACCATAATTTTGCAGAGCAACAACCAAACAATAACTATGACTTCAATGGTCATGTGCCCGTAGCAAGCAGCGCCTCTTTGTGTTGGTCATATCATGTGACTTCTCCCATGGAAAAAGCACATACATCGCATCAGGAATCACAGCATTGAAGCGGAGAGGACATGGAGGGAGAGGAAGTGCCTGTATTAAAAAAAAATAAAAACAACAACAAAAAAGTACATATTTAATAAAAACATTAAAATAATATTTCAATTATTCATTGGATTTGTCTTCAAGCCAAGGACCATCTCTGGTTAAAATTTCAGCAAAATCCATCCAGTAGTTTCTACAAAATCCTACTAAATCACTGCAAGAAGTTTGAGCCTTGGTAGAGGTATGCAGTCATGGATCACCCCCAAAATGTAATGGTTTGTGTGTAGGCCAAGAACCACTTCTGGTGAAAATTTCATCCAAATTCATCCAGTAGTTTTGGAGTATTGTTGGAAAAGTGTGTGACGATATAAGAGCCTTAGTGGAGGTATGCATTCCACAGGAAGTTTTCAGTTTCAAATTTAGCAATGTTTTCTCACACAACTTATAACAAAATAAACGTAGCACTTATATCTAACGGTTAACATGCAAAATGTTAAGTTTAAACCAACTTACAGGTGTGCTTGGCTCAGATCAAACATGCTAATGCTAACGGGCTAGCCGCGAACGTTAGCTAAAACGCTAATCTCAAGGGAAACAAATTTAGCAATGTTTTCTCACACAACTTATAACAAAATAAACGGAGCACTTACATCTAACGGTTAACATGCAAAATGTTAAGTTTAAACCAACTTACAGGTGTGCTTGGCTCAGATCAAACATGCTAATGCTAACGGGCTAGCCGCGAATGTTAGCTAAAACGCTAATCTCAAGGGAAACAAATTTAGCAATGTTTTCTCACACAACTTATAACAAAATAAACGGAGCACTTATATCTAACGGTTAACATGCAAAATGTTACGTTTAAACCAACTTACAGGCTGGTTGGGTGAGGACTGACGTACGTCGTCTTCTTCTGAGGTTTTATGGCGGTTGGCAAACGCCTTGTAGGAGCATTACCGCCACCTTCTGGAACGGACTGTGATTCGAAATGGCATTACTGTACTATATCCTTGAAATTAGTCCTGTTGCCCTAATAAACCTAAAAACTGCATGATAGACCACATCTCCTGAACTTCTCTGCAAAATCTCTTTCATACTGAGCTGGTTTTGTCCTGCGATAAGCACAGTTGCCATGGAAACCCACTCATTGCATTTCAATAACGGACATTTATACATGGGGCAAACTTGCAACAATTTGCACTAAATTTTCGACGATTGATATTAGTCCTGCACCAAACAAGTCTACATAAAAATAACAAACAAAAGTTTTAGCGCCCCTATTTTTAAAAGGAAGAATTGCTGAAATTTTTTTTCTCTCTTTTTCTCTCATTAGCAGAAAAAAAAAATGCATGAAGGAATCACTAGGGCTGATTGACAGTACATGTAGATAGTACAGAACTGTTTCCATGGCGACCAGCGTGCTTCAACACACACAGTGCAGAGCATTGTAGCTAGATGGAATAATATGTAGATATATAAACACCCAGTGCGGAGCATTGTAGCTAGATGGAATAAATATGTAAATATATATACACACACAGTGCAGAGCATTGTTGCTAGATGGGATGAAACAGCACAACCGTCTACTTAGTTATCTTATATGGTATGATTATGTACCCATACATATTCTCACCCTCCATAGCGACCGGTATTTTCCTAATTGTATGCTGGAGGGGACCATTGTATGTCTTTTGCATTCAAAACTATTAGGTTGTCACGTCTTTAGGCTATCTCTAAGAGCAGCCCTACTTAGGTTGTACAGTCTGACAGCCGTTGGGAGGAAGGACCTGCGTAACCTCTCGGTTGTGCACCTAGGATGATGTAGTCTGCTGCTAAATGAACTCCACCGTGCGTTCAGTATGTCCTGCATAGGGTCGAACTCGGACTCCAGCAGAGATGACAGGTTAGCCACCGTCCTTCTCTCTCCTATCTCCTCCACTGGGACAATGCGCTACCCCAGGACAGAGCTAGCTTTCTTGATCTGTTTGTTCAGTCTCTTCCTATCGGCTGCCATAATGCCACTGCCCCAGCAGACCACCGTGTCATACAATGTCTTCAGCAGCGCCCCTTGTACACCAAAAGACATGAGTCTCCTCAGTAGGAACAGCCTGCGCTGTCCCTTCTTGTAGAGTGCGTCAGTATAGTGTGACCAGTCTAGTTTTGTTCAGATGAACACCCAGGTACTTATAGGATGTCACCATCTCAATGTCTGTTGCCTGTATATTTACTGGTGATGTGAGGTGTTGTCCTGAAATGAAGTGGAGGAACTTCAGCAGAGGGACATGAGTGAAAGTTTGGAGACTGCGGCGGCATGAAATAAAGCGGCGTTGTTGGAGGTTTTATGTAGAGTTTTATTATATCATACCGCCGTCACGAGCTCCTCTCCCGGCGCCGTGCGTGCGCGCCAGGAGCGAGCCCACGGCTCTCAGTGAAGACACAGAGTGCGTGTCTGCAGCAGAGGTTGAAGTGTGTGAGTGAGAAGGGGTGTTACAGAACCTGTGCAGTATTTATACCCAACTCAAACAATACATCAAAGCAGATTCACAGCGGTTGGTCTGATCAAAGGGACTGCAAAACAGGCATGAGATATTTGCATTTGTGAGACACAGACAGGATGCATGAACACAATGCATGCACATTAACCTCACAGCAGTGAAATGCATAAATGGCTGATTAGGCCACAGCATGCAGCGGAAAAAACCAGGAGTAGCGAGCTGTCTGTCCTTAGTCTGTTTGTGGGGGGTTTCCAAAAAAGCCACAGAGACATTGTTTTTGGGCACAATGACTATGGCACCTCCACCTAATGCTGCGTGGAAGAAGTCGATTGGAGTAAATGGCCAGTGTTCAAAGCGAGGGAGGACGGGCGGCGGGTTCCGCGGTCGCGCGGGGGGCGAAGCCCCGTTTACACCTGCCTGCAGGTTTAATTTATTATTTTTTCTATATTATTCTGCCTAAATGATCGCATTTTTCACCCTCTGAACGTTAACCAAAACGCGATTTTTTTTTGCAAACCCCTAAGACCCGGCAAAAAATTCGATAAACTGGAAAACATATGTGCCCCCCCACCCCTCATTTTTGTGGGTGGGGCCAAACGTGCAAGGTCTATGGAGACTGGAGACCATAAACTTTGCCGTAGACACATCAAATTTGGGTGAGGTGTGAGTCACCTCAAGATATGCAAAAAACATCATTGTGGCCCATAACCACCGCCAAAAGGAAGGCCGCCATCTTGCCTCAAAGTCGCCCCACCTCCAATTCGGGAAAAAAGTCACACCTCGCATTTGAACGCACTTGTCCTAGGGACCTGATCCTATAGAGCTCATTTTTGCATGGCAGCATCTATAGGCATTGGCCATTAAAAATCATATAAATTAAGTCAAAATCTCAAAAGGCGTGGCCAGGGCGCCATGGCGAAGTTTGACTCCTCCCCTTACAAATTCAACCAGCTGTAACTCACGCAAAACTTGTCCGATGTCCACAAAACTTTGCATGAAGGAAAATAGTGCCACCCCGGACACAATGACATCAAAATACCTGACAAAAGATATAGCGCCACATAGTGGTTAATGAAAGAATTGCTGAAAACTGTTTTATTTATTACTCACGCATGGCTGTCCAGAATCACGTGAAATTTTCAGATATTCATCAGAACACAGCCATGATCATAACTGAACATCAACGTTAGTATGACATCATACGTGTTACCATGGACACGCCCTTCTCGCCATTCAATCCATGAGCTTATGGGGAGGGGTGGGAAGGTCTTGGAGGTCTAAATTTTTCAACATATGTTGAAGTCACTGTCATATGTAGTCCGATATGGGTGGACAACACATAACTTACAGGGAAATGTTGCCATGGCAACATGGCGACGGTTGACTATTCGCCAAGAAATTTCGGAAAGTTGTATCTTGGACAAATTTTTCTGATTTCCACCAAATTTTCAAAAATGGATAATAATCCCACCCTGAACATTCCTATATAAAATAACAAAAGTTTTAGCACTGCCTAGTGGTAACAACATTAGACCCTTGTAAATTGGACATACTTTGCATGATTTGCAACAAATTTTATAAGAACAATATTCTCCCTTCCTCGAACTCGTCTATATACAAATAATAAACAACACTCATAGCGCCCCCTAATGATTAAAGGAAGAATTACTGACGAGCAAAACTTGTCCGATGTCCACAAAACTTTCCATGAAGGAAAATAGTGCCACCCTGGACGCAATGACATCAAAATACCTGACAAAAGATATAGCGCCAAATAGTGGTTAATGAAAGAATTGCTGAAAACTGTTTTATTTATTACTCACGCGCGGCTGGCCAGAATGACGTGAAATTTTCTGAGTTTCATCAGAACACAGCCATGATCATAACTGAACATCAATGTTAGTATGACATCAAACATGTTACCATGGACATGCCATGACAAAAGGGATAATGCCACTTACTGCTCACAGGAAGATCTGAGCCAAATGGTTTACTTTATTATGCATGCAGCCGTTGCAGTGAGACGGCACATTTTCTGTGCCAGCGAGGGACTATGGGCGCAGGGTTTCGCGGGCGTGCGGGAGGCGAAGATCCGTTTACACCTGCTTACAGGTTTAATTAGGGCCTGAGCCACTGACAACATCAGTCGGCAAAAGCCTTATTGTATCTGCTTGCGTTTATTTTTTTTTAGTTATTATTATTATTCTGCCTAAATGATCGCATTTTTCACCCTCTGAACGTTAACCAAAACGCGATTTTTTATGGCAAACCCCTCTGACCGGGCAAAAAATTCAATAAACTGGAAAAGATATGTGCCCCCCCACCCCTCATTTTTGTGGGTGGGGTCAAACGTACAAGGTCTATGGAGACTGGAGACCATAAACTTTGCCGTAGATACATCAAATTTGGGTGAGGTGTGAATCACCTCAAGACATGCAAAAAACATCATTGTGGCCTATACCCACCGCCAACAGGAAGGCCGCCATCTTGCCTCAAAGTCGCCCCACCTCCAATTCGGAAAAAAGTCACACCTCGCATTTGAACGCACTTGTCCTAGGGACCTGATCCAATTGAGCTTATTTTTGCGTGGCGGTATCTACAGGCATTGGCCATTAAAAGTTATATAAATTAAGTCAAAATCTCAAAAGGCGTGGCCAGGGTGCAATGGCGAAGTTTGACTCCTCCCCTTACAAAATCAACCAGCTGTAACTCGTGCAAAACTTGTCCGATGTCCACAAAGCTTTCCATGAAGGAAAATAGTGCCACCCCGGATCCAATAACATCAAAATACCGGACAAAAGATATAGTGCCACATAGTGGTTAACGAAAGAATTGCTGAAAACTGTTTTATTTATTACTCACGCACAGCTGGCCGGTTATGATCAATATTCTCCCTTCCCCGAACTCGTCGAAATACAAATAATAAACAACACTCATAGCGCCCCCTAATGATTAAAGGAAGAATTACTGATGGGCAAAACTTGTCCGATGTCCACAAAACTTTCCATGAAGGAAAATAGTGCCACCCCGGACGCAATGACATCAAAATACCTGACAAAAGATATAGCGCCACTGTTTTATTTATTACTCGTGCGCGGCTTGGCAGAATGACGTGAAATTTGCTGAGATTCATCAAAACACAGAGATGATCATAACTCAACATTACCGTTAGTATGAAATCATATGTGTTACCATGGACACGCCCTCCTCACCATTCAATCCGTGAGCTTATGGGGAGGGGTGGGAAGGTCTTGGAGGTCTCAATTTTTCAACATATGTTGAGGTCACTGTCATATGTAGTCCAATATGGTTGGACAACACATAACTTACAGGGAAGTGTTGCCATGGCAACATGGCAACGGTTGACTACACGCCATGAAATTTCAGAAAGTTGTATCTTGGACAAACTTTTTCTGATTTCCACCAAATTTTAAAAAATGGATAATAATCCCACCCTGACCATTCATATATAAAATAACAAAAGTTTTAGCACCGCCTAGTGGTAACCACATTAGACCCTTGTAAATTGGACATACTTTGCACGATTTGCAACAAATTTTATACGATCAATATTCTTCCCTTCCCTTTACACCTGCTTGCAGGTTTAATTAGGGCCTGAGCCACTGACAACGTCAGTTGGCAAAAGCCCTATTGTATCTGCTTGCGTTTATTTTTTTTCGTTTTTTTTTCGTTATTATTATTATTCTGCCTAAATGATCGCATTTTTCACCCTCTGAACGTTAACCAAAACGCGATTTTTTTTGGCAAACCCCTCCGACACAGCAAAAAATTCGATAAACTGGAAAAGATATGTTCCCCCCCACTCCTCATTTTTGTGGGTGGGGTCAAACATGCAAGGTATATGGAGACAGGAGACGATAAACTTCGCCGTAGACATATCAAATTTGGGTGAGGTGTGAATCACCTCAAGACATGCAAAAAACATCATTGTGGCCCATACCCACTGCCAACAGGAAGGCCGCCATCTTGCCTCAAAGTCGCCCCACCTCCAATTCGGAAAAAAGTCACACCTCGCATTTGAACACACTTGTCCTAGGGACCAGATCCAATAGAGCTCATTTTTACATGGGGGCATCTACACGCATTGCCCATTAAAAGTTATATAAATTAAGTCAAAATCTCAAAAGGCGTGGCCAGGGCGCCATGGCGAAGTTTGACTCCTCCCCTTACAACTTCAACCACCTGTAACTCGGCCAAAATTTGTCCGATGTCCACAAAACTTTACATGAAGGAAAATAGTGCCACCCCGGACGCAATGACCTCAAAATACCTGACAACTGATATAGCGCCACATAGTGGATAACAAAAGAATTGCAGAAAACTTTATTTATTTCTCACAAGCGGCTGCCCAGAATGATGTGAAATTTTCTGAGATTCATCAGAACACAGCCATGATCATAACTGAACATCAACGTTAGTATGACATCATACGTGTCACCATGGACACCCCCTTCTCGCATTCAATCCATGAGCCTATGGGGAGGGGTGAGAAGGTCTTGGAGGTCTAAATTTTTGAACATATGTTGAGGTCACTGTCATATGTAGTCCAATATGGGTGGACAACACAAAACTTACAGGCAAGTGTTGCCATGGCAACATGGCAACGGTTGACTACTCGCCATGAAATTTCAGAAAGTTGTATCTTGGACAAACTTTGTCTGATTTTCATCAAATTTTCGACAATGGATAAGAGTCCAACCCTGAACACTCCTATATAAAATAACAAAAGTGTTAACGCCACCTAGTGGTAACAACATTACACCCTTGTAAAATGGACGATGTTGAGGGGTGGGAAGGTGCTGGAGTCATGAAATTTGGAACATAGGTTTAGGTTACTGTTACATATACTACAATATGGGTGGACAACACATAACTGACAAGGAAGTGTTGCCATGGTGCCATGGCGAATTTTGACTCCTCCTCTTACAAATTCAATCACCTGTAACTCAGGCAAACCTTGTCCGATGTCCACAAAACTTTCCAGGAAGGAAAATAGTGCCACCCCGGACGCAATGACCTCAAAATACCTGACAACCGATATAGCGCCACATAGTGGTTAACGAAAGAATTGCTGAAAACTTTTTTATTTTTTACTCACGCGCGTCAGGCCAGAATGACGTGAAATTTTCAGAGATTCATCAGAACACAGACATGATCATAACTGAACATCAACGTTAGTATGACATCATACGTGATACCATGGACACACCCTCCTCGCCATTCAATCCATGATCTTATAGGGAGGGGTGGGAAGGTCTTGGAGGTCTAAATTTGTGAACATATGTTGAGGTCACTGTCATATGTAGTCCAATATGGGTGGACAAAACATAACTTACAGGGAAGTGTTGCCATGGCAACATGGCGACGGTTGACTACTCGCCATGAACTTTCAGAAGGTTGTATCTTGGACAAACTTTTTCGGATTTTCACCAAGTTTTCGGCAATGGATAATAGTCCCACCCTGAACAATCCTATATAAAATAACTAAAGTTTTAGCGCCACCTAGTGGTAACAACATTAGACCCTTGTAAATTGGACAAACTTTGTATGAATTGCACTAAATTTTAGACTATCAATATTCTCCCTTCCCCGAACTCGTCTATATACAAATAATAAACAAAACTCATAGCGCCCCCTAATAATTAAAGGAAGAATTACTGACGACTGTTTTTTTTTTTATTTTTCTCTCACCAGCTTAATAAAATTACATGAAGGAATGAATTGGGCTCATTGATAGTACATGCACTTAGTACAGAACTGTTTCCATGGCGACTGGCGTTCTTCAGTGGCTTTCCCACAAAACAAAACTTGACAGTTACAGCTCAGACAATTCTCGCCTGATTTGGAAAAATCTTTCCACAAATTCAATTCAATTCAATTCAACTTTATTTATATAGCGCCATTTCACAACAACAGTCATCTCATAGCACTATCAACTGAAGGGGGGACCCCCACAGTTGCAGAAAG
Organism: Pholidichthys leucotaenia; assembly: GCA_020510985.1. Classification (NCBI taxonomy): domain Eukaryota; kingdom Metazoa; phylum Chordata; class Actinopteri; order Cichliformes; family Pholidichthyidae; genus Pholidichthys; species Pholidichthys leucotaenia. Next base: position 445,916,172 of record CM035837.1, on the reverse strand, counting down.
ACCCCAGCAATCAGGCGATCCCCTGTGAGCAAGCACTTGGCGACGGTGGAGAGGAAAAACTCCCTTTTAACAGGAAGAAACCTCCAGCAGAACCAGGCTCAGGGAGGGGCAGTCATCTGCTGCGACTGGCTGGGGGGTGAGGGGATAGAGAAGAAGAAAAGAACAGACATGTAGAGAGCAAACAGCACGATGGGGACTCAATCTATGGGAGAGAACAAACAAATGTTAATGACCAGCAAAAAAAAAATATTTCATAGAGAGTGAGGAAAGGAGTGAGGCCCAGTGCATTACTGGAGGTCCCCCGGCTGACTAAACCTATTAGCAGCATAACTAAGGGAGGGTTCAGAAACACATGATCCCTCCCTAATTGTAGGCTATATCAAAAAGGTAGGTTTTAGCCCTATTCTTAAAAACAGAGATCGAGTCTGACTCCCGAATCCAGATTGGCAGCTGATTCCACAGGAGAGGAGCTTGATAACTGAAGGCTCTGCCTCCCATTGTACTTTTGGAGATTCTAGGTATTACAAGTAATCCTGCATTTTGGGAGCGTAGTGCTCTGTTAGGATGATACGGTAGTATCAGATCTTTTAAATAAAAAGGAGCCTGACTGTTTAAAGCTTTGTAAGTAAGAAGAAGGATTTTAAACTTAATTCTAAACTCTATGGGAAGCCAATGAAGGGAGGCCAGAACCGGAGAGATATGATCTCTCTTTCTAGTACCTGTTAAAACTCTTGCTGCAGCATTTTGGATCAGCTGAAGACTTTTTAAAGATGTTTTAGGACAGCCTGATAATAAAGAATTACAATAATCTAATCTCAAGCTAACAAAAGCGTGGATCAGCTTCTCAGCATCACTCTGAGACAAGATGCTCCTAATCTTGGCAATATTACGCAAATGATAGAAGGCAGTCTTAGAAACAAATTTAATATGTGAATTGAAGGACAAATCCTGATCAAAAATAACTCCAAGGTTCCTCACAGAGCTATTAAGAGAAAGAGTAACTGCATCCAAACTGAAAGTTTGATTTGGAAAGGAATTTCTAAGGTTTTTTGGACCAACAAGAATGACTTCAGTCTTATCTGAATTTAATAGCAGGAAATTACAAGTCATCCAAGCTTTGATTTCCTTAAGACAGGCTTCTAACTTGGCTAATTGATTAGTATCATCTGGCTTCATTGACAGGTATAATTGTGTGTCATCTGCATAACAATGAAAATGTATACAGTGCTTTCTAATAATGTTGCCTAACGGAAGCATATATAAACTAAAAAGAGTAGTAAAAGAGAGTAAATCATTCTGATCCCACTCTGAATGTGTCCGTATATCAAAATTCACAAAACTGTCACACCCACACCAAATGCTGACATGAGGTACTGCACAAAATTGTTTCTAATTTTGCACAAAGACCAGGAGTCACAATGACATGACCTTTTCAGTGGTTCCTCAGAGTGCATTGGACTACCCTTGGTGGAAGTCACTTTTGTCCTGCCATAAGCACAGTTGCCATGGAAACCTACTCATTCCATTTCAATAATGGACATTTATACATGGGGCAAACTTGCAACAATTTGCACTAAATTTTCTACGATTGATATTAGTACTGCACCAAACATGTCAACATAAAAATAGCAAACAAAAGTTTTAGCGCCCCTATTTTTAAAAGGAAGAATGGCTGAAATTTTTTTTTCACTCTTTTTCTCTCACCAGCAGAAAATAAATACATGAAGGAATCACTAGGGCTCATTGACAGTACATGTAGATAGTACAGAACTGTTTCCATGGCGATCGGCGTGCTTCAACACACACAGTGCGGAGCATTGTAGCTAGATGAAATAATATGTAGATATATAAACACACAGTGAGGAGCATTGTAGCTAGATGGAATAAATATGTAGATATATAAACACACCCAGTGTGAAGCATTGTAGCTAGATGGAATAAATATGTAAATATATAAACACACACAGTGGAGAGCATTGTTGCTAGATGGGATGAAACAGCACAACTGTCTACTTTGTTATCCTACATGGTATGATTATGTACCCATACATATTCTCACCCTACATAGCGACCAGTATTTTCCTATTTGTATGCCGGAGGGGACCATTGTATAAGTCTTCTGCATTCAAAAATATTAGGTTGTCACGTCTTTTTGCTATCTCTGCGAGCAGCCCTGCTTAGGTTGTACAGTCTGACAGCCGTTGGTACGAATGAGATGTGAAACCTCTCGGTTGTGCACCTAGGATGATGAAGTCTGCTACTAAATCTCAACCTCAAGTCCATCACCACCCCCCTCCTGGACCCGCTGCAGTTTGCCTACAGAGCCAACAGGTCTGTAGACGATGCAGTCAACCTGGCCCTCCATTCCATCCTGCAGCACCTGGACTCCCCGGGAACCTACGCCAGGATCCTGTTTGTGGACTTCAGCTCCGCATTCAACACCATCCGCCCCGCTCTGCTCCGGGACAAGCTGTCCCTGCTCAACGTGCCTTACTCCCTCTGCAGGTGGATCACCGACTTCCTGACGGACCGGAGGCTGCATGTGCGGCTGGGAAAGACTGTCTCAGACTCTGCTAGCATCAGCACCGGATCACCCCAGGGCTGTGTACTTTCCCTCCTACTCTTCTCCCTTTATACCAACTCCTGCACCTCCAGCCACCAGTCTGTCAAGTTGATCAAGTTTGCGGATGACACCACCCTCATCGGGCTCATCTCCAACGGCGACGAGTCCGCCTACAGGAGATAGGTGGCCCAGCTGGCGTCCTGGTGCAACAACAACAACCTGCAGCTGAACGCTCTGAAGACAGTGGAGATGATTGTGGACTTCAGGAAAGTTACAACCCCTCTGCCCCCCCTCACCCTCACAGGCTCTCCAATCACCACTGCTGATTCCTTCCGCTTCCTAGGCACCACCATCACCAGGGACCTCAAGTGGGAGCCGACCATCAGGTCCCTCATCAGAAAGGCCCAGCAGAGGATGTTCTTCCTGCGGCAGCTGAGGAAGCTCAAGCTACCCACCAAGATGTTAGTGCAGTTCTACACAGCCATCATCGAGTCCATCCTCACCACCTCCATAACCGTGTGGTACGCAGGAGCCACTGCCAGGGACAGACTAAGGCTGCAGCGCGTCGTGCGCACTGCTGAGAAGGTGATCGGCTGCAAGCTCCCATCTCTCCAGGATCTATACGTCTCCAGGACCCGGAGGCGTGCTGGCCGGATCATAGCCGATCCCTCACACCCTGGTCACGTACTGTTTGCCCCTCTCCCCTCAGGTAGAAGACTTCGGTCTAACCAGACTAAAACCTCCCGTCACATGAACAGCTTCTTCCCCTCTGCCATCAGACTGCTGAACACTGAGTGACTTATTTACTCTCGTGCACTATGTACAGCAGCTCAACCAGACTCATGTCAATCACTGTTTTCTTCCTGCATTACCGACTGCACAATATGGTTCTCCACATTATCTGCTGCTCGCTAATATATTTAAACTGCTGACTAGTATTACTCACTCTTATTCTACACTTTATTGCATGTATAGTTTATTTCTTTTATTTTATCATGTTTAATGTTGCAGCATTGCACCGAGACAAATTCCTAGTTTGTGTACTACATGAACAATGGCAATAAATCTGATTCTGATTCTGAAATGAGCTCCTCAGTGCATTCAGTATGTCCTGCATAGGGTGGAACTCGGACTCCAGCAGAGATGACAGTTTAGCCACCGTTCTTCTCTCTCCTATCTCCTCCACTGGGTCAAGGCGCTGCCCCAGGACAGAGCTAGCTTTCTTGATCATTTTGTTCAGTCTCTTCCTATCGGCTGCCGTAATGCCACTGCCCCAGCACACCACTCCACAAGTGATGGCTGATGCCACCACCGTGTCATAGAATGTCTTCAGCAGCGCCCCTTGTACACCAAAAGACCTGAGTCTCCTCAGTAGGATCAGCCTGCGCTTTCCCTTCTTGTAGAGTGCGTCAGTATTGTGTGACCAGTCTAGTTTATTGTTCAGATAAACACCCAGGTAGTTATAGGATGTCACCATCTCTATGTCTGTTCCCTATATATTTACTGGTGCTGTGAGGGGTTGTCCTTACCTGCGGCAGTCCACCACCAGCTCCTTAGTTTTCCTCGCGTTGATCTGGAGGCAGTTCCGATGGCACCAGTCCACGAAGTCCTAGATAAGCCCTCTGTTCTCAGCTTCATCTACATTGGAGATGAGGCCAATGATTGCAGAGTCATCAGAGAACTTCTGTAGATGGCAGTGTGTTGTTTTGTTTGAAAAGTCCGCCGTATAAAGGGTCAAAAGGAAGGGAGCCAAAACCGTTTCCTGGGGGCCCCCGTGCTACCGATGATCATGTCGGACACACAGTTCTGGGTTCTCACAAACTTAGGCCGGTTTGTGAAGTAGTCCAGGATCCATGATGACAGGTGCTGGTCCACCCCTGCGCACAGCAGCTTGTCCTTAAGGATCATCGGTTGGATGGTGTTGAAAGCACTGGAGAGGTCAAAGAACATTATCCTCACCGCATTCCCGGGTTTCTCCAGGTGGGACAGAGAACGGTGAAGGATGAAGATCACCGCATCCTCTACCCCAATGCCATGCTGGTAGGTGAACTGGAGTGGATCCATCGCTGGTCCCACAATGGGGTGGAGGTGAGCAAGGAGCAGTCACTCCAGGGTCTTCATCATATGGGAAGTCAAGGCAACTGGTCTGTAACTGTTCAGGTCTTTGGGGTGGGAAGTCTTTGGTACAGGTACCACACAAGATGTTTTCCACAGCTGTGGTACCCTCCCCAGCTTCAGGCTCAGGTTGAAGATGTACTCCACAATCCCACACAGCTGGTCTGCACAGGACTTGAGCAGCTTTGTGCTGATGCCGTCCGGTCCCGACACCTTCCTCGCCTTGATCTTCCTAAGCTCTGTCCTCACCTGGGTCTTAGTGAGGGTCAGGTTGGGGGGGGCTGTGGTGTTGGGAGTGGGAGTTGGGAGATCTGCGCCAAATGGTTTTCTTTAATATTCATGCAGCCCTTGCAGTGATGACGGCACATTTTCCGTGCCAGCAAGGGAAGACGGGATGAGATTTGTCCCACTCCGAGCACTCCAACATAAAAATATTTGACAAAAGGGATAGTGCCACTTACTGCTCACAGGAAGATCAGCGCCAAATGGTTTACTTTATTATTCATGCAGGCCATGCAGTGATGACGGCACATTTTCCGAGCCAGCGAGGGACGACGGGCAGCGGGTCCCACAGGCGCGTGGGGGGCGAAGGTCCGGTTACCCCTGCTTGCAGGTTTATTAGGGCCTGAGCCACTGACAACGTCAGTCGGCGAAAGCCCTATTGTATCTGCTATCCATCCATCCATCCATCCATCTTCTACCACTTTTCCGGAGGTCCGGGTTGCGGAGGCAGCAGTTCAAGCAGAGAAGCCCAGACTTCCCTCTCCCCAGCCACCTGCTCCAGCTCTTCAGAAGGGATACCAAGGCGTTCCCAGACCAGCTGGGAGACATAGTCTCTCCACCGAGTCCTGGGTCTGCCCTGGGGTCTCCTCCCAGTGGGACGTGCCTGAAACACCTCAAGTGGGAGGCGTCCAGGAGGCATCCTAATCAGATGCCCATACCACCTCAACTGACTCCTTTCAATGTGGAGGAGCAGCGCTTCTACTCTGAGCCTCTCCCGGATGACTGAGCTCCTCACCCTGTCTCTGAGGGTGAGTCCAGCAATCCTACGGAGAAAGCTCATTTCAGCCGCTTGTATCCGCGATATTGTTCTTTCGGTTATTATCCAAAGCTCGTGACCATAGGTGACAGTAGGAACGTAGATTGACTGGTAAATCGACAGCTTTGCCTTAGAACTAAGCTCCCTCTTCACCACAACAGACCGGTACAACGTCCGCATCACTGCAGATGCTGCTCCAATCCGTCTGTCGATCTCTCGCTCCATTTTCCCCTCACTCGTGAACAAGACCCCAAGATACTTAAACTCCTCCACTTGGGGCAGGAGCCTGTCCCCAACCCGGAGAGGACAATCCACCTTTTTCCGGCTGAGGACCATGGACTCGGACTTGAAGGTGCTGATTCTCATCCCAGCTGCTTCACACTCAGCGGAAAACCGTCCCAGCAAGAGCTGTAGGTCATTGCTGGATGACGCCAGCAGGACAACATCATCTGCAAACAACAGAGATGAGATCCTGTGGTCACCAAGCATGACACCCTCCGTTCCCTGGCTGCGCCTAGAAATCCTGTCCATAAAAATTATGAACAGGATCGGTGACAAAGGGCAGCCCTGGCGGAGTCCAACTCTCACTGGGAATGATTCCGACCGAGTGTTGGCAATACGAACCAAACTCTCACAACGGTCGTACAGAGACCGAATAGCTCGTAACAACAAGCCCGATACCCCATACTCCCGAAGCACCCCCCACAAAAATCCACGAGGGACACAGTCAAATGCCTTCTCCAGGTCCACAAAACACATGTAAACTGGTTGGGCAAACTCCCACGAACCCTCAAGAATTCTCGAGAGGGTAAAGAGCTGGTCCGATGTGCCACGGCCAGGATGAAAACCGCATTGCTCCTCCTGAATCCGAGGTTCGACCAACGGCCGGACTCTCCTCTCCAGTACCTTGGCATAGACCTTCCCAGGGAGGCTGAGGAGTGTGATCCCTCTAAAGTTGGAGCACACCCTCCGGTCCCCTTTTTTGAAGAGAGGAACCACCACCCCGGTTTGCCATGCCAAAGGCACTGCCCCCGACCTCCACGCAATGTTGCAGAGGCGTGTCAACCATGACAACCCAACAACATCCAGGGCCTTGAGATACTCAGAGCGAATCTCATCCACCCCCGGGGCCTGGTCACCAAGGAGATTTTTAACCACCTTGGCGACCTCAGCCCCTGTGATAGGCGAGTCATCCCCCTCGTCCCCAAAGCCTGCTTCCTCTGTGGAGGGCGTATCAGTGGGATTGAGGAGATCCTCAAAGTATTCCTTCCACCGCCCGACGATATCCCCAGTCGAAGTCAACAGTGTCCCATCCGCACCATACACAGTGTGGACGGGGAGCTGCTTTCCCCTCCTGAGCCGCCGGACAGTTTGCCAGAATCTCTTTGAGGCCAACCGAAAGTCTTGTTCCATTGCCTCACCGAACTCCTCCCATACCCGGGTTTTTGCTTCAGCAACCACCCGAGCTGCACTCCGCTTGGCCTGCCGGTACACCTCAGCTGCTTCGGGAGTCCCACAAGCCAACCAAGCTTGATAGGACTCCTTCTTCAGCTTTATGGCCCCCCTCAACACTGGTGTCCACCACTTGGTTCGGGGGTTGCCACCACGAGATGCACCGACCACCTAGCGGCCGCAGCTCTGGGCCGCCGCTTCAACAACAGAGGTGGAGAACATGGCCCATTCAGACTCCATGTCTCCAGACTCCCTCGGAATGTGGTTGAAGTTCTTCCGGAGGTGGGAGTTGAAGACCTCCCGGACAGGAGCCTCAGCCAGACGCTCCCAGCACACCCTCACTATACGTTTGGGTCTACCAGGTCTGAATGGCTTCCTCCCCTGCCATCGGATCCAACTCACCACCAGGTGGTGATCAGTTGACAGCTCTGCACCTCTCTTTACTCGAGTGTCCAAGACATACGGTCGCAGGTCTGATGATACGATAACAAAACCGATCATCGACTTGCGACCTAGGGTGTCCTGGTGCCAGGTGCACATATGGACACCCTTATGCTTGAACATGGTGTTCGTTATGGACAGACTGTGGTTAGCACAGAAGTCCAATAACTGAACACCACTCGGGTTCAGATCGGGCAGGCCGCTCCTCCCAATCACCCCCCTCCAGGTTTCACTGTCGTTGCCCACGTGTGCATTGAAGTCCCCCAGTAGGACAATGGAGTCTCCAAGAGGAGCACACTCCAGCACCCCAGTCACAGACTCCAAAAAGGAGTCTGTGTATCTGTCTTGTATCTGCTAGTGTTTCTTTATTAGGGCCTGAGCCACTAGACAACGTCAGTTGGTGACAGCCCTATTGTATCTGCTTGCGATTATTTTTTTTTTGTTATTATTATTATTCTGCCTAAATGATCGCATTTTTCACCCTCTGAACGTTAAACAAAATGCTATTTTTTTTTGCAAACCCCTCAGACCCAGCAAAAAATTCGATAAACTGGAAAAGATATGTTCCCCCCCACCCCTCATTTTTGTGGGTGGGGCCAAACGTACACAAATTTTCAAGGTCGATGGAGACTGGAGACCATAAACTTTGCTGTAGAGACAAAAAATTTTAGTGAGGTGTGAATCACCTCAAGATATGCAAAAAACATCATAGTGGCCCATACCCACCGCCAACAGGAAGGCCACCATCTTGCCTCAAAGTCGCCCCACCTCCAATTTGGAAAAAAGTCACACCTCGCATTTGAACGCACTTGTCCTAGGGACCTGATCCAATTGAGCTCATTTTTGCATGGCGGCATCTATAGCCATTGACCACTAAAAATTATATAAATTAAGTCAAAATCTCAAAAGGCGTGGCCAGGGTGCAATGGCGAAGTTTGACTCCTCCCCTTACAAATTCAACCAGCTGTAACTCGCGCAAAACTTGTCCGATGTCCACAAAACTTTACATGAAGGAAAATAGTGCAACCTCGGATACAATGACATCAAAATACCTGACAAAAGATATAGCGCCACATAGTGGTTAATGAAAGAATTGCTGAAAACTGTTTTATTTATTACTCACGCACGGCTGGCCAGAATGACGTGAAATTTTCAGATATCCATCAGAACACAGCCATGATCATAACTGAACATCAAGGTTAGTATGACATCATACGTGTTACCATGGACACGCCCTTCTCGCCATTCAATCCATGAGATAATGGGGAGGGGTGGGAAGGTCTTGGAGGTAGGGCTGGGCGATGTGGCCAAAAAATAAAATCTCGATTTTTTTGGTCATCTTGGACGATTACGATATTAATCGATTTTAATCAATTAACTCAACACACATGTATTTCAAAAGGAGCTTGATTTATTAAAAAATAAATCTTGTGCAAACAAAAATATTCTACAAACATGTCAGTGTTGCTGACAAAGCTTGTTTGGATTATAGGCGAAAGCTCAAACACTTCATATGTCACACAAATGACGGCTCAACTTTTGCTACAATTCTGCAAATAAATGTTATACATATTTTAGAATAAAAAGAAAAAATGTAAACTTAAACATTAATAACATGAACCATGTGCAAAAAAGTGCATAATTTGCTGGAAGGTCACAATCAACTGTCAAAGTCAAAAACTAATATCTTAAAACTACAATGAAACTAGTTCTTGTAAACATGTGAAATACTGCCTCTTGTGCAAAAAAAGGAACTTAAGCAGCACCAACTTCATAAACTTTGGATATGTTTTACCTTTGAAGCATCACCTATTTATACTGTGCATAAACACTGCATCAGCTTTGATTGCTTTAAACTCTTAGATTTCTTGCAAGAAAAACAAGCCTGTCAACTGACTCTGGCTTAAGACAAGCTCTAGTGCACGTTACAATGTTTCCCCCTGTACTAAATACCCTTTCAGATGGGGCACTTGTTGCGGGTATTGAGAGGTACTTTTTTGCCAGTTTACCAAGTCTGGGAAAATGTGTTTCGTGCTGTTTCCACCATGTAAGTGGGTCTGAATCTGCATCAGTTTCAGGTGCCAGCAAGTATGCTGACAGCTCACCCTTAACTTTAGCTTCATAGGTCTTTGTTTCAGCCTCAACTGGAGTCTTTTTAAAGAAGCTGCTGAGGGATTTCTTCATCTTTGTTGGGGGTTCAACAACCTGACTCTCAAATTTGTCTTTATCTGCAGCATGAGTAACTGGTATGCCTCTGTAATGCATGGTGGAACAGAGTTCTGCAATGGTTCTCTCTCTTAGTTTTGCAATCTTGTCTGGCTCAATGTAAGTTGTGCGGAACCTGGGATCTAGTAGTGAGGCAAGGTCAATGAGGTCTTGTGTGGTTTGATCACTGTATTTTTGGTTAAGATATTTCAGCACATCTGTTTTGATTTGTTTTGTGAGCTCAGTATCATCATCATCCGACTTCAGCAAACTGTTGTTAAACAGATGAAGGGTTGGTTTTATGAAAGAGATGCTCACATATGTCTCACCAGACAATGCATCAGTAAAGTCGTGTAATGGCTTTATGGCTTTATTTACTGACTCTAAAACATCAATGTCCTGCCAGGTTGGCACTAAGTGCCTTGTTTTCTTATCTGCACCCAAGATTTGTCCAATTGCCTTCTCCTGCTCCAGTATGCGCTCGATCATCTGCTGACGTGATCCCCATCTTGTAGGTGATTCTGAGATGAGCTGATGTTCAGGGAGGCCAAGTTCTGCTTGCACCACTGCCATGTCTCTCCGCTTCTTCCAACTAAAGGAGAAGGCACTGATGACTTTCTTGCAGACTCCTACGGCACGTTCGATGCGAGCATCCTTACAAGCATTCTCTGTAAAGAAAAAGAATGATTAATACACTTAGCATTACTAGAGTATACAAAATATCAACAACTCCTTGCTGATGTATAGTAATGTCAATAAAAATATTGTTATTAATGCAATATTACATAAATTTGTATGTGGTTGTAGTAAATGAATCAAGAATATACCACCACTTAAAAAAAGTGGTATTATAGGAGAAAATAAATTTTAAAAAAAACCCTGTAAATTAAACAAGTAATATTATGCCTGATAATGTTTAGTAGGTGTTGCTTTAAATTTTAATAGTATAGATTTATGTTGTATTTTAAATGATGGTGCACATTGCATTTTACTTGCCTATTGCGTTGTGGAGCCTGTGTCCAAAGCAGCTGAGGTGGGTCCACTGGTTTAGCTTCAGGGCCTTCATCATATTTGTGCCACTGTCAGTAGTCATACACACCATTTTCTCCTCATCCAACTTCCACAGTGCCAAGGAGTTCTTGAGCCCCCGTGCAATGAGCTCTCCAGTGTGATCTTCAGGGAAGTAGGTGGTTTGTAAACAGCAGCTGTTCAGACTCCAGTTCTCGTCGATATAATGCACTGTTAAACTCAAGTACGGTTGAAGAGATCGACTGGACCAAAGGTCTGTAGTAGCAGAAAAAAATAAAACTGTGTCCAGCTTTTCATAAAGCGCTTGTCGTGTTTCGTTGTACAGTTTTGGTAGTGCAACCTCCGCAAAGTATTTACGACTCGGTGGTTGGTATTTTGGATCCCAAACTTTTAGCATGTGGAGAAAGCCAGGCTTCTCTACGGTGTAAATAGGCGCCATATCCATCCCTAAATGAACAGCAACGGCTTCAGTCATCTGCTTCCACCGTGCCCCTGACTTACCGTATGGCACGACACTAGAAAATAATGCGGCTAAAGTTTGTTGTTTCTTCGCGGCGTGACCTTGTTTGCTTTGGCTAGTGCTAGCCATGCTGCACTCCCGTAGCTGCGAGCACTCCTCCCATTCTTTAGGGTGCCTCTGCCGGAGGTGCTGATAGAGGTTAGTTGTGCTGCTGCTGCTCTTCGTTTTCACAGTTTTTCTGCAAACTTTGCACAGGACTGCAGTTTGCTCTGCGTCGGTCTTGTCAAAGCCGAACCACTTCCATATAATCGAGGTAATATGAGTCCCTTTTCTCGCTACCAACTCTTCGGGTTGTGCTGTGTCCGCCATGGCCGGAGCATGAGTGCTTAGGCGGAAGGAGACAAGAGGCGGAAGCATACGCCAATGCTCAAGTCATAAAAGGCAGAAGAAGAACCCGTATTTTATTTATTTAAGGTCACCTCGATTTTACGATTTAGCAAATTTTCAAATCGTCAACTTTTAAAAAGGCGAATTAATCGAATTAATTCGATTTATCGCCCAGCCCTACTTGGAGGTCTAAATTTTTCAACATATGTTGAGGTAACTGTCATATGTAGTCCAATATGGGTGGACAACTCATAACTTAGAGAGAAGTGTTGCCATGGCAACACGGCGACGGTTGACTACATGCCATGAAATTTCGGAATGTTGTATCTTGGACAAACTTTTTCTGATTTCCACCAAATTTTCAAAAATGGATAATAATCCCACCCTGAACATTCCTATATAAAATAACAAAAGTTTTAGCGCAGCCTAGTGGTAACAACATTAGACCCTTGTAAATTGGACATACTTTGCACGATTTGCAACAAATTTTATACCATCAATATTCTCCCTTCCCCGAACTCGTCTATATACAAATAATAAACAACACTCATAGCGCCCCCTAATGATTAAAGGAAGAATTACTGACGGGCAAAACTTGTCCACAAAACTTGTCCAGGGATGTACACAAAACTTTCCATGAAGGAAAATATTGCCACCCCGGACGCAATGACATCAAAATACCTGACAAAAGATATAGCGCCACATAGTGGTTAACAAAATAATTGCTGAAAACTGTTTTATTTACTACTCACGCGTGGCTGGCCAGAATGACGTGAAATTTTCTGAATTTCATCAGAACACAGCCATGATCATAACTGAACATCAATGTTAGTATGACATCAAACATGTTACCATGGACATGCCATGACAAAAGAGATAATGCCACTTACTGCTCACAGGAAGATCTGAGCCAAATGGTTTACTTTATTATGCATGCAACCATTGCAGTGATGACGGCACATTTTCCGACCCAGCGAGGGACTATAGGCGCTGGGTTCCACGGGTGCACGGAGGGGCGAAGGTCCGTTTACACCTGCTTGCAGGTTTAATTATTATTATTCTGCCCAAATGATCGCATTTTTCACCCTCTGAACGTTAACCAAAATGCAATTTTTTTTTGGCAAACCCCTCTGACACGGCAAAAAATTTGATAAACTGGAAAAGATATGTTTCCCCCCACCCCTCATTTTTGTGGGTGGGGTCAAACGTACAAGGTCTATGGAGACTGGAGACCATAAACTTTGCCGTAGACACATAAAATTTGGGTGAGGTGTGAATCACCTCAAGACATGCAAAAAACGTTATTGTGGCCCATACCCACCGCCAACAGGAAGGCCGTCATTTTGCCTCAAAGTCGCCCCACCTCCAATTCGGAAAAAAGTCACACCTCGCATTTGAACACACTTGTCCTAGGGACCTGATCCAATTGTGCTCATTTTTACATGGGGGCATCTACAGGTATTGGCCATTAAAAATTATATAAATTAAGTCAAAATCTCAAAAGGCGTGGCCAGGGCGCCATGGCGAAGTTTGACTCCTCCCCTTACAAATTCAACCACCTGTAACTCGGCCAAAAATTGTCCGATGTCCACAAACGTTTCCATGAAGGAAAATAGTCCCACCCCGGACGCAATGACCTCAAAATACCTGACAACTGATATAGCGCCACATAGTGGTTAACAAAAGAATTGCTGAAAACTGTTTTATTTATTACTCACACGCAGCTGGGCAGAATGATGTGAAATTTTCTGAGATTTATCAGAACACAGCCATGATCATAACTGACATCAACATTAGTATGGCATCTAACGTGTTACCATGGACACGCCCTCCTTGCCATTCAATCCATGAGCTTATGGGGAGGGGTGGGAACGTCCTGGAGTCATGAAATTTGGAACATAGGTTTAGGTTACTGTCACATATAGTCCAATACGGGTGGACAACACATAACTGACAAAGAAGTGTTGCCATGGCGCCATGGTGAAGTTTGACTCCTCCCCTTACAACTTCAACCACCTTTAACTCAGGCAAAAATTGGTCGATGTCCACAAAACTTTCCATGAAGGAAAATAGTCCCACCCCGGACGCAATGACATCAAAATACCTGACAACCGATATAGTGCCACATAGTGGTTAACAAAAGAATTGCTGAAAACTCTTTCATTTATTACTCACACGCAGCTGGGCAGAATGATGTGAAATTTTCTGAGATTCATCAGAACACAGCCATGATCATAACTGAACATCAACATTAATATAACATCAAATGTGTTACCATGGACACACACTCCTTGCCATTCAATCCGTGAGCTTATGGGGAGGGGTGGGAATGTCCTGGAGTCATGAAATCTGGAACATAGGTTGACTTGACTGTCCCATATAGTCTTATATGGGTGTCTATCACATAACTTACAGTTATGTACTGTAAGTTATGCCATGTTGCCATGGCAACTGTTTACTACTCATCATGAAATTTTGGAAAGTTGTATCTTGGACTAACTTTGTCTGATTTTCACTAAATATTTGACAGTGGATAATAGTCCCACCCTGAACAGTCCCTTAGCCACTGACAGTCTGCCCACATGACAGACAATAATTTAGGTTGTGAAATGTTTGGAAGTCTGTACACACTTAAAAGCATATGCTAGTTTTGTTTCTTTGTCATTTTTCACATAAATTCTCACGTGTTATTAAATTGTGACTTCTGCAGATTAGTTTGCTTTTAACAAATTTACCACTCTTAACAACTTTTAATTTATTAAAAAAAATGTTTTAAACATTATGTTCGCTAGCATGCCCACATGACAAACACACAATGCATTGTGGGAGGTGAAGTTCGCATGTGATATCAAAAGACTGCAGTGTAGTCTTTTGTCACGGCGTAACATCATCAACTTGTCAGTATTCTGAAGAAACGTCAAACCACAATTTGCAACACTTAAAAAAAGGTTTTTAACAGTATTGTAATTTAACTACAACCTATCAAACCAGGCTATCTTCGGAAGCTTGCCCACGTGACAAACACACAATGCATTCTGGGAGGTGGATCCATCGCTGGTCCCACCAGGGGGCGCAGGTGAGCAAGTAGCAGTCTCTTAAGGGTCTTCATGATGTGGGACGTCAAGGCAACTGGTCTGTAACTGTTCAGGTCTTTGGGGTGGGAAGTCATTGGTACACGTACCACACAAGATGTTTTCCAAAGCTGTGGTACCCTCCCAAACTTCAGGCACAGGTTCAAGATGTACTCCACAATCCCACACAGCTGGTCAGCACAGGACTTGAGGAGCTTTGCGCTGATGCCGTCCGGTCCCGACGCCTTCCTCGCCTTGATCATCCTCAGCTCCGTCCTCACCTGGGTCTTAGTCAGGGTCAGGATGGGTGGCTGTGTGTTGGAAGGGGGAGTTGGGAGATCTGCGCCAAATGGTTTTCTTTAATATTCATGCCACCCTTGCAGTGATGACGGCACATTTTCCGAGCCAGAAAGTGACGACGGGCGGAGATTTGTCCCACTCCGTGCACTGCTACATAAAAATATTTGACAAAAGGGATAGTGCCACTTACTGCTCACAGGAAGATCTGTGCCAAATTGATTACTTTATTAATCATGCAGCCCATGCAGTGATGACGGCACATTTTCCGAGCCAGCGAGGGACGACGGGCAGCTGGTTCCATGGGCGCGCTGGGGGGCGATGTCCGTTTACACGTGCTTGCAGGTTTAATTAGGGCCTGAGCCACTGACAACGTCAGTCGGCGAAAGCCCTATTGTATCCGCTTGCGTTTCTTTATTTTTTTTTTTTCGTTATTATTCTGCCTAAATGATCGCATTTTTCACCCTCTGAACGTTAACCAAAACACGATTTTTTTGGGCAAACCCCTCTGACTGGGCCAAAAATTCGATAAACTGGAAAAAATATGTGCCCACCCACCCCTCATTTTTGTGGGTGGGGTCAAATGTACAAGGTCTATGGAGACTGGAGACCATAAACTTTGCCGTAGACACATTAAATTTGGGTGAGGTGTGAATCACCTCAAGGCATGCAAAAAACATCATTGTGGCCCATACCAAACAGGTTAACATGGACACGTCCTCCTCGCCAGTCAATCCGTGAGCTTATGGGGAGGGGTGGGAACGTCCTGGAGTCATGAAATTTGGAACATAGGCTTAGGTGACTGTCACATATACTTCAATATGGGTGGACAACACATAATTGATAAGGAAGTGTTGCCATGGCGCCATGGCGAAGTTTGACTCCTCCCCTTACAACTTCAAACACCTGTAACTCGGGCAAATCTTGTCCGATGTCCACAAAACTTTACATGAAGGAAAATAGTGGCACCCCGGACGCAATGACATCAAAATACCTGACAACCGATATAGCGCCACATAGTTGTTAATGAAAGAATTACTGAAAACTGTTTTATTTATTACTCACAAGCGGCTGGGCAGAATGATGTGAAATTTTCTGCGATTCATCAGAATACAGCCATGATAATAACTCAACATCAACAATAGTATAACATCAAACAGGTTAACATGGACACGCCCTCCTCGCCAGTCAATCCGTGAGCTTATGGGGAGGGGTGGGAACGTCCTGGAGTCATGAAATTTGGAACATAGGCTTAGGTGACTGTCACATATACTTCAATATGGGTGGACAACACATAATTGATAAGGAAGTGTTGCCATGGCGCCATGGCGAAGTTTGACTCCTCCCCTTACAACTTCAAACACCTGTAACTCGGGCAAATTTTGTCCGATGTCCACAAAACTTTACATGAAGGAAAATAGTGCCACCCCGGACGCAATGACATCAAAATACCTGACAACCGATATAGCGGCACATAGTGGTTAATGAAAGAATTGCTGAAAACTGTTTTATTTATTACTCACAAGCGGCTTGGCAGAATGATGTGAAATTTTCTGAGATTCATCAGAATACAGCCATGATAATAACTGAATATCAACAATAGTATAACATCAAACAGGTTAACATGGACACGCCCTCCTCGCCAGTCAATCCGTGAGCTTATGGGGAGGGGTGGGAACGTCCTGGAGTCATGAAATTTGGAACATAGGCTTAGGTGACTGTCGCATATACTTCAATATGGGTGGACAACACATAACTGATAAGGAAGTGTTGCCATGGCGCCATGGTGAAGTTTGACTCCGCGAAAGCCCTATTGTATCCGCTTGCGTTTCTTTATTAGGGCCTGAGCCACTGACAACGTCAGTCGGCGAAAGCCCTATTGTATCCGCTCATGTTTCTTTATTATTATTCTGCCTAAATGATCGCATTTTTCACCCTCTGAACGTTAACCAAAACGCGATTTTTTTTGGCAAACCCCTCTGACCGGGCAAAAAATTCGATAAACTGGAAAAAATATGTGCCCCCCCCACCCCTCATTTTTGTGGGTGGGGTCAAACATACAAGGTCTATGGAGACAGAAGACCATAAACTTTGCTGTAGACACATCAAATTTGGGTGAGGTGTGAATCACCTCAAGACATACAAAAAACATCATTGTGGCCCATACCCACCGCCAACAGGAAGGCCGCCATCTTGCCTTAAAGTCGCACCACCTCCAATTCGGGAAAAAAGTCACACCTCGCATTTGAACGCACTTGTCCTAGGGACCTGCTCCAATTGAGCTCATTTTTGCATGGCGACATCTATAGGCATTGGCCATTAAAAGTTGTATAAATTAAGTCAAAATCTCAAAAAGCGTGGCCAGGGCACCATGGCGAAGTTTGACTCCTCCCCTTACAAATTCAACCAGCTGTAACTCCCGCAAAACTTGTCCGATGTCCACAAAACTTTCCATCAAGGAAAATAGTGCCACCCCGGATACAATGACATAAAAATACCGGACAAAAGATAAAGCGCCACATAGTGGCTAATGAAAGAATTGCTGAAAACTGTTTTATTTATTACTCACGCACGGCTCGGCAGAATGACGTGAAATTTTGAGAGATTCATCAGAACACAGACATGGTCATAACTGAACATCAACGTTAGTATGACGTCATACATGTTACCAAGGACACGCCCTTCTCGCCATAAAACCCATGAGCTTATGGGGCGGGGTGGGAAGGTCTTGGAGGTCTAAATTTTTCAACATATGTTGAGGTCACTGTCACATGCAGTCCAATATGGGTGGACAACACATAACTTACAGGGAAGTGTTGCCATGGCAACACGGCGACGGTTGACTACACGCCATGAAATTTCGGAAAGTTGTATCTTGGACAAACTTTTTCTGATTTCCACCAAATTTTCAAAAATGGATAATAATCAAACCCTGACCATTCCTATATAAAATAACAAAAGTTTTAGCACCGCATAGTGGTAACAACATTAGACCCTTGTAAATTGGACATACTTTGCATGATTTGCAACAAATTTTATACGATCAATATTCTCCCTTCCCCAAACTCGTCTATATACAAATAATAAACAACACTCATAGCGCCCCCTAATGATTAAAGGAAAATTTACTGACGGGCAAAACTTGTCCGATGGCCATAAAACTTTCCATGAAGGAAAAAATTGCCACCCCGGACGCAATGACTTCAAAATACCTGACAAAACATATAGCGCCACATAGTGGATAACGAAAGAATTGCTGAAAACTCTTTTATTTATTACTCACACTCAGCTGGCCACAATGACGTGAAATTTTCTGAGTTTCATCAGAACACAGCCATTATCATAACTGAACATCAATGTTAGTATGACATCAAACATGTTACCATGGACATGCCATGACAAAAGAGATAATGCCACTTACTGCTCACAGGAAGATCTGAGCCAAATGGTTTACTTTATTATGCATGCAGCCGTTGCAGTGATGACGGCACATTTTCCCAGCCAGCGAGGGACTATGGGCGCTGGGTTCCGCGGGCGCGTGGGGGGCGAAGGTCCGTTTACACCTGCTTGCAGGTTTAATTTTTTTTTTTTTTTTCGTTATTATTCTGCCTAAATGATCGCATTTTTCATCCTCTGAACGTTAACCAAAACGCGATTTTTTTTGGCAAACCCCTCTGACTGGGCCAAAAATTCGATAAACTGGAAAATATATGTCCCCCCCCACCCCTCATTTTTGTGGGTGGGGTCAAACGTGCATGGTCTATGGAGACTGGAGACCATAAACTTTGCCGTAGACACATCAAATTTGGGTGAGGTGTGAATCACCTCAAGACATGCAAAAAATATTATTGTGGCCCATACCCACCGCCAACAGGAAGGCCACCATCTGGACTCAAAGTCGCCCCACCTCCAATTCGGGAAAAAAGTCACACCTCGCATTTGAACGCACTTGTCCTAGGGACCTTCTCCAATTGAGCTCATTTTTGCATGGCGCCATCTATAGGCATTGCCCATTAAAAGTTATATAAATTAAGTCAAAATCTCATAAGCCGTGGCCAGGGTGCCATGGCGAAGTTTGACTCCTCCCCTTACAAATTCAACCACCTGTAACTCGGCCAAAAATTGTCCGATGTCCAGAAAACTTTACATGAAGGAAAATAGTGCCACCCCGGATGCAATGACATCAAAATACCTGACAACCGATATAGCGCCACATAGTGGTTAATGAAAGAATTGCTGAAAACTGTTTTATTTATTACTCACAAGCGGCTTGGCAGAATGTGAAATTTTCTGAGATTCATCAGAATACAGCCATGATAATAACTGAATATCAACAATAGTATAACATCAAACAGGTTAACATGGACACGCCCTCCTCGCCAGTCAATCCGTGAGCTTATGGGGAGGGGTGGGAACGTCCTGGAGTCATGAAATTTGGAACATAGGCTTAGGTGACTGTCACATATACTTCAATATGGGTGGACAACACATAATTGATAAGGAAGTGTTGCCATGGCGCCATGGCGAAGTTTGACTCCTCCCCTTACAACTTCAAACACCTGTAACTCGGGCAAATCTTGTCCGATGTCCACAAAACTTTACATGAAGGAAAATAGTGGCACCCCGGACGCAATGACATCAAAATACCTGACAACCGATATAGCGCCACATAGTTGTTAATGAAAGAATTACTGAAAACTGTTTTATTTATTACTCACAAGCGGCTGGGCAGAATGATGTGAAATTTTCTGCGATTCATCAGAATACAGCCATGATAATAACTCAACATCAACAATAGTATAACATCAAACAGGTTAACATGGACACGCCCTCCTCGCCAGTCAATCCGTGAGCTTATGGGGAGGGGTGGGAACGTCCTGGAGTCATGAAATTTGGAACATAGGCTTAGGTGACTGTCACATATACTTCAATATGGGTGGACAACACATAATTGATAAGGAAGTGTTGCCATGGCGCCATGGCGAAGTTTGACTCCTCCCCTTACAACTTCAAACACCTGTAACTCGGGCAAATCTTGTCCGATGTCCACAAAACTTTACATGAAGGAAAATAGTGCCACCCCGGACGCAATGACATCAAAATACCTGACAACCGATATAGCGGCACATAGTGGTTAATGAAAGAATTGCTGAAAACTGTTTTATTTATTACTCACAAGCGGCTTGGCAGAATGATGTGAAATTTTCTGAGATTCATCAGAATACAGCCATGATAATAACTGAATATCAACAATAGTATAACATCAAACAGGTTAACATGGACACGCCCTCCTCGCCAGTCAATCCGTGAGCTTATGGGGAGGGGTGGGAACGTCCTGGAGTCATGAAATTTGGAACATAGGCTTAGGTGACTGTCGCATATACTTCAATATGGGTGGACAACACATAACTGATAAGGAAGTGTTGCCATGGCGCCATGGTGAAGTTTGACTCCGCGAAAGCCCTATTGTATCCGCTTGCGTTTCTTTATTAGGGCCTGAGCCACTGACAACGTCAGTCGGCGAAAGCCCTATTGTATCCGCTCATGTTTCTTTATTATTATTCTGCCTAAATGATCGCATTTTTCACCCTCTGAACGTTAACCAAAACGCGATTTTTTTTGGCAAACCCCTCTGACCGGGCAAAAAATTCGATAAACTGGAAAAAATATGTGCCCCCCCCACCCCTCATTTTTGTGGGTGGGGTCAAACATACAAGGTCTATGGAGACAGAAGACCATAAACTTTGCTGTAGACACATCAAATTTGGGTGAGGTGTGAATCACCTCAAGACATACAAAAAACATCATTGTGGCCCATACCCACCGCCAACAGGAAGGCCGCCATCTTGCCTTAAAGTCGCACCACCTCCAATTCGGGAAAAAAGTCACACCTCGCATTTGAACGCACTTGTCCTAGGGACCTGCTCCAATTGAGCTCATTTTTGCATGGCGACATCTATAGGCATTGGCCATTAAAAGTTGTATAAATTAAGTCAAAATCTCAAAAAGCGTGGCCAGGGCACCATGGCGAAGTTTGACTCCTCCCCTTACAAATTCAACCAGCTGTAACTCCCGCAAAACTTGTCCGATGTCCACAAAACTTTCCATCAAGGAAAATAGTGCCACCCCGGATACAATGACATAAAAATACCGGACAAAAGATAAAGCGCCACATAGTGGCTAATGAAAGAATTGCTGAAAACTGTTTTATTTATTACTCACGCACGGCTCGGCAGAATGACGTGAAATTTTGAGAGATTCATCAGAACACAGACATGGTCATAACTGAACATCAACGTTAGTATGACGTCATACATGTTACCAAGGACACGCCCTTCTCGCCATAAAACCCATGAGCTTATGGGGCGGGGTGGGAAGGTCTTGGAGGTCTAAATTTTTCAACATATGTTGAGGTCACTGTCACATGCAGTCCAATATGGGTGGACAACACATAACTTACAGGGAAGTGTTGCCATGGCAACACGGCGACGGTTGACTACACGCCATGAAATTTCGGAAAGTTGTATCTTGGACAAACTTTTTCTGATTTCCACCAAATTTTCAAAAATGGATAATAATCAAACCCTGACCATTCCTATATAAAATAACAAAAGTTTTAGCACCGCATAGTGGTAACAACATTAGACCCTTGTAAATTGGACATACTTTGCATGATTTGCAACAAATTTTATACGATCAATATTCTCCCTTCCCCAAACTCGTCTATATACAAATAATAAACAACACTCATAGCGCCCCCTAATGATTAAAGGAAAATTTACTGACGGGCAAAACTTGTCCGATGGCCATAAAACTTTCCATGAAGGAAAAAATTGCCACCCCGGACGCAATGACTTCAAAATACCTGACAAAACATATAGCGCCACATAGTGGATAACGAAAGAATTGCTGAAAACTCTTTTATTTATTACTCACACTCAGCTGGCCACAATGACGTGAAATTTTCTGAGTTTCATCAGAACACAGCCATTATCATAACTGAACATCAATGTTAGTATGACATCAAACATGTTACCATGGACATGCCATGACAAAAGAGATAATGCCACTTACTGCTCACAGGAAGATCTGAGCCAAATGGTTTACTTTATTATGCATGCAGCCGTTGCAGTGATGACGGCACATTTTCCCAGCCAGCGAGGGACTATGGGCGCTGGGTTCCGCGGGCGCGTGGGGGGCGAAGGTCCGTTTACACCTGCTTGCAGGTTTAATTTTTTTTTTTTTTTTCGTTATTATTCTGCCTAAATGATCGCATTTTTCATCCTCTGAACGTTAACCAAAACGCGATTTTTTTTGGCAAACCCCTCTGACTGGGCCAAAAATTCGATAAACTGGAAAATATATGTCCCCCCCCACCCCTCATTTTTGTGGGTGGGGTCAAACGTGCATGGTCTATGGAGACTGGAGACCATAAACTTTGCCGTAGACACATCAAATTTGGGTGAGGTGTGAATCACCTCAAGACATGCAAAAAATATTATTGTGGCCCATACCCACCGCCAACAGGAAGGCCACCATCTGGACTCAAAGTCGCCCCACCTCCAATTCGGGAAAAAAGTCACACCTCGCATTTGAACGCACTTGTCCTAGGGACCTTCTCCAATTGAGCTCATTTTTGCATGGCGCCATCTATAGGCATTGCCCATTAAAAGTTATATAAATTAAGTCAAAATCTCATAAGCCGTGGCCAGGGTGCCATGGCGAAGTTTGACTCCTCCCCTTACAAATTCAACCACCTGTAACTCGGCCAAAAATTGTCCGATGTCCAGAAAACTTTACATGAAGGAAAATAGTGCCACCCCGGATGCAATGACATCAAAATACCTGACAACCGATATAGCGCCACATAGTGGTTAATGAAAGAATTGCTGAAAACTGTTTTATTTATTACTCACAAGCGGCTTGGCAGAATGTGAAATTTTCTGAGATTCATCAGAATACAGCCATGATAATAACTGAATATCAACAATAGTATAACATCAAACAGGTTAACATGGACACGCCCTCCTCGCCAGTCAATCCGTGAGCTTATGGGGAGGGGTGGGAACGTCCTGGAGTCATGAAATTTGGAACATAGGCTTAGGTGACTGTCACATATACTTCAATATGGGTGGACAACACATAATTGATAAGGAAGTGTTGCCATGGCGCCATGGCGAAGTTTGACTCCTCCCCTTACAACTTCAAACACCTGTAACTCGGGCAAATCTTGTCCGATTTCCACAAAACTTTACATGAAGGAAAAAAGTGCCACCCCGGACGCAATGACATCAAAATACCTGACAAGCGATATAGCGCCACATAGTGGTTAATGAAAGAATTGCTGAAAACTGTTTTATTTATTACTCACAAGCGGCTGGGCAGAATGATGTGAAATTTTCTGCGATTCATCAGAATACAGCCATGATAATAAATGAATATCAACAATAGTATAACATCAAACAGGTTAACATGGACACACCCTCCTCGCCAGTCAATCCGTGAGCTTATGGGGAGGGGTGGGAACGTCCTGGAGTCATGAAATTTGGAACATAGGCTTAGGTGACTGTCACATATACTTCAATATGGGTGGACAACACATAACTGATAAGGAAGTGGCGCCATGGCGAAGTTTGACTCCTCCCCTTACAACTTCAAACACCTGTAACTCGGGCAAATCTTGTCTGATGTCCACAAAACTTTACATGAAGGAAAATAGTGCCACCCCGGATGCAATGACATCAAAATACCTGACAACCGATATAGCGCCACATAGTGGTTAATGAAAGAATTGCTGAAAACTGTTTTATTTATTACTCACAAGCGGCTTGGCAGAATGTGAAATTTTCTGAGATTCATCAGAATACAGCCATGATAATAACTGAATATCAACAATAGTATAACATCAAACAGGTTAACATGGACACGCCCTCCTCGCCAGTCAATCCGTGAGCTTATGGGGAGGGGTGGGAACGTCCTGGAGTCATGAAATTTGGAACATAGGCTTAGGTGACTGTCACATATACTTCAATATGGGTGGACAACACATAATTGATAAGGAAGTGTTGCCATGGCGCCATGGCGAAGTTTGACTCCTCCCCTTACAACTTCAAACACCTGTAACTCGGGCAAATCTTGTCCGATTTCCACAAAACTTTACATGAAGGAAAAAAGTGCCACCCCGGACGCAATGACATCAAAATACCTGACAAGCGATATAGCGCCACATAGTGGTTAATGAAAGAATTGCTGAAAACTGTTTTATTTATTACTCACAAGCGGCTGGGCAGAATGATGTGAAATTTTCTGCGATTCATCAGAATACAGCCATGATAATAACTCAACATCAACAATAGTATAACATCAAACAGGTTAGCATGGACACGCCCTACTCGCCAGTCAATCCGTGAGCTTATGGGGAGGGGTGGAAATGTCCTGGAGTCATGAAATTTGGAACATAGGCTTAGGTTACTGTCCCATATACTTCAATATGGGTGGACAACACATAACTGATAAGGAAGTGTTGCCATGGCGCCATGGCGAAGTTTGACTCCGCGAAAGCCCTATTGTATCCGCTTGCATTTCTTTATTAGGGCCTGAGCCACTGACAACGTCAGTCGGCGAAAGCCCTATTGTAATTTCTCACGTTTATTTATTAGGGCCTGAGCCACTGACAACGTCAGTCGGCGAAAGCCCTATTGTATCCGCTCGCGTTTATTAGGGCCTGAGCCACTGACAACGTCAGTCGGCGAAAGCCCTATTGTATCCGCTCGCGTTTATTTATTATTATTATTATTATTCTGCCTAAATGATCGCATTTTTCACCCTCTGAACGTTAACCAAAACGCGATTTTTTTTGGCAAACCCCTCTGACCGGGCAAAAAATTCGATAAACTGGAAAAGATATGTTCCCCCCCACCCCTCATTTTTGTGGGTGGGGCCAAACGTACACAAATTTTCAAGGTCTATGGAGACTGGAGACCATAAACTTTGCCGTAGACACATCAAATTTGGGTGAGTTGTGAATCACCTCAAGACATGCAAAAAACATCATTGTGGCCCATACCCACCGCCAACAGGAAGGCCGCCATCTTGCCTCAAAGTTGCCCCACCTCCAATTTGGAAAAAAGTCACACCTTGCATTTTAGCGCACTTGTCCTAGGGACCAGATCCAATTGAGCTCATTTTTGCATGGGAGCATCTACAGACATTGGCCATTAAAAGTTATATAAATTAAGTCAAAATCTCAAAAGGCGTGGCCAGGGCGCCATGGCCAAGTTTGACTCCTCCCCTTACAACTTCAACCACCTGTAACTAGGCTAAAAATGGTCCCATGTCCACAAAACTTTCCATGAAGGAAAATAGTCCCACCCTGAACGCAATGACATCAAAACACCTGACAACCGATATAGCGCCACATAGTGGATAATGAAAGAATTGCTGAAAAATGTTTCATTTATTACTCACAAGCGGCTGGGCACAATGATGTGAAATTTTCTTAGATTCATCAGAACACAGCCATGATCATAACTGAACATCAACAATAGCATAACATCAAACGTGTTAAGATGGACACGCCCTCCTCGCCATTGAATCCGTGACCTTATGGGGAGGGGTGAGAACGTCCTGGAGTCATGAAATTTGGAACATAGGTTTAGGTTACTGACACATATAGTACAATATGGGTGGAGAACACATAACTGACAAGGAAGTGTCGCCATGGCGCCATGGCAAAGTTTGACTCCTCCCCTTACAACTTCAACCACCTGTAACTCGGCCAAAAATGGTCCCATGTCCACAAAACTTTCCATGAAGGAAAATAGTCCCACCCCGAACGCAATGACATCAAAACACCTGACAACTGATATAGCGCCACATAGTGGTTAATGAAAGAAATGCTGAAAACTGTTTCATTTATTACTCACAAGCGGCTGGGCAGAATGATGTGAAATTTGCTGAGATTCATTAGAACACAGCCATGATCATAACTGAACATCAACATTAGTATGACATCTAACGTATTACTATGGACACGCCCACCTCGCCATTCAATCCGTTAGCTTATGGGGAGGGTTGGGAACGTCCTGGAGTCATGAAAATTGGAACATAGGTTTAGGTGACTGTCACATATAGTCCAATAGGGGTGGACAACACATAACTGACAAGGAAGTGTTGCCATGGCGCCATTGCGAATTGCTAAATTATTGCAGCAGCACTGTAGTCAGTCCTCCTCTACAGTAATGCTTAACACAGGCTGTCCACAGGGCTGTGTGTTGAGCCCCACTTTGTATTCATTGTACACATATCACTGCATACCTGTTCATCCCACAAACATTATAGAGAAGTTTGCAGATGACAACAATAGTGGGCCTCATTTCAGGAGGAGATGAGTCCCACTGGTGAGATGGTGCTGCAGCAGCACTGTAGTCAGTCCTCCTCTACAGTAATGCTTAACACAGGCTGTCCACAGGGCTGTGTGTTGAGCCCCACTTTGTATTCATTGTACACATATCACTGCATACCTGTTCATCCCACAAACATTATAGAGAAGTTTGCAGATGACACAACAATAGTGGGCCTCATTTCAGGAGGAGATGAGTCCCACTGGTGAGATGGTGCTCAGATAATAATATGCTACTGAATACATAATAAAAAAAAGAACTCATTATTAATATTAGGAAGCATAGCAGTAAGCCACCTCCTCTATACATAGTCAAGGAGTGTGTGGAGAGTTAAGACAGGCAACCACTAGAGGGAGGCAAAGTACAAGAAGAGAAGAGAAGCAGTCTACAGGGGATGCATTACAACATAATTTTTGGAAGTTATAGCTAAATTATTGCAGCAGCACTGTAGTCAGTCCTCCTCTACAGTAATGCTTAACACAGGCTGTCCACAGGGCTGTGTGTTGAGCCCCACTTTGTATTCATTGTACACATATCACTGCATACCTGTTCATCCCACAAACATTATAGAGAAGTTTGCAGATGACACAACAATAGTGGGCCTCATTTCAGGAGGAGATGAGTCCCACTGGTGAGATGGTGCTGCAGCAGCACTGTAGTCAGTCCTCCTCTACAGTAATGCTTAACACAGGCTGTCCACAGGGCTGTGTGTTGAGCCCCACTTTGTATTCATTGTACACATATCACTGCATACCTGTTCATCCCACAAACATTATAGAGAAGTTTGCAGATGACACAACAATAGTGGGCCTCATTTCAGGAGGGGATGAGTCCCACTGGTGAGATGGTGCTCAGATAATACTATGCTACTGAATACATAATAAAAAACAGAACTCATTATTAATATTAGGAAGCATAGCAGTAAGCCACCTGGGTAGTATGGCCCCAAACATGTCTACATAAACATAACAAACAAAAGTTTTAGCGCACCTATTGTTAAAAGGAAGAATTGCTGAAATTTTTATTTTCTCTCTTTTTCTTTCACCAGCAGAAAAAACAAATACATGAAGGAATCACTAGGGCTCATTGACAGTACATGTAGACAGTGCAGAACTGTTTCCATGGCGACCAGCGTGCTACAATGGCTTTCTCTCCATATAAAACATGACAGTTACACCTAAGACAATTCCTGCCTGATTTACAATAATCTTTGCACACATAATAGTGATCCCACTCGGACATGTCTGAATATCAATATTCACAAAACTGTCACAACCACACCTACTGCTGACATGACGTACTGCACAAATTTGTATCACATTTTGAACCAAGTCCAGTAGTCAGAATGAAATGACATTTTCAGTGGTTTCTCAAAGTGAATTGAACTACCCTCAGTGGAAGTCACTTTTGTACTGCGATAAAAACAGTTGCCATGAAAACACACTCCTTGCCTATCAATATGTTTTATACTTTGGAGGGTTGGGAAACTCCAAGAGTCACCAAATGTGGAACTTAAGTAAAGATGACTCTCTTCTGTAGTTCTGTGTTGTCTCCAACATGTACCTGAAATCTAATTGTTACCATGGCCACATGTCCGAGTTTACCTGATCGCACGCAATAAGTTGGATAGTTGTAATTTGGACAAACTGTGTCGGACTGTCACCAGTCATTGATAGTACATGTACATAGTACAGAACTGTTTCCAGGGCGACTGGCGTACTTCAGTGGCTTTCTTGCCAAACAAAACATGACAGTTACAGCTCAGATAATTCTCGCCTGATTTGGAAAAATCTTTGCACAAATCATACTGATGCCAATCTGAACATGTCTGTATATCAATATTCACAAAACTGTCACACCCACACCTACTGCTGACATGACGTACTGCACAAAATTGTTTCCAATTTTGCACAAAGACCAGTAGTCATGATGACATGACCTTTTCAGGGGTTGAAACTGACATGCATGATCAATATGTATCATTGTTCTACCATGTTATAGCGCATAACTGTCTCATGCTACAGCACTACTCTAATGCACACGTCACAAAACCACGGCTGCTGTGGGGTTTTTAAAAGGAAGAATTGCTGAAAATTTTTTTCTCTCTTTTTCTCTCAGCAGAAAAAAAAAATGCATGAAGGAATCACTAGGGCTGATTGACAGTATGTGTAGATAGTACAGAACTGTTTCCATGGCGACCAGCGTGCTTCAACACACACAGTGCAGAGCATTGTAGCTAGATGGAATAATATGTAGATATATAAACACCCAGTGCGGAGCATTGTAGCTAGATGGAATAAATATGTAAATATACAGTATATACACACAGTGCAGAGCATTGTTGCTAGATGGCATGAAACAGCACAACCGTCTACTTAGTTATCCTATATGGTATGATTATGTACCCATACATATTCTCACCCTCCATAGCGACCGCTATTTTCCTAATTGTATGCTGGAGGGGACCATTGTATGTCTTTTGCATTCAAAACTATTAGGTTGTCACGTCTTTAGCCTATCTCTAACAGCAGCCCTACTTAGGTTGTACAGTCTGACAGCCGTTGGGAGGAAGGACCTGCGAAACCTCTCGGTTGTGCACCTAGGATGATGTAGTCTGCTGCTAAATGAACTCCATCGTGCGTTCAGTATGTCCTGCATAGGGTGGAACTCGGACTCCAGCAGAGATGACAGTTTAGCCACCGTCCTTCTCTCTCCTATCTCCTCCACTGGGACAACGTGCTACCCCAGGACAGAGCTAGCTTTCTTGATCTGTTTGTTCAGTCTCTTCCAATCGGCTGCCATAATGCCACTGCCGCAGCAGACCACCGTGTCATACAATGTCTTCAGCAGCGCCCCTTGTACACCAAAAGACCTGAGTCTCCTCAGTAGGAACAGCCTGCGCTGTCCCTTCTTGTAGAGTGCGTCAGTATAGTGTGACCAGTCTAGTTCATTGTTCAGATGAACACCCAGGTACTTATAGGATGTCACCATCTCAATGTCTGTTCCCTGTATATTTACTGGTGATGTGAGGTGTTGTCCTGAAATGAGAGTGGAGCAACTTCAGCAGAGGAACATGACTGAAAGTTTGGAGACATTGTTTTTGGGCACAATGACTACGGCACCTCCACCTAATGCTGCGTGGAAGAAGTCGATTGGAGTAAATGGCAAGCAGGTACTGTTCAAAGCGAGGGAGGATGGGCGGCGGGTTCCGCGGTCGCGCGGGGGGGCGAAGGTCCGTTTACACCTGCCTGCAGGTTTAATTATTTTTTTTCTTTTTCTGCCTAAATGATCAAATTTTTCACCGTCTGAACGTTAACCAAAACGCGATTTTTTTTGGCAAACCCCTCTGACCGGGCAAAAAATTCGATAAACTGGAAAAGATATGTTCCCCCCCACCCCTCATTTTTGTGGGTGGGGCCAAACGTACAAGGTCAATGGTGACAGAAGACCATATACTTTACCGTAGACACATCAAATTTGGGTGAGGTGTGAATCACCTCAAGACATGCAAAAAACATCATTGTGGCCCATACCCACCGCCAACAGGAAGGCCGCCATCTTGCCTCAAAGTCGCCCCACCTCCAATTCGGGAAAAAAGTCACACCTCGCATTTGAACGCACTTGTCCTAGGGACCTTCTCCAATTGAGCTCATTTTTGCATGGCGGCAGCTATAGGCATTGGCCATTAAAAGTTATATAAATTAAGTCAAAATCTCAAAAGGCGTGGCCAGGGCGCCATGGCGAAGTTTGACTCCTCCCCTTACAAAATCAACCAGCTGTAACGCCCACAAAACTTGTCCGATGTCCACAAAACTTTCCATCAAGGAAAATAGTGCCACCCCGGATACAATGACATCAAAATACTAGACAAAAGATATAGCGCCACATAGTGGCTAATGAAAGAATTGCTGAAAACTGTTTTATTTATTATTCACGCACGGCTGGCCAGAATGACGTGAAATTTTCAGAGATTCATCAGAACATAGACATGATCATAACTGAACATTAACGTTAGTATGACGTCATACATGTTACCATGGACACGCCCTTCTCGCCATTCAACCCATGAGCTTATGGGGCGGGGTGGGAAGGTCTTGGAGGTCTAAATTTTTCAACATATGTTGAGGTCACTGTCATATGTAGTCCAATATGGGTGGACAACACATAACTTACAGGGAAGTGTTGCGATGGCAACATGGCGACGGTTGACTACACGCAATGAAATTTCGGAAAGTTGTATCTTGGACAAACTTTTTCTGATGTCCACAAAACTTTCCATCAAGGAAAATAGTGCCACCCCGGATACAATGACATCAAAATACCGGACAAAAGATATAGTGCCACATAGTGGCTAACGAAGGAATTGCTGAAAACTGTTTTATTTATTACTCACGCACGGCTTGCCATAATGACGTGAAATTTTCAGAGATTCATCAGAAAACAGACATGATCATAACTGAACATCAACGGTATTATAACGTCATACATGTTACCATGGACACGCCCTTCTCGCCATTCAACCCATGAGCTTATGGGGCGGGGTGGGAAGGTCTTGGAGGTCTAAATTTTTCAACATATGTTGACGTCACTGTCATATGTAGTCCAATATGGGTGGACAACACATAACTTACAGGGAAGTGTTGCCATGGCAATATGGCGACGGTTGACTACACGCCATGAAATTTCGGAAAGTTGTATATTGGACAAACTTTTTCTGATTTCCACCAAATTTTCAAAAATGGATAATAATCAAACCCTGACCATTCCTATATAAAATAACAAAAGTTGTAGCACCGCCTAGTGGTAACAACATTAGACCCTTGTAAATTGGACATACTTTGCATGATTTGCAACAAATTTTATACGATCAATATTCTCCCTTCCTCAAACTCGTCTATATACAAATAATAAACAACACTCATAGCGCATACTAATGATTAAAGGAAAAATTACTGACGGGCAAAACTTGTCGGATGGCTATAAAACTTTCCATGAAGGAAAAAATTGCCACCCCGGACGCAATGACATCAAAATACCTGACAAAAGATACAGCGCCACATAGGGGTTAACGAAAGAATTGCTGAAAACTGTTTTATTTATCACTCATGTGCGGCTGGACAGAATGACGTGAAATTTTCTGAGATTCATCAGAACACAGGGATGATCATACCTGAACATCAACATTAGTATGACATCATATGTATTACCATGGACACGCCCTCCTCGCCATTCAATCCATGAGCTTATGGGGAGGGGTGGGAAGGTCTTGGAGGCCTAAATTTTTCAACACATGTTGAGGTCACGGTCATGTGTAGTACAATATGGGTGGACAACACATAACTTACAGGGATGTGTTGCCATGGCAACATGACGACGGTTGACTACTCATCAAGAAATTTTGGAAAGTTGTATCTTGGAAAAACTTTGTCTGATGTTCATCAAATTTTAAACAATGGATAATATTCCCACCCTGAACACTCCTATATAAAATAAAAGTTTAGCGCCTCCTAGTGGTAACAACATTAGACCCTTGTAAAATGGCCAATCTTTGTACGATTTGCAACAAATTTTATACGATCAATATTCTCCCTTCCCCGAACTCGTCTATATACAAATAATAAACAAAACACATAGCGCCCCCTAATGATTAAAGGAAGAATTACTGACGACTGTTTTTTTAAATATTTCTCTCACCAGCTTAAAAAAATTACATGAAGGAATGACTTGGGCTCATTGATAGTACATGTACATAGTACAGAACTGTTTCCAGGGTGACTGGCGTGCTTCAGTGGCTTTCTCGCCAAACAAAACATGACAGTTACAGCTCAGACAATTCTCGCCTGATTTGGAAAAATCTTTGCACAAATCATACTGATGCCACTCTGAACATGTCTGTATATCAATATTCACAAAACTGTCACACCCACACCTACTGCTGACATGACGTACTGCACAAAATTGTATCTAGTTTTGCACAAAGACCAGTAGTCATGATGACATGACCTTTTCAGGGGTTCCTCAGAGTGCATTGGACTATCCTCGTTGGAAGTCACTTTTGTCCTGCGATAAGCACAGTTGCCATGAAAACCCATTCCTTGCCAATCAATATGTTTTATACTTTGGAGGGTTGGGAATGTCCAAGAGTCACCAAATGTGGAACTTAAGTCAACATGACTCTCTTCAGTAGTTCTGTAATTTCTTCAACATGTACCTGAAATGTAAGTGTTACCATGGCCACATGTCCGAGTTTACCTGATCGCAATATGTTGGATAGTTGTAATTTGGACAAAATGTGTCGGACTGTCACCGGAATTTCAATGATGGAGATTAATCCCGCTCCGCACATTTGCCCCACCCACAAAAATGAGTGGTGGAGGTGCACATATCTTTTCCACTTGATCAATTTTGTTGCCGGAATGATGTGAAATTTTCTTCGATTCATCACAACACAGCCATGATAATAACTGAACATCAACAATAGTATAACATCAAACGTGTTAACATAGACACGCCTTCCTTGCCATTCAATCCGTGAGCTTATGGGGAGGGGTGGGAAGGTCTTGGAGGTCTCAATTTTTCAACATATGTTGAGGTCACTGTCATATGTAGTCCAATATTGGTGGACAACACATAACTTACAGGGAAGTGTTGCCCTGGCAACATGGTGACATGGTTGACAACACATGGTTGTCAATCCTGTTACCATGGTAACATGGTTGACTACACGCCATGAAATTTCGTAAAGTTGTATCTTGGACAAACTTTTTCTGATTTTCACTAAATACTTGACAGTGGATAATAGTCCCACCCTGAACAGTCCCTAAAATTTCCCAATTTCAAATTCTCCTTTTAACTAATATACATTTGCAGATTAATATGCCTCTTGAACATATTGCACACCTTTTTGACATAAGCAGACAAAATGTGCTATATAAATACACTTGCTTGCTTTGTAACAATTTTTGAAATAAAGTACACAATGGCTTACAAACTGCAGCTCTTTATTTCAAAGATGCAAAACTGTAACCATAACCATGACACAATACAAGAATATAAACTGACATGCATGATCAATATGTATCATTGTTCCACCATGTTATAGCGCATAACTGTCTCATGCTACAGCACTACTCTAATGCGCAGGTCACAAAACCACGGCTGCTGTGGGGTTGGTGCTTCAGAGTCCCCCACATTCTAAATGGAAGCACTGAATTTCACAGTTTTGGTTATCACAGGCAACCATGTCATCCAGCTCTTCTGGCTGCCTGCAAGTCCACCACACTTCTGCTTTGTTCTGTGCCTGCCAGATGTGGCAGGTGTGGAAAAGCACATGGAAATTTATTTAAAGAATGTCCTGCTCGCAATGCAGACTGCAAGAAATGTCAGAAAAAGGGGCATTTTACTGCTTTGCGTAAAACAAAAATGAGAGTGGAGGAACTTCAGCAGAGGGACATGAGAGTAAGTTTGGAGACATTGTTTTTGGCCACAATGACTGCGGCACCTCCACCTAATGCTGCGTGGGAGAAGTTTATTGGAGTAAATGGCAAGCAGGTAGTGTTCAAAGCGAGGGAGGACGGGCGCCGGGTTCCGCGGTCGCGCAGGAGGCGAAGATCCGTTTACACCTGCCTGCAGGTTTAATTTTTTTTTTTTTTCGTTATTATTCTCCCTAAATGATCGCATTTTTCACCCTCTGAACGTTAACCAAAACGCGATTTTTTTTGGCAAACCCATCTGACTGGGCCAAAAATTCGATAAACTGGAAAATATATGTCCCCCCCACCCCTCATTTTTGTGGGTGGGGTCAAACGTGCATGGTCTATGGAGACTGGAGACCATAAACTTTGCCGTAGACACATCAAATTTGGGTGAGGTGTGAATCACCTCAAGACATGCAAAAAACATTATTGTGGCCCATACCCACCGCCAACAGGAAGGCCACCATCTGGCCTCAAAGTCGCCCCACCTCCAATTCGGGAAAAAAGTCACACCTCGCATTTGAACGCACTTGTCCTAGGGACCTTCTCCAATTGAGCTCATTTTTGCATGGCGCCATCTATAGGCATTGCCCATTAAAAGTTATATAAATTAAGTCAAAATCTTTAAAGGCGTGGCCAGGGTGCCATGGCGAAGTTTGACTCCTCCCCTTACAAATTCAACCACCTGTAACTCGGCCAAAAATTGTCCGATGTCCACAAAACTTTACATGAAGGAAAATAGTGCCACCCCGGATGCAATGACATCAAAATACCTGACAACCGATATAGCACCACATAGTGGTTAATGAAAGAATTGCTGAAAACTGTTTTATTTATTACTCACAAGCGGCTTGGCAGAATGTGAAATTTTCTGAGATTCATCAGAATACAGCCATGATAATAACTGAATATCAACAATAGTATAACATCAAACAGGTTAACATGGACACGCCCTCCTCGCCAGTCAATCCGTGAGCTTATGGGGAGGGGTGGGAACGTCCTGGAGTCATGAAATTTGGAACATAGGCTTAGGTGACTGTCACATATACTTCAATATGGGTGGACAACACATAATTGATAAGGAAGTGTTGCCATGGCGCCATGGCGAAGTTTGACTCCTCCCCTTACAACTTCAAACACCTGTAACTCGGGCAAATCTTGTCTGATGTCCACAAAACTTTACATGAAGGAAAATAGTGCCACCCCGGACGCAATGACATCAAAATACCTGACAACCAATATAGCGCCACATAGTGGTTAATGAAAGAATTGCTGAAAACTGTTTTATTTATTACTCACAAGCGGCTTGACAGAATGATGTGAAATTTTCTGAGATTCATCAGAATACAGCCATGATAATAAATGAATATCAACAATAGTATAACATCAAACAGGTTAACATGGACACACCCTCCTCGCCAGTCAATCCGTGAGCTTATGGGGAGGGGTGGGAACGTCCTGGAGTCATGAAATTTGGAACATAGGCTTAGGTGACTGTCACATATACTTCAATATGGGTGGACAACACATAACTGATAAGGAAGTGGCGCCATGGCGAAGTTTGACTCCTCCCCTTACAACTTCAAACACCTGTAACTCGGGCAAATCTTGTCTGATGTCCACAAAACTTTACATGAAGGAAAATAGTGCCACCCCGGATGCAATGACATCAAAATACCTGACAACCGATATAGCGCCACATAGTGGTTAATGAAAGAATTGCTGAAAACTGTTTTATTTATTACTCACAAGCGGCTGGGCAGAATGATGTGAAATTTTCTGCGATTCATCAGAATACAGCCATGATAATAACTCAACATCAACAATAGTATAACATCAAACAGGTTAACATGGACACGCCCTCCTCGCCAGTCAATCCGTGAGCTTATGGGGAGGGGTGGAAATGTCCTGGAGTCATGAAATTTGGAACATAGGCTTAGGTTACTGTCCCATATACTTCAATATGGGTGGACAACACATAACTGATAAGGAAGTGTTGCCATGGCGCCATGGCGAAGTTTGACTCCGCGAAAGCCCTATTGTATCCGCTTGCGTTTCTTTATTAGGGCCTGAGCCACTGACAACGTCAGTCGGCGAAAGCCCTATTGTAATTGCTCACGTTTATTTATTAGGGCCTGAGCCACTGACAACGTCAGTCGGCGAAAGCCCTATTGTATCCGCTCGCGTTTATTTGGGCCTGAGCCACTGACAACGTCAGTCGGCGAAAGCCCTATTGTATCCGCTCGCGTTTATTTATTATTATTATTATTATTATTCTGCCTAAATGATCGCATTTTTCACCCTCTGAACGTTAACCAAAACGCGATTTTTTTTGGCAAACCCCTCTGACCGGGCAAAAAATTCGATAAACTGGAAAAGATATGTTCCCCCCCACCCCTCATTTTTGTGGGTGGGGCCAAACGTACACAAATTTTCAAGGTCTATGGAGACTGGAGACCATAAACTTTGCCGTAGACACATCAAATTTGGGTGAGGTGTGAATCACCTCAAGACATGCAAAAAACATCATTGTGGCCCATACCCACCGCCAACAGGAAGGCCGCCATCTTGCCTCAAAGTCGCCCCACCTCCAATTTGGAAAAAAGTCACACCTTGCATTTTAACGCACTTGTCCTAGGGACCAGATCCAATTGAGCTCATTTTTGCATGGGAGCATCTACAGGCATTGGCCATTAAAAGTTATATAAATTAAGTCAAAATCTCAAAAGGCGTGGCCAGGGCGCCATGGCCAAGTTTGACTCCTCCCCTTACAACTTCAACCACCTGTAACTCGGCTAAAAATGGTCCCATGTCCACAAAACTTTCCATGAAGGAAAATAGTCCCACCCCGAACGCAATGACATCAAAACACCTGACAACCGATATAGCGCCACATAGTGGATAATGAAAGAATTGCTGAAAAATGTTTCATTTATTACTCACAAGCGGCTTGGCACAATGATGTGAAATTTTCTTAGATTCATCAGAACACAGCCATGATCATAACTGAACATCAACAATAGCATAACATCAAACGTGTTAACATGGACACGCCCTCCTCGCCATTGAATCCGTGACCTTATGGGGAGGGGTGAGAACGTCCTGGAGTCATGAAATTTGGAACATAGGTTTAGGTTACTGACACATATAGTACAATATGGGTGGAGAACACATAACTGACAAGGAAGTGTTGCCATGGCGCCATGGCAAAGTTTGACTCCTCCCCTTACAACTTCAACCACCTGTAACTCGGCCAAAAATGGTCCCATGTCCCAAAACTTTCCATGAAGGAAAATAGTCCCACTTTAAGTTTTAACTCCTAAAAGAAGATCCTGAAACCATGAGTGGAAGAGGCAAGACAACTGGTAAAGCCCGCGCTAAGGCCAAGTCCCGATCCTCCAGGGCTGGACTCCAGTTCCCCGTCGGTCGTGTCCACAGGCTGCTACGTAAAGGCAACTATGCTGAGCGCGTGGGTGCCGGTGCCCCCGTGTACCTGGCTGCCGTGCTGGAGTACCTGACCGCCGAGATCCTGGAGCTGGCTGGAAACGCTGCCCGAGACAACAAGAAGACCAGGATCATCCCCCGTCACCTGCAGCTGGCTGTCCGCAACGACGAGGAGCTCAACAAGCTGCTGGGAGGAGTCACCATCGCTCAGGGTGGAGTTCTGCCCAACATCCAGGCTGTGCTGCTGCCCAAGAAGACCGAGAAGTCCAAGTAAATGTGGACACCTCATCCCACCACCAAACACCATGGGTTAATGAAAGAAATGCTGAAAACTGTTTCATTTATTACTCACAAGCGGCTGGGCAGAATGATGTGAAATTTGCTGAGATTCATCAGAACACAGCCATGATCATAACTGAACATCAACATTAGTATGACATCTAACGTATTACTATGGACACGCCCACCTCGCCATTCAATCCGTTTATGGGGAGGGTTGGGAACGTCCTGGAGTCATGAAAATTGGAACATAGGTTTAGGTGACTGTCACATATAGTCCAATAGGGGTGGACAACACATAACTGACAAGGAAGTGTTGCCATGGCGCCATGGCGAATTGCTAAATTATTGCAGCAGCACTGTAGTTAGTCCTCCTCTACAGTAATGCTTAACACAGGCTGTCCACAGGGCTGTGTGTTGAGCCCCACTTTGTATTCATTGTACACATATCACTGCATACCTGTTCATCCCACAAACATTATAGAGAAGTTTGCAGATGACACAACAATAGTGGGCCTCATTTCAGGAGGAGATGAGTCCCACTGGTGAGATGGTGCTGCAGCAGCACTGTAGTCAGTCCTCCTCTACAGTAATGCTTAACACAGGCTGTCCACAGGGCTGTGTGTTGAGCCCCACTTTGTATTCATTGTACACATATCACTGCATACCTGTTCATCCCACAAACATTATAGAGAAGTTTGCAGATGACACAACAATAGTGGGCCTCATTTCAGGAAGAGATGAGTCCCACTGGTGAGATGGTGCTCACATAATAATATGCTACTGAATACATAATAAAAAACAGAACTCATTATTAATATTAGGAAGCATAGCAGTAAGCCACCTGGGTAGTACGGCCCCAAACATGTCTACATAAACATAACAAACAAAAGTTTTAGCGCACCTTTTGTTAAAAGGAAGAATTGCTGAAATTTTTATTTTCTCTCTTTTTCTTTCACCAGCAGAAAAAACAAATACATGAAGGAATCACTAGGGCTCATTGACAGTACATGTAGAAAGTGCAGAACTGTTTCCATGGCGACCAGCGTGCTACAATGGCTTTCTCTCCATATAAAACATGACAGTTACACCTAAGACAATTCCTGCCTGATTTACAATAATCTTTGCACACATAATAGTGATCACACTCGGACATGTCTGAATATCAATATTCACAAAACTGTCACAACCACACCTACTGCTGACATGACGTACTGCACAAATTTGTATCACATTTTGAACCAAGTCCAGTAGTCAGAATGAAATGACATTTTCAGTGGTTTCTCAAAGTGAATTGAATTACCCTCAGTGGAAGTCACGTTTGTACTGCGATAAAAACAGTTGCCATGAAAACACACTCCTTGCCTATCAATATGTTTTATACTTTGGAGGGTTGGGAAACTCCAAGAGTCACCAAATGTGGAACTTAAGTAAAGATGACTCTCTTCTGTAGTTCTGTGCTGTCTCCAACATGTACCTGAAATCTAATTGTTACCATGGCCGCATGTCCGAGTTTACCTGATCGCAATAAGTTGGATAGTTGTAATTTGGACAAACTGTGTCGGACTGTCACCAGTCATTGATAGTACATGTACATAGTACAGAACTGTTTCCAGGGCGACTGGCGTACTTCAGTGGCTTTCTTGCCAAACAAAACATGACAGTTACAGCTCAGACAATTCTCGCCTGATTTGGAAAAATCTTTGCACAAATCATACTGATGCCACTCTGAACATGTCTGTATATCAATATTCACAAAACTGTCACACCCACACCTACTGCTGACATGACGTATTGCACAAAATTGTATCTAGTTTTGCACAAAGACCAGTAGTCATGATGACATGACCTTTTCAGGGGTTCCTCAGAGTGCATTGGACTATCCTCGTTGGAAGTCACTTTTGTCCTGCGATAAGCACAGTTGCCATGAAAACCCATTCCTTGCCAATCAATATGTTTTATACTTTGGAGGGTTGGGAATGTCCAAGAGTCACCGAATGTGGAACTTAAGTCAACATGACTCTCTTCAGTAGTTCTGTAGTTTCTTCAACATGTACCTGAAATGTAAGTGTTACCATGCCCACATGTCCGAGTTTACCTGATCGCAATATGTTGGATAGTTGTAATTTGGACAAAATGTGTCGGACTGTCACCGGAATTTCAATGATGGAGATTAATCCCGCTCCGCACATTTGCCCCACCCACAAAAATGAGTGGTGGAGGTGCACATATCTTTTCCACTTGATCAATTTTGTTGCCGGAATGATGTGAAATTTTCTTCGATTCATCACAACACAGCCATGATAATAACTGAACATCAACAATAGTATAACATCAAACGTGTTAACATAGACACGCCTTCCTTGCCATTCAATCCGTGAGCTTATGGGGAGGGGTGGGAAGGTCTTGGAGGTCTCAATTTTTCAACATATGTTGAGGTCACTGTCATATGTAGTCCAATATTGGTGGACAACACATAACTTACAGGGAAGTGTTGCCCTGGCAACATGGTGACGGTTGACTACACGCCATGAAATTTCGTAAAGTTGTATCTTGGACAAACTTTTTCTGATTTTCACTAAATACTTGACAGTGGATAATAGTCCCACCCTGAACAGTCCCTAAAATTTCCCAATTTCTAATTCTCCTTTTAACTAATATACATTTGCGGATTAATATGCCTCTTGAACATATTGCACACCTTTTTGACATAAGCAGACAAAATGTGCTATATAAATACACTTGCTTGCTTTGTAAAAATTTTTGAAATAAAGTACACAATGGCTTACAAACTGCAGCTCTTTATTTCAAAGATGCAAAACTGTAACCATAACCATGACACAATACAAGAATATAAACTGACATGCATGATCAATATGTATCATTGTTCCACCATGTTATAGCGCATAACTGTCTCATGCTACAGCACTACTCTAATGCGCAGGTCACAAAACCACGGCTGCTGTGGGGTTGGTGCTTCAGAGTCCCCCACATTCTAAATGGAAGCACTGAATTTCACAGTTTTGGTTATCACAGGCAACCATGTCATCCAGCTCTTCTGGCTGCCTGCAAGTCCACCACACTTCTGCTTTGTTCTGTGCCTGCCAGATGTGGCAGGTGTGGAAAAGCACATGGAAATTCATTTAAAGAATGTCCTGCTCGCAATGCAGACTGCAAGAAATGTCAGAAAAAGGGGCATTTTACTGCTTTGTGTAAAACAAAAATGAGAGTGGAGGAACTTCAGCAGAGGGACATGAGAGTAAGTTTGGAGACATTGTTTTTTGGCCACAATGACTGCGGCACCTCCACCTAATTCTGCATGGGAGAAGTTTATTGGAGTAAATGGCCAGCAGGTAGTGTTCAAAGCGAGGGAGGACGGGCGCCGGGTTCCGCGGTCGCGCGGGAGGCGAAGACCCGTTTACACCTGCCTGCAGGTTTAATTTTTTTTTTTTTCGTTATTTTTCTGCCTAAATGATCGCATTTTTCACCCTCTGAACGTTAACCAAAACGAGATTTTTTTTGGCAAACCCATCTGACTGGGCCAAAAATTCGATAAACTGGAAAATATATGTCCCCCCCACCCCTCATTTTTGTGGGTGGGGTCAAACGTGCATGGTCTATGGAGACTGGAGACCATAAACTTTGCCGTAGACACATCAAATTTGGGTGAGGTGTGAATCACCTCAAGACATGCAAAAAACATTATTGTGGCCCATACCCACCGCCAACAGGAAGGCCACCATCTGGCCTCAAAGTCGCCCCACCTCCAATTCGGGAAAAAAGTCACACCTCGCATTTGAACGCACTTGTCCTAGGGACCTTCTCCAATTGAGCTCATTTTTGCATGGCACCATCTATAGGCATTGCCCATTAAAAGTTATATAAATTAAGTCAAAATCTCAAAAGGCGTGGCAAGGGTGCCATGGCGAAGTTTGACTCCTCCCCTTACAACTTCAAACACCTGTAACTCGGGCAAATCTTGTCCGATGTCCACAAAACTTTACATGAAGGAAAATAGTGCCACCCCGGACGCAATGACATCAAAATACCTGACAACCGATATAGCGCCACATAGTGGTTAATGAAAGAATTGCTGAAAACTGTTTTATTTATTACTCACAAGCGGCTTGACAGAATGATGTGAAATTTTCTGAGATTCATCAGAATACAGCCATGATAATAAATGAATATCAACAATAGTATAACATCAAACAGGTTAACATGGACACGCCCTCCTCGCCAGTCAATCCGTGAGCTTATGGGGAGGGGTGGGAACGTCCTGGAGTCATGAAATTTGGAACATAGGCTTAGGTGACTGTCACATATACTTCAATATGGGTGGACAACACATAACTGATAAGGAAGTGTTGCCATGACGCCATGGCGAAGTTTGACTCCTCCCCTTACAACTTCAAACACCTGTAACTCGGGCAAATCTTGTCCGATGTCCACAAAACTTTACATGAAGGAAAAGAGTGCCACCCCGGACGCAATGACATCAAAATACCTGACAACCGATATAGCGCCACATAGTTGTTAATGAAAGAATTGCTGAAAACTGTTTTATTTATTATTCACAAGCGGCTGGGCAAAATGATGTGAAATTTTCTGCGATTCATCAGAATACAGCCATGATAATAACTCAACATCAACAATAGTATAACATCAAACGTGTTAACATAGACACGCCCTCCTCGCCATTCAATCCGTGAGCTTATGGGGAGGGGTGGGAAGGTCTTGGAGGTCTCAATTTTTCAACATATGTTGAGGTCACTGTCATTTGTAGTCCAATATTGGTGGACAACACATAACTTACAGGGAAGTGTTGCCCTGGCAACATGGTGACGGTTGACTACACACCATGAAATTTCGGAAAGTTGTATCTTGGACAAACTTTTTATGATTTTCACTAAATATTTGACAGTGGATAATAGTCCCACCCTGAACAGTCCCTAAAATTTCCCAATTTCAAATTCTCCTTTTAACTAAGATACATTTGCGGATTAATTTGCCTCTTGAACATACTGCACACCTTTTTGACATAAGCAGACAAAATGTGCTTTATAAACACACTTGTTTGCTTTGTAACAATTTTTGGAATAAAGTACACAATGGCTTACAAACTGTAGCTCTTTATTTCAAAGATGCAAAACTGTAACCATAACCATGACACAATACAAGAATATAAACTGACATGCATGATCAATATGTATCATTGTTCTACCATGTTATAGCGCATAACTGTCTCATGCTACAGCACTACTCTAATGTGCACGTCACAAAACCACGGCTGCTGTGACATCCTAAATGGAACCACTGAATTTCACAGTTTTGGTTATCACAGGCAACCATGTCATCCAGCTCTTCTGGCTGCCTGCAAGTCCACCACACTTCTGCTGTGTTCTGTGCCTGCCAGATGTGGCAGGTGTGGA
This sequence comes from Pholidichthys leucotaenia, assembly GCA_020510985.1. NCBI lineage: Eukaryota > Metazoa > Chordata > Actinopteri > Cichliformes > Pholidichthyidae > Pholidichthys > Pholidichthys leucotaenia. The sequence continues at coordinate 445,873,081 of CM035837.1, read as the reverse complement.
AAAGCACATGGAAATTCATTTAAAGAATGTCCTGCTCGCAATGCAGGCTGCAAGAAATGTCAGAAAAAGGGGCATTTTGCTGCTTTGTGTAAAACAAAAATGAGAGTGGAGGAACTTCAGCAGATGGACATGAGTGAAAGTTTGCAGACATTGTTTTTGGGCACAATGACTACGGCACCTCCACCTAATTCTGCGTGGAAGAAGTCGATTGGAGTAAATGGCCAGCAGGTAGTGTTCAAAGCGAGGGGGGACGGGCGGCGGGTTCCGCGGTCGTGCGGGGGGCGAAGTTCCGTTTACACCTGCCTGCAGGTTTAATTAGGGCCTGAGCCACTGACAACGTCAGTCGGTGAAAGCCCTATTGTATCCGCTCACGTTTCTTTATTAGGGCCTGAGCCACTAACAACGTCAGTCGGCGAAAGCCCTATTGGATCTGCTTGCGTTTATTTTTTTTTGTTATTATTATTCTGCCTTAATGATCGCATTTTTCACCCTCTGAACGTTAACCAAAACGCGTTTTTTTTTGGCAAACCCCACTGACCAGGCAAAAAATTCGATAAACTGGAAAAGATATGTGCCCCCCCCATCCCTCATTTTTGTGGGTGGGGTTAAACGTACAAGGTCTAGGGAGACTGGAGACCATAAACTTTGCCGTAGACACATCAAATTTGGGTGAGGTGTGAATCACCTCAAGACATGCAAAAAACATCATTGTGGCCCATACCCACCGCCAACAGGAAGGCCGCCATCTTGCCTCAAAGTCGCCCCACCTCCAATTCGGAAAAAAGTCACACCTCGCATTTTAACGCACTTGTCCTAGGGACCAGATACAATTGAGCTCATTTTTACTTGGGGGCATCTACAGGCATTGCCCATTAAAAGTTATATAAATTAAGTCAAAATCTCAAAAGGCGTGGCCAGGGCGCCATGGTGAAGTTTGACTCCTCCCCTTACAAATTCAACCACCTGTAACTCGGCCAAAAATGGTCCCATGTCCACAAAACTTTCCATGAAGGAAAATAGTGCCACCGCAGACGCAATGACCTCAAAATTCCTGACAACCGATGTAGCGCCACATAGTGGTTAATGAAAGAATTGCTGAAAAATGTTTCATTTATTACTCACATGCGGCTGGGCAGAATGATGTGAAATTTTCTGAGATTCATCAGAACAAAGCCATGATAATAACTGAACATCAAAAATATATAACATCAAACGTGTTAACATAGACACACCCTCCTCGCTATTCAATCCGTGAGCTTATGGGGAGAGGTGGGAAGGTCTTGGCGGTCTCAATTTTTCAACATATGTTGAGGTCACTGTCATATGTAGTCCAATATTGGTGGACAACACATAACTTACAGGGAAGTGTTGCCCTTGCAACATGGTGACAGTTGACTACACGCCATGAAATTTCGGAAAGTTGTATCTTGGACAAACTTTTTATGATTTTCACTAAATATTTGACAGTGGATAATAGTCCCACCCTGAATAGTCCCTAAAATTTCCCAATTTCAAATTCTCCTTTTAACTAAGATACATTTGCGGATTAATTTGCCTCTTGAACATATTGCACACCTTTTTGACATAAGCAGACAAAATGTGCTATATAAATACACTTGCTTGCTTTGTAACAATTTTTGAAATAAAGTACACAATGGCTTACAAACTGCAGCTCTTTATTTCAAAGATGCAAAACTGTAACCATAACCATGACACAATACAAGAATATAAACTGACATGCATGATCAATATGTATCATTGTTCTACCATGTTATAGCGCATAACTGTCTCATGCTACAGCACTACTCTAATGTGCACGTCACAAAACCACGGCTGCTGTGACATCCTAAATGGAACCACTGAATTTCACAGTTTTGGTTATCACAGGCAACCATGTCATCCAGCTCTTCTGGCTGCCTGCAAGTCCACCACACTTCTGCTGTGTTCTGTGCCTGCCAGATGTGGCTGGTGTGGAAAAGCACATGGAAATTCATTTAAAGAATGTCCTGCTCGCAATGCAGACTGCAAGAAATGTCAGAAAAAGGGGCATTTTGCTGCTTTGTGTAAAACAAAAATGAGAGTGGAGGAACTTCAGCAGATGGACATGAGTGAAAGTTTGCAGACATTGTTTTTGGGCACAATGACTATGGCACCTCCACCTAATTCTGCGTGGAAGAAGTCGATTGGAGTAAATGGCCAGCAGGTAGTGTTCAAAGCGAGGGGGGACGGGCGGCGGGTTCCGCGGTCGTGCGGGGGGCGAAGTTCCGTTTACAACTGCCTGCAGGTTTAATTAGGGCCTGAGCCACTGACAACGTCAGTCGGTGAAAGCCCTATTGTATCCGCTCACGTTTCTTTATTAGGGCCTGAGCCACTAACAACGTCAGTCGGCGAAAGCCCTATTGGATCTGCTTGCGTTTATTTTTTTTCGTTATTATTCTTCTGCCTAAATGATTGCATTTTTCACCCTCTGAACGTTAACCAAAACGCGTTTTTTTTTGGCAAACCCCTCTGACCAGGCAAAAAAATCAATAAACTGGAAAAGATATGTGCCCCCCCATCCCTCATTTTTGTGGGTGGGGTTAAACGTACAAGGTCTATGGAGACTGGAGACCATAAACTTTGCCGTAGACACATCAAATTTGGGTGAGGTGTGAATCACCTCAAGACATGCAAAAAACATCATTGTGGCCCATACCCACCGCCAACAGGAAGGCCGCCATCTTGCCTCAAAGTCGCCCCACCTCCAATTCGGAAAAAAGTAACACCTCGCATTTGAACGCACTTGTCCTAGGGACCAGATACAATTGAGCTCATTTTTACTTGGGGGCATCTACAGGCATTGCCCATTAAAAGTTATATAAATTAAGTGAAAATCTCAAAAGGCGTGGCCAGGGCACCATGGTGAAGTTTGACTCCTCCCCTTACAAATTCAACCACCTGTAACTCGGCCAAAAATGGTCCCATGTCCACAAAACTTTCCATGAAGGAAAATAGTGCCACCGCAGACGCAATGACCTCAAAATTCCTGACAACCGATGTAGCGCCACATAGTGGTTAATGAAAGAATTGCTGAAAAATGTTTCATTTATTACTCACATGCGGCTGGGCAGAATGATGTGAAATTTTCTGAGATTCATCAGAACAAAGCCATGATAATAACTGAACATCAACAATAGTATAACATCAAACGTGTTAACATAGACACACCCTCCTCGCTATTCAATCCGTGAGCTTATGGGGAGGGGTGGGAAGGTCTTGGCGGTCTCAATTTTTCAACATATGTTGAGGTCACTGTCATATGTAGTCCAATATGGGTGGACAACACATAACTTACAGGGAAGTGTTGCCATGGCAACATGGCGACGGTTGACTACACGCCATGAAATTTCGGAAAGTTGTATCTTGGACAAACTTTTTCTGATTTCCACCAAATTTTCAAAAACGGATAATAATCCCACCCTGAACATTCCTTTATAAAATAACAAAAGTTTTAGCGCCGCCTAGTGGTAACAACATTAGACCCTTGTAAATTGGACATACTTTGCACGATTTGCAACAAATTTTATACGATGAATATTATCCGTTCTCCGAACCCGTCTATATACAAATAATAAACAACACTCATAGCGCCCCCTAATGATTAAAGGATGAATTACTGATGGGCAAAACTTGTCCGATGTCCACAAAACTTTACATGAAGGAAAATAATGCCACCCCGGACGCTATGACATCAAAATACATGACAAAAGATATAGCGCCACATAGTGGTTAACCAAAGAATTGCTGAAAACTGTTTTATTTATTACTCACGCGTGGCTGGGCAGAATGACGGGAAATTTTCTGAGATTCATCAGAACACAGCCATGATAATAACTGAACATCAACAATAGTATAACATCAAACGTGTTAACATAGACACGCCCTCCTCGCCATTCAATCCGTGAGCTTATGGGGAGGGGTGGGAAGGTCTTGGAGGTCTCAATTTTTCAACATATGTTGAGGTCACTGTCATATGTAGTCCAATATTGGTGGACAACACATAACTTTCAGGGAAGTGTTGCCCTTGCAACATGGTGACAGTTGACTACACGCCATGAAATTTCGGAAAGTTGTATCTTGGACAAACTTTTTATGATTTTCACTAAATATTTGACAGTGGATAATAGTCCCACCCTGAATAGTCCCTAAAATTTCCCAATTTCTAATTCTCCTTTTAACTAAGATACATTTGCGGATTAATTTGCCTCTTGAACATATTGCACACCTTTTTGACATAAGCAGACAAAATGTGCTATATAAATACACTTGCTTGCTTTGTAACAATTTTTGAAATAAAGTACACAATGGCTTACAAACTGCAGCTCTTTATTTCAAAGATGCAAAACTGTAACCATAACCATGACACAATACAAGAATATAAACTGACATGCATGATCAATATGTATCATTGTTCTACCATGTTATAGCGCATAACTGTCTCATGCTACAGCACTACTCTAATGTGCACGTCACAAAACCACGGCTGCTGTGACATCCTAAATGGAACCACTGAATTTCACAGTTTTGGTTATCACAGGCAACCATGTCATCCAGCTCTTCTGGCTGCCTGCAAGTCCACCACACTTCTGCTGTGTTCTGTGCCTGCCAGATGTGGCAGGTGTGGAAAAGCACATGGAAATTCATTTAAAGAATGTCCTGCTCGCAATGCAGACTGCAAGAAATGTCAGAAAAAGGGGCATTTTGCTGCTTTGCGTAAAACAAAAATGAGAGTGGAGGAACTTCAGCAGATGGACATGAGTGAAAGTTTGCAGACATTGTTTTTGGGCACAATGACTATGGCACCTCCACCTAATTCTGCGTGGAAGAAGTCGATTGGAGTAAATGGCCAGCAGGTAGTGTTCAAAGCGAGGGGGGACGGGCGGCGGGTTCCGCGGTCGTGCGGGGGGCGAAGTTCCGTTTACACCTGCCTGCAGGTTTAATTAGGGCCTGAGCCACTGACAACGTCAGTCGGTGAAAGCCCTATTGTATCCTCTCACGTTTCTTTATTAGGGCCTGAGCCACTAACAACGTCAGTCGGCGAAAGCCCTATTGTATCTGCTTGCGTTTATTTTTTTTCGTTATTATTCTTCTGCCTAAATGATTGCATTTTTCACCCTCTGAACGTTAACCAAAACGCGTTTTTTTTTGGCAAACCCCTCTGACCAGGCAAAAAAATCGATAAACTGGAAAAGATATGTGCCCCCCCATCCCTCATTTTTGTGGGTGGGGTTAAACGTACAAGGTCTATGGAGACTGGAGACCATAAACTTTGCCGTAGACACATCAAATTTGGGTGAGGTGTGAATCACCTCAAGACATGCAAAAAACATCATTGTGGCCCATACCCACCGCCAACAGGAAGGCCGCCATCTTGCCTCAAAGTCGCCCCACCTCCAATTCGGAAAAAAGTAACACCTCGCATTTGAACGCACTTGTCCTAGGGACCAGATACAATTGAGCTCATTTTTACTTGGGGGCATCTACAGGCATTGCCCATTAAAAGTTATATAAATTAAGTGAAAATCTCAAAAGGCGTGGCCAGGGCACCATGGTGAAGTTTGACTCCTCCCCTTACAAATTCAACCACCTGTAACTCGGCCAAAAATGGTCCCATGTCCACAAAACTTTCCATGAAGGAAAATAGTGCCACCGCAGACGCAATGACCTCAAAATTCCTGACAACCGATGTAGCGCCACATAGTGGTTAATGAAAGAATTGCTGAAAAATGTTTCATTTATTACTCACATGCGACTGGGCAGAATGATGTGAAATTTTCTGAGATTCATCAGAACAAAGCCATGATAATAACTGAACATCAACAATAGTATAACATCAAACGTGTTAACATAGACACACCCTCCTCGCTATTCAATCCGTGAGCTTATGGGGAGGGGTGGGAAGGTCTTGGCGGTCTCAATTTTTCAACATATGTTGAGGTCACTGTCATATGTAGTCCAATATGGGTGGACAACACATAACTTACAGGGAAGTGTTGCCATGGCAACATGGCGACGGTTGACTACACGCCATGAAATTTCGGAAAGTTGTATCTTGGACAAACTTTTTCTGATTTCCACCAAATTTTCAAAAACGGATAATAATCCCACCCTGAACATTCCTTTATAAAATAACAAAAGTTTTAGCGCCGCCTAGTGGTAACAACATTAGACCCTTGTAAATTGGACATACTTTGCACGATTTGCAACAAATTTTATACGATGAATATTATCCGTTCTCCGAACCCGTCTATATACAAATAATAAACAACACTCATAGCGCCCCCTAATGATTAAAGGATGAATTACTGATGGGCAAAACTTGTCCGATGTCCACAAAACTTTACATGAAGGAAAATAATGCCACCCCGGACGCTATGACATCAAAATACATGACAAAAGATATAGCGCCACATAGTGGTTAACCAAAGAATTGCTGAAAACTGTTTTATTTATTACTCACGCGTGGCTGGGCAGAATGACGGGAAATTTTCTGAGATTCATCAGAACACAGCCATGATAATAACTGAACATCAACAATAGTATAACATCAAACGTGTTAACATAGACACGCCCTCCTCGCCATTCAATCCGTGAGCTTATGGGGAGGGGTGGGAAGGTCTTGGAGGTCTCAATTTTTCAACATATGTTGAGGTCACTGTCATATGTAGTCCAATATTGGTGGACAATACATAACTTTCAGGGAAGTGTTGCCCTTGCAACATGGTGACAGTTGACTACACGCCATGAAATTTCGGAAAGTTGTATCTTGGACAAACTTTTTATGATTTTCACTAAATATTTGACAGTGGATAATAGTCCCACCCTGAATAGTCCCTAAAATTTCCCAATTTCTAATTCTCCTTTTAACTAAGATACATTTGCGGATTAATTTGCCTCTTGAACATATTGCACACCTTTTTGACATAAGCAGACAAAATGTGCTATATAAATACACTTGCTTGCTTTGTAACAATTTTTGAAATAAAGTACACAATGGCTTACAAACTACAGCTCTTTATTTCAAAGATGCAAAACTGTAACCATAACCATGACACAATACAAGAATATAAACTGACATGCATGATCAATATGTATCATTGTTCTACCATGTTATAGCGCATAACTGTCTCATGCTACAGCACTACTCTAATGCGCACATCACAAAACCACGGCTGCTGTGGGGTTGGTGCTTCAGAGTCCCCCACATCCTAAATGGAACCACTGAATTTCACAGTTTTGGTTATCACAGGCAACCATGTCATCCAGCTCTTCTGGCTGCCTGCAAGTCCACCACACTTCTGCTGTGTTCTGTGCCTGCCAGATGTGGCAGGTGTGGAAAAGCACATGGAAATTCATTTAAAGAATGTCCTGCTCGCAATGCAGACTGCAAGAAATGTCAGAAAAAGGGGCATTTTGCTGCTTTGTGTAAAACAAAAATGAGAGTGGAGGAACTTCAGCAGAGGGACATGAGTGAAAGTTTGCAGACATTGTTTTTGGGCACAATGACTACGGCACCTCCACCTAATGTGCGTGGAAGAAGTCGATTGGAGTAAATGGCCAGCAGGTAGTGTTCAAAGCGAGGGAGGACGGGCGGCGGGTTCCGCGGTCGTGCGGGGGGCGAAGTTCCGTTCACACCTGCCTGCAGGTTTAATTTTTTTTTATTATTATTATTATTCTGCCTAAATGATCGCATTTTTCACCCTCTGAACGTTAACCAAAACGCAATTTTTTTGGCAAACCCCTCTGACCAGGCAAAAAATTTGATAAACTGGAAAAAATATGTGCCCCCCCACCCCTCATTTTTGTGGGTGGGGTCAAACGTACAAGGTCTATGGAGACAGAAGACCATAAACTTTGCCGTAGACACATCAAATTTGGGTGAGGTGTGAATCACCTCAAGACATGCAAAAAACATCATTGTGGCCCATACCCACCGCCAACAGGAAGGCCGCCATCTTGCCTCAAAGTCGCCCCACCTCCAATTCGGAAAAAAGTCACACCTCGCATTTGAACGCACTTGTCCTAGGGACCTGCTCCAATTGAGCTCATTTTTGCATGGCGGCATCTATAGGCATTGGCCATTAAAAGTTATATAAATTAGGTCAAAATCTCAAAAGGCGTGGCCAGGGCGCCAGGGCGAAGATTAACTCCTCCCCTTACAAATTCAACCAACTGTAACTCCCGCAAAACTAGTCCGATGTCCACAAAACTTTCCATCAAGGAAAATAGTGCCACCCCGGATACAATGACATCAAAATACCGGACAAAAGATATAGCGCCACATAGTGGCTAATGAAGGAATTGCTGAAAACTGTTTTATTTATTACTCACGCACGGCTGGCCAGAATGATGTGAAATTTTCAGAGATTCATCAGAACACAGACATGATGTATTATGATTATACAATAATATGATTATGTATTATGATTGTAGTATGACATCATACATGTTACCATGGACACGCCCTTCTCACCATTCAACCCATGAGCTTATGGGGCGGGGTGGGAAGGTCTTGGAGGTCTAAATTTTTCAACATATGTTGAGGTCACTGTCATATGCAGTCCAATATGGGTGGACAACACATAACTTACAGGGAAGTGTTGCCATGGCAATATGGCGACGGTTGACTACACGCCATGAAATTTCGGAAAGTTGTATCTTGGACAAACTCGTTCTGATATCCACCAAATTTTCAAAAATGGATAATAATCCCACCCTGAACATTCCAATATAAAATAACAAAAATTTTAGCGCCACCTAGTGGTAACAACATTAGACCCTTGTAATATGGACATACATTGCACGATTTGCAACAAATTTTATACGATCAATATTCTCCCTTCCCTGAACCCGTCTATATACAAATAATAAACAACACTCATAGCGCCCCCTAATGATTAAAGGAAGAATTAGTGACGGACAAAATTCTCTCATGTAGATGTTAATAATTTTAAAATTAACTTTTAAACTCTGAATATTTTAAGCTCTAGAAATTGAGAATATTTATTTCCGATGAATAAAGGAAATATTTATATTTATATTTCCGATATAAAGGAAGAATTACTGACGGACAAAATTCTCTCATGTAGAAGTTAATAATTTTAAAATTACCTTTTAAACTCTTTCTTTCAAAGGTCTTTTTATTATTATTAATTGAAGTATCAATACAATACAAAGTATTAGAAATTTTCATTTTTGTTTCAACCAAACAGTAAAAAACTAGAACTTAAAGCCAACAAATGTAAATGCTTCAAAGCACAAAAACCTTTAAATAAACAATAAAAAAAAAAAAATACAAAGAAAAATTGTGTGTGTGAAGTGGGGGTGGGGTAAAGGGGATATGAGCTACTCAGAAACTATAATCGTGGGTCTTTCAAAGAAATCAAGAAACGGGCGCCATAATTTATAGAATTTGTTTTCAGAGCCACAGACTGTATATCTGATTTTTTCTAAATCCAAACAGGACATTATATCTTTTATCCACTGTAAATGTGAAGGGGGCGAAGAGTCTTTCCACTTCAGTAATACAGCACGTCTGGCCAATAATAATGAAAATTTGAATACTTTTAATTTGGAACTTGGCAAGACAAGTTCTGGAGCCACACCAAAAATGGCGCATAATGGATCAGGTTTAATTTGATATTGCAGGACTTCAGACATAGTGATAAAAACAAAATGCCAAAAATTCATCAATGCAGGGCAGGACCAATACATGTGAAGCAAAGTGCCAGGAGCGCTACCACACTTTTCACAAGTTGGGTCTATATCCGAGTAAATACGTGCTAACTTAACCTTGGACAGGTGCATCCGGTGTACAATCTTAAATTGAATAAGAGCGTGACGAGCACACATTGATACAGTGTGAACCTGGCCAAGAATAGAGTCCCACAGTTCATCAGTAAAAGTAAAATTAAGATCTTGTTCCCAGTTCAATTTGATAGCGGCCAGAGAAGAAGATTGTAAATTTGAAATTAAATTATATAAAACTGACATTACCCCCTTAGAAGTTGGTTTAACTAATAAAAAATCATCTAGAGGATTATCAGAAGGTTTTTGAGGGAATTGTTTTGTCATGGTTTGCACATAATGTCTGACCTGGAGGAAGCGGAAAAAATGTGTAGAAGTGATGTCGAATTTGGTGGAAAGTTGAGAAAAACTTGCAAATTGACCATCAAAATATAAATCCGCAAAAGATTTTAAACCTTTTCTGTGCCATATATGAAATACACTATCAATAGTTGATGGGGTAAATAAATGATTTGCGGCAATTGGACTTCTAATGGAAAAAAACTGAAGACCGAAATTTTTCCTGAATTGAGACCAAATTCTAAGAGACTGACGAACTACTTTATTATTACCCAGTGTAGACAAAGCAAGGGGAAGTGGTGAACCTAAAATTGCCGGTAGGGAAGTTTGATTGTCCACATGTGACTCCATAAGGATCCAAATAGGTGATTTGGGTTCCAGATAAAAATGTTTCCAATATAACATGCACCTGATATTTGCTGCCCAGTAGTAATATTGAAAGTTAGGCAGAGCCATGCCACCTACTGATTTGGGTCTTTGAAGAAAAACTTTCCTCAATCTCGGATGTTTACCATTCCAAATAAATGAGGTAATCAGAGAGTCCAAAGACTTAAAAAAGGATTTAGGAATAAAAATGGGGAGACATTGAAACAAATATAAAAACTTTGGAAGTAACATCATTTTTACAGAATTGATTCTGCCAATTAAAGACAAGGATAATGGGGACCATTTGGAAAGTATTAACTTGCACTGGTCAAGTAAGGGGAGAAAATTATTTTTAAACAAGTAATTAAATTGTTTAGTGACACATATCCCAAGATAATTAAAATGATCAATAACAACCTTGAAAGGAAAATTTTCAAAATCCTGAACTTGAATCTTTTCATTAATCAGAAACAGTTCACTCTTATTAAGATTAATTTTATAACCAGAAAACCTACTAAAACTATCCAAAATATTAAGTATAGCGGGTAATAAAGTAAGTGGGTTGGAGAGAAATAATAAAAGATCATCAGCATAGAGTGAAACCCTATGCTCAATGCCACCCCTACGAATGCCTAGAAAGTCCCGGCTCCCACGGATTGCAATAGCTAACGGCTCAACTGCCAAGGCAAAGAGCAACGGGCTCAAAGGACAGCCTTGCCTCGTACCACGGTAAAGTCTAAAATAGTCAGAATAGCGACAATTAGTTAACACTGAAGCTAAAGGACTAGCATAGAGAAGTTTAATCCAGGAACAGAAGGAAGGACCAAAACCGAACCTCTCCAAAGTAAAAAACAAATACTCCCACTCAACCCTATCGAATGCCTTTTCAGCGTCCAAACTAATAAGACATTCAGGTATGTTGTGGTGAGGAGTATAAATAATATTAAACAACCGCCGCAAGTTAAAAAAAGAATGGCGATTTTTAATGAAACCGGTTTGGTCCTGTGAAATTATAAAAGGAAGAATCTTTTCCAACCTTGAAGCTAACAACTTTGACAAAATTTTAACATCGGTATTTAACAAGGAAATAGGCCTGTAAGAAGCACAATCAACAGGATCCTTATCCTTTTTAAGCAACACAGTGATACAGGCCTGATAGCATGAAGGAGGAAGTGTACCAGAGTCAAGCGACTCTGTAAAAACTTGACAAAGGAAAGGGGCGAGGTCATCAGAGAATTTTTTGAAAAAATCAGCGGAAAACCCATCAGGTCCTGGAGATTTTCCTGATTGCATGGATGATATTGCCAGCTGAATTTCTTCTTTTGTGATGGGAGCTTCTAAAATTTGCCGAGATTCTGAAGAAATCGAAGGAATATCAATAGAATCAAAAAAAAATTCCAAATCCTTTAAGTTTGTTGTATATTCTGAGGTATATAATTTGGAATAAAATGACCTGAAAATATCATTAATCGCTTGTTGGTCAGATGTCACCTCTCCTTTATCTGTCCTAACTCCAGTAATAATTTGCTTAGCTCTAATACCACGTAGTTGATTAGCTAGAAGTTTACTGGTTTTTTCGCCATGTTCATAAAATTCACTCTTGTTCCTTTACCTTTTAAACTCTGAATATTTTAAGCTCCAGAAATTGAGAATATTTATTTCCCATGAATTCCCGATATATATTTCCGATGTCCCATGGCGAGGAGTCAACCTTCTCCATGGTAACACTTACCTAATCAGTGATGTGCAGATCCAAAGAGACCAACAGCTGCTCTGAGTCTGAGAGTGTATTAAAGATCTTTGACTCTTTAAAATGGAGTCCTCTAACAACTCCTTCAAAATGGGAGAAAACAGGCCACTGTCTCATTTACAAACAGCAGAATCGTTACCTACGATGCAGCAAAGTTCAGACTCCTCAGCCTCACAGCAACCCCATTTTAATGACCAAGCACCTCCCACTGGACATATCATTCATTAAAAAACAGTTCAATAAATATTTCGTTACCTACAATGCAGCAAAGTTCAGACTCCTCAGCCTCACAGCAACCCCATTTTAATGACCAAGCACCTCCCACTGGACATATCATTCATTCAAAAACAGTTCAATAAATATTTCTACAAAAACAGTTTACAGTTCACCATCTTCCAATATACAATATCTCACAAAAGTGAGTACACCCCTCACATTTTTATAAATATTTTATTATATCTTTTCATGGGACAACACTGAAGATATGACACTTTGATGTAATGTAGTCAATTTACAGCTTGTACAACAGTGGAAATCTGTTGTCCTCTTACAATTACTCATGACTTCAATCTTGAAGGTTGTTCTCCAAAATTTACAACAATTTTCTTATCATTTTATACTAACAACAACAACAAAAAAGTACATATTTAATAAAAACATTAAAATAATATTTCAATTATTCATTGGATTCGTCTGCAAGCCAAGGACCATCTCTGGTTAAAATTTCAGCAAAATCCATCCAGTAGTTTCTATATAATCCTACTAAATCACTGCAAGAAGTTTGAGCCTTGGTAGAGGTATGCAGTCATGGATCACCCCCAAAATATAATGGTTTGTGTGTAGGCCAAGAACCACTTCTGGTGAAAATTTCATCCAAATTCATCCAGTAGTTTTGGAGTATTGTTGGAAAAGTGTGTGAAGAATTTATCACTGCCCGCAAATATCCAAAAGTTGTTCCAAACAAGGGAGAAACGATATCACTTCAGAGGAACATGTATATTTCAAAAGCCTACAGTGAGAACAACCACCAAGCAACACTGTATTTCAGTGCAAGGAGTCAGATTATGGAACGATTTTGGACTTGAATTAAAATCATGTACAACGCTTGGACAATTTAAACAAAAACTAAAGGAAGAAATACTCCAAACATATTTACAAGACGACATGTAAACTCACATAAGGATTGACATATCCAGCCTGTGTTGTGTTGTAGCTTAGTTTTTTTTTTGTTTTTTTTTTCTCTCTATGACATTCTGTCTTAGATTTGTTTTGAATAGTAACCGCTTAACTTAGCTTAGTTTTCTTTCTTTTTTTCTCTCAGTCACACTTTGTCTTAGCTTTGTTTTAAATTGTAATCACTCTTGTCTTGTTTACTCTTTTTTCTCTTTTGAATTCTTGGATGGAATATGGGTGGGCAATATAAGCTGCGGCTTCAGCCATCACCCATTTCGGATAACTCACGTGGAATTGTTTAGTAGAAGGAGTCTTTGTCTAATTTGACCTTGTTGTTATATTATACAGTTTCTTTTAACCTGTACTGTATTATCCGAAATAAATTCATTCATTCATTCAGGATATAACAGCCTTGGTGGAGGTATGAATTCCACAGGAAGTTTTCAGTTTCAAATTTAGTAATGTTTTCTCACACAACTTATAACAAAATAAACGTAGCACTTATATCTAACGGTTAACATGCAAAATGTTAAGTTTAAACCAACTTACAAGTGTGCTTGCCTCAGATCAAACATGCTAATGCTAACGGGCTAGCCGCGAACGTTAGCTAAAACGCTAATCTCAAGGGAAACAAATTTAGCAATGTTTTCTCACACAACTTATAACAAAATAAACGGAGCACTTATATCTAACGGTTAACATGCAAATTGTTACGTTTAAACCAACTTACAGGCTGGTTGGGAGAGGAATGACGTACGTCGTCTTCTTCTGAGGTTTTATGGTGGTTGGCAAACGCCTTGTAGGAGCATTACCGCCACCTTCTGGAACGGACTGTGATTCGAAATGGCATTACTGTCCTATATCCTTGAAATTAGTCCTGTTGCCCTAATAAACCTAAAAACTGCATGATAGACCGCATCTCCTGAACTTCTCTGCAAAATCTCTTTCATACTGAGCTGGTTTTGTCCTGCGATAAGCACAGTTGCCATGGAAACCCACTCATTGCATTTCAATAACGGACATTTACACATGGGGCAAACTTGCAACAATTTGCACTAAATTTTCAACGATTGATATTAGTCCTACACCAAACAAGTCTACATAAAAATAACAAACAAAAGTTTTAGCGCCCCTATTTTTAAAAGGAAGAATTGCTGAAAACTTTTTTCTCTCTTTTTCTCTCACTAGCAGAAAAAAAAAAATGCATGAAGGAATCACTAGGGCTGATTGACAGTACATGTAGATAGTACAGAACTGTTTCCATGGCGACCAGCGTGCTTCAACACACATAGTGCAGAGCATTGTTGCTAGATGGAATAATATGTAGATATATAAACACTCAGTGCGGAGCATTGTAGCTAGATGGAATAAATATGTAAATATATATACACACACAGTGCAGAGCATTGTTGCTAGATGGGATGAAACAGCACAACCGTCTACTTAGTTATCCTATATGGTATGATTATGTACCCATACATATTCTCACCCTCCATAGCGACCGGTATTTTCCTAATTGTATGATGGAGGGGACCATTGTATGTCTTTTGCATTCAAAACTATTAGGTTGTCACGTCTTTAGGCTATCTCTAAGAGCAGCCCTACTTAGGTTGTACAGTCTGACAGTCGTTGGGAGGAAAGACCTGCGAAACCTCTCAGTTGTGCACCTAGGATGATGTAGTCTGCTGCTAAATGAACTCCACCGTGCGTTCAGTATGTCCTGCATAGGGTGGAACTCGGACTCCAGCAGAGATGACAGTTTAGCCACCGTCCTTCTCTCTCCTATCTCCTCCACTGGGACAACGCGCTACCCCAGGACAGAGCAAGCTTTCTTGATCTGTTTGTTCAGTCTCTTCCTATCGGCTGCCATAATGCCACTGCCCCAGCAGACCACCGTGTCATACAATGTCTTCAGCAGCGCCCCTTGTACACCAAAAGACATGAGTATCCTCAGAAGGAACAGCCTGCGCTGTCCCTTCTTGTAGAGTGCGTCAGTATAGTGTGACCAGTCTAGTTCATTGTTCAGATGAACACCCAGGTACTTATAGGATGTCACCATCTCAATGTCTGTTCCCTGTATATTTACTGGTGATGTGAGGTGTTGTCCTGAAATGAGAGTGGAGCAACTTCAGCAGAGGGACATGACTGAAAGTTTGGAGACATTGTTTTTGGGCACAATGACTACGGCACCTCCACCTAATGTGCGTGGAAGAAGTCGATTGGAGTAAATGGCCAGCAGGTACTGTTCAAAGCGAGGGAGGACGGGCGGCGGGTTCCGCGGTCGCACGGGGGGGGGGGGGGGGGGGGCGAAAGCCCGTTTACACCTGCCTGCAGGTTTAATTATTTTTTTTCTTTTTATCCCCAAATGATCCCATTTTTCACCCTCTGAACGTTAACCAAAACGCAATTTTTTTTTGTCAAACCCCTCCGACACGGCAAAAAAATTTGAAAAAAACGGAAAAGATATGTTCCCCCCCACCCCTCATTTTTGTGGGTGGGGTCAAACGTACAAGGTCTTTGGAGACTGGAGACCATAAACTTTGCAGTAGACACATAAAGTTTGGGTGAGGTGTGAATCACCTCAGGACATGCAAAAAACATCATTGTGGCCCATACCCACCGCCAACAGAAAGGCCGTCATCTTGCCTCAAAGTCGCCTCACCTCCAATTCGGAAAAAAGTCACACCTCGCATTTTAACGCACTTCTCCTAGGGACCTGATCAAATTGAGCTCATTTTTACACGGGGGCATCTACAGGCATTGGCCATTAAAAACTGTATAAATTAAGTCAAAATCTCAAAAGGCGTGGCCAGGGCGCCATGGTGAAGTTTGACTCCTCCCCTTACAAATTCAACCACCTCTAACTCGGGCAAAACTTGTCTGATGTCCACAAAACTTTCCATGAAGGAAAATAGTGCCACCCCGGACACAATGACCTCAAAATACCTGACAACCGATATAGCGCCACATAGTAGTTAACAAAAGAATGGCTGAAAACTGTTTTATTTATTACTCACACGCAGCTGGGCAGAATGATGTGAAATTTTCTGAGATGCATCAGAACAAAGCCATGATCATAAGTGAACATCAACATTAGTATGACATCTAACGTGTTACCATGGACACGCCCTCCTCGCCATTCAATCCGTGAGCTTATGGGGAGGGGTGGGAACATCCTGGAGTCATGAAATTTGGAACGTAGGTTTAGGTTACTGTCATATATAGTACAATATGGGTGGACAACACATAACTGACAAGGAAGTGTTGCCAAATTTGAATCCTCCCCGTACAACTTCAACCACCTGTAACACGGGCAAAACTTGTCCGATGTCCACAAAACTTTCCATGAAGGAAAATAGTCCCACCCCGAACGTAATGACCTCAAAATACCTGACAACCGATATAGCGCCACATAGTGGTTAATGAAAGAATTGCTGAAATTCTTTTTTAATCAACAGCATTCAAATATCACTTCGTAAAAAGCTATTTTGACAGTTTAGAGTGTGCTACCAACATAAACATTAGACACAATTTTTCGTCCTCTCATATGATTTGGGGTTTTATGATGAGAACTGTGATAAATATCAGGTGAAGCTTCAAGAATGGGCACTTCATTCTCATGTTCTTCCTGACCTATAGGAGATAAGGGAGGTGTGTTTCCAGCTATATAACTTTATATCCTCTCTCTCTTCTTATCACTGGCCCTTTTGTTTCTTTGGTTAACTTTCCACTGTCGTCCCCTGCGTCTTTGTTCCCATTTTGATAACTGTGAGATGGCTTTCAATTTTCCTGTCACTTTTCTTTTTTGTATCTGTCTTTTTCTCTTTCAAGATATTGCTGATATTTCTCAGGATCTTCCTTGATTTTGTCTCTGTATTTTTTTGACCGTTGAGCTGGTTTAGCTGGGGCCATGTTGACATCTTCAAACAAAAATAATGTAAATTACAGTTGGTAACTGTTCAATTATGTATCATAGTAAAGTAGTAAATAGTAAATTAAGCTAATATATGCTAGTTATTAGGAAATAAAAACATAAATTATCATTACCATCACAGATCGTCATTACCATCACAGTCACTTTTGTGACGGTAATGACATGCGATGGTAATGACAATTTTCAATCTTTGCAGAAAATGTTGGCTAAGTTTTAGACTTGCTAAGCTAATTGTTTAGCTAGCATACAATGTACACTGAATATATCTAAATAAAGTGAAATTTTGTATTAATGAATTAAAATACTCAAATAGTAACTTGTTTGGTAATGACACCTAATAAATATACTCTCAGATCAGGATGTATAAAACATCAAATTACTTACATATGTGGGCATCAAAAACTCAGGCTTGTGCCTCATGTCTGGACATGTTCCTCTGGAGCATCTAATCTGCATGCAACAATTTAAGTAACTGTTTGTAAAAACGTGTAAAAACACACTGAAAAAGTATTAAAATGTCATCATTGAGACACAGTTATTTTTTTTTCCATAGCTACTACAACCTAAAGTAAACAAAAGCAATCATTGTTTTTTTCTAAAAAACATTTTTTTCTTGAAAATCTACCCTGCGGACAGAAAAACTCCCTTAATTGAAGAATCACCCATATACATTCCAACCATATAGCAAATGTACATACTGTTCGTGGGTGGAACACACAGTATGTCTTTGACTCTGTGTAAGGTCTATCTGAGAGATTCTGGTAAACTGTATATTAGTGTCGAAAGTTGATTGCAATTTTCTAATCTCAATTTTTCTCTAAAACTTGTTGATTAATCACCTTGTGGGACTCCTGAAGCAGCTGAATTGTACTGGCTGGAAAAATCTGAATGTAGTTCTCTGCACTTCCTGTCACAGTGGCTCTCTAGCTGAACCGTATTAAAATAGTGGTTACTGAAAAAAAAAAACACGTATTAAGAAACCACCATTTATTAATCACCCAATTGTTTTCACACTGGTTTTGATGTTTATTTTTGCAGAAGAAGGATGAGATAAAACTTGTTTAAAAACTCACTAAAAACTCCAAGTACCAACATTCCTCACCCACAAATGGTCACAATGAACTGCACATGGGCCCAGAAACTCCTGCCAGAGGGAAGTACTGAGCAATCCGTCAATACTGGGTGAACAAATGTCTGTCTGTTTCCACGTCTGTTTTCTTCCTTTTCCACGAAACAGCAAAGACTTCTGTATGTCTTGACTGTCATCTTATTAATGTACCTTGATCGCTTCCACCATTTAAAACATCTGCCACCTTGCTCTTCTTTTGTTTGGATTGGAGCTGTTCAATACACTTTGGCAGCTGTGGGCTGCTACCGACAGTACGGGCATGTAAACTGCAGATTATTTTCACTGTGCATGCACAGTCCAACACCCTTTGGATGAAATTTTTACCAGAGGTTGTCCTTGGGCTAGAGAAAAACCCATAACATTTTGGTGATGATCCGAGATTTCATATCTCTGCCAAGGCTATGGCACTGAGGCATCAGCACCTTGATGATGGGAGTATTCAAAAATTTAGCATAAGGTATGTTTAAATGTAAAGTAAGTACAAATTTGCAAGATAGGTGAAAAATATGATAAAATATGGTAGTTTACCATATTCAATTCAATTCAACTTTATTTATATAGCACAATTTCACAATAACAGCCATCTCATAGCACTTTCAAATGTAGAGGAAACCCCCACAATTGCAGAAAGATCCCAGCAATCAGGCGATCCCCTATGAGCAAGCGCTTGGCAACGGTGGAGAGGAAAAACTCCCTTTTAACAGGAAGAACCCTCCAGCAGAACCAGGCTCAGGGAGGGGCAGTCATCTGCTGTGACTGGCTGGGGGGTGAGGGGATAGAGAAGATGAAAAGAAGAGACATAGAGAGCAAACAGCAAGATGGGGACTCATCCACTGAGAATGAAGAAAAGAGAGAAGCCCAGTGCATTATTAGAGGTCCCCCGGCTGTCTAAACCTATTAATAACATAACTAAAGGAGGGTTCAGAAACACATGATCCCTCCCTAATTGTAGGCTATATCAAAAAGGAAAGTTTTAACCCTATTCTTAAAAACAGAGATGAAATCTGACTCCCGAATCCAGATTGGCAGCTGGTTCCACAGGAGAAGAGCTGGATAACTAAAGGTTCTGCCTCCCATTGTACTTTTGGAGATTCTAGGTATTACAAGTAATCCAGCATGTTGGGAACATAGTCCTCTGTTAGGATAATAGGGTAGTACCAGATCTTTTAAATAAAATGGGGCCTGATTGTTTAGAGATTTGAAAGTGAGAAGAAGGATTTTATACTTAATTCTAAACTCTATGGGAAGCCAATGAAGGGAGGCCAGAACCAGAGAGATATGATCTCTCTTTCTAGCACCTGTTAAAACTCTTGCTGTAGCATTTTGGATCAACTGAAGACTTTTTAAAGATGTTTTAATTCAATTCAATTCAACTTTATTTATATAGCGCCATTTCACAACAACAGTCATCTCATAGCACTATCAACTGTAGGGGGAACCCCCACAGTTGCAGAAAGACCCCAGCAATCAGGCAATCCCCTATGAGCAAGCACTTGGTGACGGTGGAGAGGAAAAACTCCCTTTTAACAGGAAGAAACCTCCAGCAGAACCAGGCTCAGGTAGGGGCAGTCATCTGCTGCGACTGGCTGGGGGGGTGAGGGGACAGAGAAGATGAAAAGAACAGACATGTAGAGAGCAAATAGCACGATGGGGACTCAATCTATGGGAGAGAACAAACAGATGTTATTGACCAGCAAAAAAAAATATTTCATTGAGAGTGAAGAAAGGAGTGAGGCCCAGTGCATTATTGGAGGTCCCCCGGCTGACTAAACCTATTAGCAGCATAACTAAGGGAGGGTTCAGAAACACATGGTCCCTCCCTATGTGTAGGCTATATCAAAAAGGTGTCACGCCGCGCCATTCATCAGCGGCGCCACCTGCTCACGCACCTGCTACTCGTCAGCGGCGAAGGATAAAAGCCGCCTCGCCCTGAGCGTCGGCCTGAAGCCGTAGACTTCATTTCCTTTGTATGGACTTCTACCACATTCTCTTCAGCATCCTCATCTCCGGTAAGAAGTTCACTTACCTCATCTCTCCAGTCTGCTCCCCTGTGCACAGGTGGATTCCTCGGCGGCGGACAATCCCGTCCCTCGTCTCTCCTCGCTGCTGCACCGAGCCCTGCAGGTGGCTGTCTCCCGGGCTTCCATCCTTGAAGCGCCAGTCATCTGCCCAAACAAGTAAGCTTCTCTCCCTCGCCTATTCTCCTCCCGTGTTGGTGTGTGCTCATCACCCTGTGTCTGATTTCTCCCATAGGGTTGCCGGCTGAACGGTCTCCTGCCTCTGGGTCCGAAGCAGATGCCACCACCAACACATTAACATTCCGCAGACACGCACCCAAACATCCCTGTTGTTAATAAACAGTTTGAACTACTCTGAGCCTGTGTGTGTGCGTCTCCTGAGCCGAACGTTATGTCAGTACGGCTTCAGCAGAGCGGCTCGGCGGACGGCGGGCTCGCACACCGGTTTACCATCCTCGAGGCTTGGGTGGATCAGATTGTTTATCAGCAACAGGTGGTTCTTCATCAATTATTAGAACTGACTAACCGATTGAACCGCTTGGACCCCCAACAGCCGTTCCTCCCGACTCACCAGGGTGGCGCGGCTCCTGCTGTTCCAGCGGCCGTCCAGCCGGCTCCAGTGGCACCGGTTCGGCTCACGCCGATTCCGACCCCCGCCCGCTTTAGCGGTAAGCTCGGCGGAGCACGGGGGTTTATTATGCAGTGTGAGTCCGTGTTCCACCGTGTGCCCGGAGATTTTCCCTCGGATCACAGCCGAATTGGTTACATAGGGAATCTTCTGGAGGGGCGTGCGTTAACCTGGACCTACGCCGTAATGGCGAGGCCCAGTTATGCCACCCTCACCTATGACCAATTCGTGAGGCGCTTTCTGGAGGTCTTTGACCACTCACAAACCGAAACGGTCCAGGTCGATCGGCTTCTCGCTCTCCAGCAGGGAAGCCGGTCGGCAGCGGACCACTCGGTCGACTTCCGGGTAGCGGCGGAGGAATTGGGCTGGGAGGAACGCTCCCTCTGTGGCCTGTTCCTCCGCAGCCTCAATAGTGATCTGAGGGATGAACTGGCTGGTCGGGATATCCCTGGGACGCTAGCGGAGCTGACATCCTTAGCGATAAGTTTGGATAACAGGCTGCGCGAGCGCTCCTCGGGGCGGAGGTCTTCTTCTTCTCGCCCTCGTGGAGCCTCGCCGCACCTGTTCCAAGCTCGCCCCCTGGCGGCGCCGCCAGCATCGCGCCCCGAGGAGTCGGAGCCGATGGTGACGGGCTGGACTAAACTTTCCCCTGTGGAGAAACAACGCCGCCGTGAGTTGGGCCTCTGCATGTATTGCGGAGGCGACCAACACACCGTGGAGCGTTGTCCACGGAAAGCCAGTCGGTGGGGTCCGCGAGTCACTGTTGGAAGCCTCGCGGATGTCAATCGTTTAGGATCACTTACTCAATTGAAGCTGCCCATCCGTTTCTGCCATAACTCTACTGGGCACCTCACCCACGCACTGGTGGATTCGGGCGCAGAAGGCAGCTTCATTTCACAAAGCCTGGCAACCCGATTGGGCATCCGCTGCCAGGCACTCAACACTCCCATCTCCCTGATCCACCTCTCCCGTGCCACCCTCGGGAGAGTGACACATCAAACTGTTCCCCTACCGGTCATCATCTCGGGAAACCACCGGGAGGAAATGACCTTTTACGTCCTTCCCAACTCTGTGTCGCCCGTCATCCTGGGGTATCCCTGGCTCCGCCTTCACAATCCGGTCCTGGATTGGAGATCAGCTGGGATCTCGGCATGGAGTACGTTCTGTATGGGCACCTGCCTTCAGTCCGCTGCCTGCTCTCCGTCCGCTCCTCCCCCTGCTACGGACGCTGCACCCCCGGACCTGTCTCTGGTGCCCCCAGAATTTCACGACCTGGGTATAGTGTTCAGCAAAGCGAAAGCTATGTCTCTTCCCCCTCATCGGCCCTATGACTGCGCCATCAACCTCCGCCAGGGGGCTCCCTTACCTTCTGGTCGCCTTTACAGCCTGTCTGCGCCGGAGAAGGAGACGATGAACGCCTACCTGAAGGAGTCATTAAGTGCTGGGATTATCCGCCCATCATCGTCACCCGTGGGGGCAGGGTTCTTCTTCGTGGGGAAAAAGGATGGGTCCCTCCGCCCTTGTATCGACTACCGGGCCCTCAACAATATCACGGAGAGGGACCGTTACACCCTGCCTCTCATGGACACTGCTTTCCACTCCCTCCAGGGGGCGACCTGGTTCACCAAGCTGGACCTACGCAGCGCTTACCACCTCGTCCGGATCCGGGAGGGAGATGAGTGGAAAACGGCCTTCCGTACCCCGAACGGCCACTTTGAATATCTGGTGATGCCGTTCGGGTTGACCAACGCTCCTGCAGTCTTCCAGCGCCTCATTAATGACGTCCTCCGGGACTTCATTGGCCTTTTCGTGTTCGTCTACCTGGACGATATTCTCATCTTCTCCAAGTCCAGGGATGAGCACCAGGTCCACGTGAGGCGGGTCCTCCAAAGGCTGCTGGAGAATCGTCTGTACGTTAAGGCGGAAAAGTGTGAATTTTACGCCAGGAGTACATCCTTCCTGGGGTTCATCATCGCCCACGATAAG
This sequence comes from Pholidichthys leucotaenia, assembly GCA_020510985.1. NCBI lineage: Eukaryota > Metazoa > Chordata > Actinopteri > Cichliformes > Pholidichthyidae > Pholidichthys > Pholidichthys leucotaenia. Next base: position 445,849,972 of record CM035837.1, on the reverse strand, counting down.
GTGCTCCCCGACCCAGAGAAGGTAAAGGCGGTGGTGGAATGGCCCACACCTGCATCTCGGAAACAGGTGCAGCAATTTGTTGGCTTCGCCAATTTCTACCGCCGCTTTGTCCCCAACTTCAGTGCCATCGTGGGACCACTGACCCGCCTCACGTCCCCGAAGGTCCCGTTCCGGTGGACCGAAGAGGTCGCTGCCGCCTTTGAGGCGCTGAAGGCGGAATTCTCCTCCTCCCGGGTCCTTCGCCAGGTCGACCCCGTGCTGCAGTGCATTGTAGAGGTAGACGCCTCAGACACGGGAGTGGGAGCAGTGCTGTCCCAGCGGTCACCGGACGATGGCGCCAAGCGACCGTGCGCCTTCTTGTCCCGGCGCTTGTCCCCGGCGGAGAGGAACTACGATGTGGGGGACAGAGAGCTCTTGGCCATCAAGCTCGCCCTGCAGGAGTGGCACCACTGGTTGGAGGGGGCAAGCCTGCCGTTTGTGGTCCTCACGGACCAGCGCGCCAGGCGCGCTGGTCCCTGTTCTTCGCCAGGTTCCAATTTTCCATCACCTTCAGGCCTGGCTCTAAGAACGTCCTGCCTGACGCCCTCTCCAGGCAGTTCGCCCCCGTGGAGTCGGAGGAGGCGCCCCACTCCATCCTGCCCAGGTCGTGCGTCGTGGGAGCCATCTCGTGGGACATTGAGAGCAAGATCCGGAAGGCACAGGAGGTGGAACCTGACCCTGGCGGCGGACCGGAGGGGAGGCTGTTCGTGCCATCTGCGGTCCGAGGAGAGGTCATCCACTGGCTCCACACCTCCAAGCTCACCTGTCACCCTGGCACCTCCCGGATGATAGATCTCCTCCAACGGTCCTTTTGGTGGCCAGGCCTGCGGAGGGATGCAGCCCGCTACGCCCGGGCTTGCCCAATCTGTGCCACCTGCAAGTCGGGAAATGCCCCTCCAGCGGGTCTGCTCCAGCCCCTGCCCGTCCCTGGCAGGCCCTGGTCGCACATCGCTCTGGATTTCGTCACCGGACTCCCCATCTCCAACTCCTATGACACCATCCTGACCATCGTGGACCGCTTCTCCAAGGCCGTGCACTTCGTCCCCCTGCGAGGCCTCCCTACTGCCCTGGAGACGGCGGACCTCCTCGTCCAACACGTGGTCAGGCTGCATGGGATTCCGGTGGACGTGGTCTCGGACCGGGGCCCCCAGTTTTCATCTGAGGTTTGGAGGTCTTTCTGCAACGCCATCGGAGCCAAGGTGAGCCTCTCCTCTGGCCATCACCCCCAATCCAACGGGCAGTGTGAGAGGACCAACCAGGAGCTGGAGGCTGCGCTCCGCTGTGTGTCCAGATCCAAACCCGCGTCCTGGAGCAACCATCTTGCCTGGGTTGAATATGCCCACAACACCGCTCGCTCTTCTGCTACAGGGATGTCCCCCTTCAAAGCGTCCCTGGGTTACGACCCCCCGCTGTTTCCGGAGCAGGAGAGTGAGGTGACTGTCCCGTCAGTTAGGGCCCATCTCAGGCAGTTCCGCTCCACCTGGGCTGCCGCGCGCCATGCGCTATTGCGCACAGCGGAGCGCAACAGGACTGTGGCGGACCGGCGTAGGAGACCTGCCCCGGCGTACAGAGTTGGGCAGCTCGTTTACATTTCCACCCAGGACGTCACTCTAAAAGGCGAGAGGAGAAAGCTGGCACAGCGCTTCATGGGTCCCTACCCCATCACCCGGATCATCAACCCGGTGGCTGTGCGCGTGGCTATTCCCCCCTCCCTCCGCATTCATCCTACTTTCCACGTGTCGAAGGTGAAACTGGCGGTTACTGACCCCCTTTGCCCTCCTCCTGCAGCGCAACCCGCGCCCCGGATGATTGGTGGCCATCCGGCCTGGTCCGCCTCCTCCATCCTGGACTCCCGGCGCCGGGGTCGTGGGTTGCAATACTTGGTGGACTGGGAGGGCTATGGGCCCGAGCATCGACAGTGGGTGCCCCCGTCGTTTGTGTTGGACCCATCGCTCATCGCGGACTTCCACCGAGCGCACCCGGATAAGCCATCGCCAGGAGGCGCTGCTAGAGGGGGGAGTACTGTCACGCCGCGCCATTCATCAGCGGCGCCACCTGCTCACGCACCTGCTACTCGTCAGCGGCGAAGGATAAAAGCCGCCTCGCCCTGAGCGTCGGCCTGAAGCCGTAGACTTCATTTCCTTTGTATGGACTTCTACCACATTCTCTTCAGCATCCTCATCTCCGGTAAGAAGTTCACTTACCTCATCTCTCCAGTCTGCTCCCCTGTGCACAGGTGGATTCCTCGGCGGCGGACAATCCCGTCCCTCGTCTCTCCTCGCTGCTGCACCGAGCCCTGCAGGTGGCTGTCTCCCGGGCTTCCATCCTTGAAGCGCCAGTCATCTGCCCAAACAAGTAAGCTTCTCTCCCTCGCCTATTCTCCTCCCGTGTTGGTGTGTGCTCATCACCCTGTGTCTGATTTCTCCCATAGGGTTGCCGGCTGAACGGTCTCCTGCCTCTGGGTCCGAAGCAGATGCCACCACCAACACATTAACATTCCGCAGACACGCACCCAAACATCCCTGTTGTTAATAAACAGTTTGAACTACTCTGAGCCTGTGTGTGTGCGTCTCCTGAGCCGAACGTTATGTCAAAAGGTAGGTTTTAGACCTATTCTTAAAAACCGAGATCGAGTCTGACTCCCGAATCCAGATTGGCAGCTGGTTCCACAGGAGAGGAGCTTGATAACTTTTAGCACAACCTGATAATAAAGAGTTACAATAATCCAATCTAGAGCTAACAAAAGCGTGGATCAGTTTCTCAGCAACACTGAGACAAGATGCTCCTATGCATTATTGCATAGGATGCGTTATTACACAAATGATAGAAGGCAGTCTTAGAAACAAATTCAACATGTGAATTAAAAAAACACATCTTGATCAAAAATAACTCCAAGGTTCATCACAGAAGTATTAGGAGAAAGAGTAATCGCATCCAAACTAAGAGTTTGATTGGGAAAGGTATTTCTAAGGTTTTTTGGGCCACCAAGAATGACTTCAGTCTTATCTGGGTTTAATAGCAGAAAATTACAAGTCATCCAAGCTTTGATTTCCTTAAGACAGGCGTCTAACTTGGCTATCATCGTGCTTCTTTGAAGGGTATAATTGTGTGTCATCTACATAACAATGAAAATGTATACAGTTCTTTCTAATGATGTTGCCTAATGGAAGCATATATAAACTAAAAAGAGTAGGGCCTAACACAGATCCCCTGTGGAACTCCATGACTGAGCTTAGAAGAGAACTCATTATTGATATGAACAAACTGAAGCCTATCAGACAAATAAGATCTAAACCACTGCAGCGAAGTTCCATTAAGTCCAACATAGTGTTCTAATCTATCAAGTAGAATATCATGGTCGATAGTTTCAAAGGCTCCAGTGGTAGGAAGAATCTGACTGATTTTATCTCTGATAGATGAAATTTTATGATTGAAAAAGTTCATAAAGTCCTGACTAGTAAGCTAGGATTGACAGAGTCCTGACTCTTTGTCAACCTGGCTACAGTGCTGAAATGAAACCTGGGATTATTCTTGTTCTCTTCTATTAATGCTGAATAATAACTCGTTCTAGCTTTTCTCAGAGTTTTTTTTTAATATATATATAAATTAAGAGGTGATTTCTCCAAGCTAAATAGATTTTATCTATATTAGTGGAGCACATTTTCTTTCTAAATGACGAGTCTTCTGTTTTAAGCTATGAGTTTCTGTGTTGAACCAAGGAGTTAGAAATCTCTGATTAGACTTTTTTTTTCTTTTTTAAAGGGGCCACCATGTCTAGAGTCTGATGCAGAGAAGCCGTAACACTATCTACAATGTTATCAATTACAGAAGGAGCAAGCTGTCTATAGCTTATTTCCGTTGTGTTGACACATGGCATAGAGGAAACAATCTGCATAAATTTTGTAACAACATCATCTGAGAGGCATCTACTGTAGCATTATTTTTCCTTAGGAGCCAACTAGTCAGAAATTGTAAAATCAAAGGTTAACAGACAATGGCCTGACAGTACAGGGTTATGAGGAGAAACTACCAGATTTTCTATTTCTATGCCATATGTCAGAACAAGGTCCAACGTATGGTGGAAAAAATGGGTAGAATTTCCTACTTTCTGAGAAAACCCCATTGAGTGTAATATTGAATTAAATGCCAAATTAAGACAATCTATATCTACATCTACATGTATATTAAAGTCCCCTACTATAATCATTCTATCTGATTTAAGCACTAAATCAGCTAAGAATTCAGAAAATTCAGAAAAATGACATAATAACGGGCCCAGGGAACACGCACACAGGCTCAGGTGAGATTCAAAGGCTTTATTCAACAACAAGACGTGTATGGATGCGTGTGTGCAGAATGTGAATGGAGTGTAGGTGAACAGGGAGCAGCGGGGGCAGAATGACACACCGTGCAGCCAGGCAACCCTATGGACAGAGCAGAGACAGGGATATGAGCAGACCTTCTCCATGCAGGGTTAATATACAGAGCGTTGCTTACTTGCAGGTGTTACGGTGGCTGGCGTTGGCAAAGGAAGCTCCTGCCTGGGGGACAGCGCCCTGCTGTGTGCTCGGCGATGAGAGGAAGAGGAGGACGAGGATGTGGCGAAGACAGGAGGAATCCGCCTCCGGGAGGATCCACCTGTGCACAGTGGAGAGACTGAAGGACAGGTGAGCAAACAACACAGCTTACTTGCTGGTAGGAGAATGGCGCAGGTCAGGAAGAGACGATTCTGCAGAGGGATTGAGAGTGTTGGTGAACAGACGGCTCCAGACCGATGCTCTGGGCTGAGTGGGTTAAATAGTGGGACAGATGCGGAGGGAGGGGGGGAGGGCCAAACGTACAGCCACCGGGTTAATTACCTTGGAGATGGAAAAAGGGACCGATGAAGCGTGGTGCCAGCTTCCTCTTCTCAGCCTTAAGATTGATGTTTCAGGCTGATAGCCAGACCCGCTGGCCCACCTGGCAACCTGGTGCAGCTCTCCTGTGGCGATTGGCTGTAGTGCTGTTGCGCGCTGCCATGCGTAAAAGTGCTTCGCGCGTCCTGGTCCATAGACCCCGGCAGTGCCTCAGATGTGCCTGGATGGATGGAACTGCCACCTCGCCCTCCTGTTCGGGAAACAACGGGGAGTTCGTATTCCAAAGACGCCCGGAAGGGGGACATCCCGATGGCCGATGACAGCGTAGAATTATGGGCGTACTCTACCCAAGCCACGTGTGAACTCCAGGAAGAGGGATTAGAGGAGGTGACACAGTGCAGGGCAGCCTCCAGCTCCTGATTGGCGCGCTCACACTGCCCATTGGACTGGGGATGGTGACCGGAGGAGAGACTCACCGTGGCCCCCAGGGCATTGCAAAAACACCTCCACACTTTGGACACTAACTGGGGCCCCCGATCAGACACGACGTTGGTCGGGATCCCATGTAGCCTGACCACATGTTGGACTAGGAGAATGGCTGTCTCCCATGCCGTGGGAAGACCGTGGAGGGGCACAAAGTGGGCAGCCTTGGAGAATCAGTCCACAATGGTCAGAATGGTGTCATAAGAATTAGAAACGGGGAGGCCAGTGACGAAGTCCAGGGCAACATGGGACCAGGGTCTGCCAGGGACTGGCAGGGGATGGAGCAGCCCTGCTGGAGGTGAGTTCGGGGTCTTATTCGTAGCACACTGGGGGCAGGCACGGACATAATTGGCAGCATCCTTCCGAGGACCGGGTCACCAGAAGGAGCGTTGAAGAAGGTCAATCAGCCGAGAGGTGCCAGGGTGACAGGCAAGCTTGGATGTATGAGCCCAGTGGATGACATCCCCCCGGACTGACGATGGCACAAAGAGCTTCCCTGTCCGGACCGCCGCCAGGATCCGGTTCGGTCTCCTGCGCCTTCCGGACATTGTCCTTAATGAACCAGGAAACCGCCTCCACGACACACGAGGTGGGCAGGATGGTGTGGCCCCGCTCCTCCGGGGTCTCAGGAGCGAACTGTCTGGACAGCGCGTCAGGTTTACCATTCTTGGAGTCTGGATGGTAGGTGATTGTGAACCTGAAGCGGGCGAAGAACAGAGACCAGCACGTCTGGCGGGCATTCAGACATTTTGCCGACCTCAGATACTACAGGTTCTTGTGATCCCTCCAGTCGTCCAAAACGCCGTTTAAATTGCTAAAGTGCCCATTACTGAGGACCAGGCCCTCAAAGGAATTATAACATGTTTTTTGCTTTACATTAACTAGTAATTTGGAATGGTAAATTGTTGCTACTCCTCCTCCACGACCAGAACTTCTGGGATTTTGACAGCTTAAATAACCAGAGGGAGTTGATTCATTTAAACCAACATAATCCTCTTGCCCTAACCAAGTCTCTGTAAGGGATATTAAATCAATCTGATGATCAATTAACAGATCATGGACTAACAGAGACTTGGGAGTTATAAGATAAGATAAGATAAGATAAGCCTTTATTAGTCCCACAATGGGGAAATTCCAGGATTGCAACAGCACAGGGATAGCAACACTCACAGCAATAATTAAGAAGATACAGAAGATATAAATAAGAGCAGTGGATATACATACATACACATCAATATATAAATATACTGTATATACAGTGGGGCAAAAAAGTATTTAGTCAGCCACCAATTGTGCAAGTTCTCCCACTTAAAAGATGAGAGAGGTCTCCAATTTTCATCATAGGTATACCTCAACTATGAGAGACAAAATGAGAAAAAAAAATCCAGAAAATCACATTGAAGGATTTTTAAAGAATTTATTTGCAAATTATGGTGGAAAATAAGTATTTGGTCACCTACAAACAAGCAAGATTTCTGGCTCTCACAGACCTGTAACTTCTTCTTTAAGAGGCTCCTCTGTCCTCCACTCGTTACCTGTATTAATGGCACCTGTTTGAACTCGTTATCAGTATAAAAGACACCTGTCCACAACCTCAAACAGTCAGACTCCAAACTCCACTATGGCCAAGACCAAAGAGCTGTCAAAGGACACCAGAAACAAAATTGTAGACCTGCACCAGGCTGGCAAGACTGAATCTGCAATAGGTAAGCAGCTTGGTGTGAAGAAATCAACTGTGGGACAATTATTAGAAAATGGAAGACATACAAGACCACTGATAATCTCCCTCGATCTGGGGCTCCACGCAAGATCTCACCCCGTGGGGTCAAAATAATCACGAGAACGGTGAGCAAAAATCCCAGAACCACATGGGGGGACCTAGTGAATGACCTGCAGAGAGCTGGGACCAAAGTAACAAAGGCTACCATCAGTAACACACTACACCGCCAGGGACTCAAATCCTGCAGTGCCAGACGTGTCCCCCTGCTTAAGCCAATACATGTCCAGGCCCGTCTGAGGTTTGCTAGAGAGCATTTGGATGATCCAGAAGAGGATTGGGAGAATGTCATATGGTCAGATGAAACCAAAATAGAATTTTTTGGTAAAAACTCAACTTGTCGTGTTTGGAGGAGAAAGAACACCATACCTACTGTGAAGCATGGGGGTGGAAACATCATGCTTTGGGGCTGTTTTTCTGCAAAGGGACCTGGACAACTGATCCGTGTAAAGGAAAGAATGAATGGGGCCATGTATCGTGAGATTTTGAGTGAAAACCTCCTTCCATCAGCAAGGGCATTGAAGATGAAACGTGGCTGGGTCTTTCAGCATGACAATGATCCCAAACACGCCGCCCGGGCAATGAAGGAGTGGCTTCGTAAGAAGCATTTCAAGGTCCTGGAGTGGCCTAGCCAGTCTCCAGAGCTCAACCCCATAGAAAATCTTTGGAGGGAGTTGAAAGTCCATGTTGCCCAGCGACAGCCCCAAAACATCACTGCTCTAGAGGAGATCTGCATGGAGGAATGGGCCAAAATACGAGCAACAGTGTGTGAAAACCTTGTGAAGACTTACAGAAAACGTTTGACCTCTGTCATTGTCAACAAAGGGTATATAACAAAGTATTGAGATGAACTTTTGTTATTGACCAAATACTTATTTTCCACCATAATTTGCAAATAAATTCTTTAAAAATCAGACAATACGATTTTCTGGATTTTTTTTCCTCATTTTGTCTTTCATAATTGAGGTATACCTATGATGAAAATTGGAGACCTCTCTCATCTTTTAAGTGGGAGAACTTGCACAATTGGTGGCTGACTAAATACTTTTTTGCCCCACTGTACAAAGTGCAGAGCATTGTAGCGAGATGGAATAAACAGCATAACCGTCTACTTAGTTATCCTACATAGTATGAATATGTACCCATACATATTGTCATCCTCCGTAGCGACCGATACTGTCCTAGTTGTACAGTTAGGCCCTGAAATATTTGGACAGTGACACAAGTTGTGTTATTTTAGCTGTTTACGAAAACATATTCAGGATACAATTATATAATCAATATGGGCTTAAAGTGCAGACTCTCAGCTGTAATTTGAAAGTATTCACATCCTAATTGGAGCAAGGGTTTAGGAATTACAGCTCATCAATAAGTAGCCGCCTCTTTTTCAAGGGACCAAAAGTAATTGGACAATTGACTCAGAAGGCTGCAAAAAACTAAAATATCTTGGGACGATTATTGATAGTAATTTAAACTTTGAAGGGAACTGTGAAAGGGTGTGCAAAAAGGGTCAGCAACATTTGCATTGCTTGAGAAAACTTGCACGCTTCCAAATTGATCGAACCATAATGACAATGTTTTATCGGGCTTTTATTGAATCTGTTTTATCCTTTTCTTACTGTCATGGTTTGGTCAGATAAAACTGAAACAGAGGAAATCCTTGGATCAGGTAGTTAGATGGTCCAGTCGTTTGCTTGGTGAGCCACAGCTGAGCCTGACATCCCTGTACACCAGACAAGTACAGAGGATGGCTACCTCCATTTTAAAAGATGACTCCCACCCTTTGCACTGCAACTTTCAGCTTCTTCCCTCAAGACGGAGGTTTGCTGTCCCAAAAAGTAAAACCCAGCGCTACAAAAACAGCTTTGTTCCTGCTGCTGTCAAAGAGTTGAACAAGCTGTAACAATATATTGCACATAATTTAGGTACCTATTTATTAACTCCATTTTATATTTACTTATTTTTGTAGGATGTTACCATCCATCCATCCATCCATCTTCTACCGCTTTTCCGGAGGTCCGGGTCGCGGAGGCAGCAGTTCAAGCTGAGAAGCCAAGACTTCCCTCTCCCCAGCCACCTGTTCCAGCTCTTCAGAGGGGATACCAAGGTGTTCCCAGACCAGCTGGGAGACATAGTCTCTCCACCGAGTCCTGGGTCTGCCCCGGGGTCTCCTCCCAGTGGGACGTACCTGAAACACCTCAAGTGGGAGGCGTCCAGGAGGCATCCTAATCAGATGCCCATACCACCTCAACTGACTCCTTTCAATGTGGAGGAGCAGCGGTTCTACTCTGAGCCTCTCCCGGATGACTGAGCTCCTCACCCTGTCTCTGAGGGTGAGTCCAGCAATCCTACGGAGAAAGCTCATTTCAGCCGCCTGTATCCGCGATCTCGTTCTTTCGGTCATTACCCAAAGCTCGTGACCATAGGTGAGAGTAGGAACGTAGATTGACTGGTAAATCGACAGCTTTGCCTTAGAACTAAGCTCCCTCTTCATCACAACAGACCGATACAACGTCCGCATCACTGCAGATGCTGCTCCAATCCGTCTGTCGATCTCTCGCTCCATTTTCCCCTCACTCGTGAACAAGACCCCAAGATACTTAAACTCCTCCACTTGGGGCAGGAGCCTGTCCCCAACCCGGAGAGGACAATCCACCTTTTTCTGGCTGAGGACCATGGACTCGGACTTGGAGGTGCTGATTCTCATCCCAGCCGCTTCACACTCAGCGGCAAACCGTCCCAGCAAGAGCTGTAGGTCATTGCTGGATGAAGCCAACAGGACAACATCATCTGCAAACAACAGAGATGAGATCCTGTGGTCACCAAGCATGACACCCTCCATTCCCTGGCTGTGCCTAGAAATCCTGTCCATAAAAATTATGAACAGGATCGGTGACAAAGGGCAGCCCTGGCGGAGTCCAACTCTCACTGGGAATGACTCCGACCGAGTGTTGACAATACGAACCAAACTCTCACAACGGTCGTACAGAGACCGAATAGCTCGTAACAACAAGCCCGATACCCCATACTCTCGAAGCACCCCCCACAAAAATCCACGAGGGACGCAGTCAAATGCCTTCTCCAAGTCCACAAAACACATGTAAACTGGTTGGGCAAACTCCCACGAACCCTCAAGAATTCTCGAGAGGGTAAAGAGCTGGTCCAATGTGCCACGGCCAGGACGAAAACCACATTGCTCCTCCTGAATCCGAGGTTCGACCAACGGCCGGACTCTCCTCTCCAGTACCTTGGTATAGACCTTCCCAGGGAGGCTGAGGAGTGTGATCCCTCTAAAGTTGGAGCACACCCTCCGGTCCCCTTTTTTGAAGAGAGGAACCACCACCCCGGTTTGCCATGCCAAAGGCACTGTCCCCGACCTCCACGCAATGTTGCAGAGGCGTGTCAACCATGACAACCCAACAACATCCAGGGCCTTGAGGTACTCAGGGCGAATCTCGTCCACCCCCGGGGCCCGGCCATAAATAAAAAATAAAAAGGCTGCATGGGCTCTTCCCTCATTAACCTGTCATCAGTTAAGCAGTTAAAAGGTCTGGAGTTGATTCCAGTTGTGATGAGGTGTACGCCTCCTTAGTGTTTGCATAGAATAAATCCAGTGTTTTATTGTCTGTAGTGTGGCATGTGACATACTGGGTAAATGTGGGTAGAATGGGAGACAGTGAAATATGGTTGAAATCACCTGAGATGAGGAGAAGAGCATCTGGGTGTTCTGTCTGCAGCCTGCCAGTTACTGAGTTAGAGACCTAATATTTAATAAACCACATTTAATTTTTAAATTATGAGGAGGAACAGAGGCCAAGTCATTCAAATAGAGGCTTCATGTTTAATTTGAGTTTTACCAACTTTTTGTTTAATCACTTTGGGATGCTTATACGTTACATTTTTATTTGCTTTGGAGGGAGCAGACAATGATTCTCTGATGGGGAAGACAGGGGCTAAGTTGAGGGGTGGCAGATGAAGAGGAGCTGCAGAGAGGCGTGGAAGACTACGACTCTGCTTCCTAGTCCCAACTCTGAGTTGTCACGGTTTTTGGAATTTGGATAAAATAGATGCCAGATTGTTAGATAAATGATACGTACCATCCAAAGTGGGATGGATGCTGTCTCGTCTCATAAGACCAGGTTTTCCCCAAAATGAGCTCCAATTGTCAATGTAGCCCACGTTGTTTGCAGGACACCACACAGACAGACGGCAGTTGAAGGATGACAAGCTGCTAAACATGTCATCACTGGTCAGATTGGGGAGGGGCCCAGAGAATACTACAGAGGCAGACATTGTTTTGGCAAAGTCACACACCGATTCTACATTAAGTTTCGTGACTTCCAACTGCCGGAGATGGATGTCATTAATGCCAGCGTGAATAACAATTGTGGAGTATTTACAGTTACTTTTAGACAGTATTTTCAAATTTGACTCGGTGTCGCCTGCTCTGGCCCCAGGAATGCATTTGACTATGGCCACTGGAGTCCCTCGACTTGAACTTACTGCTGCTATGTTAGCAGTTATGGTTGATAAAATGCTACCAAAGGGATTACAGCTTAATTTGGAGAAGTCATGCTTCTGGAAAGATAATCAAACTGTATAGAGATGCATCAATAATGAGACAAAGCAATTTCACACCTTTGTGGCAAAAAGAGTATCTTCTATAAGAGAAGCAACAGGCATGGAGCAGTGGAGGTACATAAGCTCAAGGCATAATCCTGCTGATGAATGTTCTAGAGGTCTGAGCGCAGATGGCTTACTGGCTTGCAAGTGATGGTTTCAGGGACCACATTTTTCTGCAAAGATCAGAGGCAGACTGGCCAGAGCCTGTTGTTCCTGAGCCTATTTCTTCAGGAGATCCAGAGGTAAAGAAGGATCTAATGGTGACTGTGATTATGACGCATTCTGAGACCACAACAGCCAGACTTTTGAACTCCTTTTCTGAATGGACTAAGCTTAAGATCTCAGTTGCTTTGTTCCTCAAACTCAGAGATGTTCTTTTGGAGCTGAGTTAAAGGAGAAAAGAAGTCGTTGCTGCCTTCTCTGCTACTGGCTCAGCCATTAAATCAGAAAAGATGGAAGAGTGACAAAGACCTACCCTGATAAGAATGGGCTTGTGAGCTCAGTAATGAATGAATGAATCTTTATTTTCGGATAGATAAAAGTACAGATTAAAAGAAACAGAATAATATAACAAAGGGAGAAGAAAATCCAACAAGGTCAAATTAGACAATAACTCCTCTGATTATACAATTCAACATAAGTTATCCGAAATGGGTGATGGCTGAAGCCGCAGCTTATATTGCCCACCCATATTCCATCCAAGAATTCAAAAGAAAAACAAAACAAGAGTGATTACAATTCAGAACATAGCTAAGACAAAATGTAACAAAAAAACTAAGCTACAACACAACGCAGACTGGATATGACAATCCTTATGTGATTTTACATGTCATCTTGTATATATGTTTGGAGTATTTCTTCCTTTAGTTTTTGTTTAAATTGTCCAAGCGTTGTACATGATTTTAATTCGTCCAAAATCATTCCATAATCTGACTCTTTGCACTGAAACACAGTGTTGCTTGGTGGTAGTTCTCACTGAAGGTTTTTGAAATGTACATGTTCCTCTGAAATGATATTGTTTCTCCCTTATTTGGAACAGCTTTTGGATATTTGCGGGCAGTGATAGATTCTTAACTTTAAACATGATTACTGCAGTTTTAAAGTCAACCAGATCTTTCAACTTGAGAGCTTTTAATTCAAGAAAAAGTGGGTTTGTTGGTTCCCTGTAAGCAGCTTTGTTTATTATTCTAATAGCTCTCTTCTGAAGCATAAAGACTGGATATATGCTTGTTTTATATGTATTACCCCATACTTCAGTACAATATGTCATGTATGGGAGTATTAATGAATGATACAAGGTATATAGTGTGGGTTGATTCAGCAAATATTTCCCTCTGTGTAGTATTGCAATTGATTTGGATATTTTACCTTTAATATAATTAATATGTGACTTCCAACACAGTTTATTATCAATTATTACTCCAAGAAATTTAGTTTTGGATACCATTTCAATCTCTACACCATTTACAGTGTTTACAGAGTTTAGATACTAAGTTGTTGTGATGGTTGTTAAAAACTATAAATTTTGTCTTACTTAAATTGAGTGTTAATTTGTTTGAATCAAACCACAGTTTGAGCTTTCCTAATTCCTTTCCGAGTGTATCCAAAAGTTGTTCCAAATTGCTTCCACTGCATAATAAATTAGTGTCATCAGCAAACAATATTAAATCCATTTTTTTCTGAAACTTTACATATATTCTGTTCTTTTCATCTTCTTCTGTTCTTTTCATCTTCTTCTGTTCTTTTTATCTTCTCTATCCCCTCACCCCCCAGCCAGTTGCAGCAGATGACTGCCCCTCCCTGAGCCTGGTTCTGCTGGAGGTTTCTTCCTGTTAAAAGGGAGTTTTTCCTCTCCACCGTCGCCAAGTGCTTGCTCACAGGGGATGGCCTGATTGCTGGGGTCTTTCTGCAACTGTGGGGGTTCCCCCTACAGTTGATAGTGCGATGAGATGACTGTTGTTGTGAAATGGCGCTATATAAATAAAGTTGAATTGAATTGAATTGAATTGAATATATCATTTGGTTCCAAGGTTGTCATAGCCAGGAGCGGCACTGGGGTTAAGCTCCCAGTGCTCATAAAATGCTCCTTATGGCGTGCGTCTCGAAAAGCCTCTGACAACTAAGTCCAACTCCTAGCCTGCCCATGTGGTTTAGTCTCTAAGCCCGGCGGAACTGTTTTTACTAATAGGAGAAGGGGCGAGGGCGGATCTCTGACGCCTTAAAACCAGATGCGTCAGGTAGATGGTGGCTCATCAACCTGGGAAGGTAGCCCATCTAGGGGAAGGTAAACCCTGATTTCAAACCTCCACTGCCTTGCGGCACACCTGGTGACGGGAAAGGCTTTGGGAGTCAACCCTGAGGAAAAATCCGGAGTCGGAGCCCCTAAGGCAGTTCTCTGTTGTGCTCAACATCATTCTGGCAGCTCCTGCAATGGCGCTGGTGCCAAAATGTAGCAGTCCTGCTTTTCCTTTGGATTCATCAGTGACGTGGAGAGGGGGGACATGCTGCATGGGCAACATCTTGTCCTCCATATCTTTCTGCCCATGCTTGAATCCTACCAACGCCCAACGCTGGAAGGTAGAACACCAGATCACTGGAGAGGACACTACAGCTTCACCTTTGGCATAGACAAAACACGGGGAATGACAGTTACCGGTTATAAGCCACCGCTCAATTGGCGTAGAGCGCAGCGCCAGGGGTTGTTCCTGATGGTGGGAGGGATCATCGGATCTCACTGGACAGCTACCGCCCGCCTCAAGTTGGGCAGCCCCCAGCCAATAAGGTGTTGTCCCGCCACAGCTTGCTTTCCTCATTGGGTGCATGGGGGTGAGGAGAAGTCCGAACAGCAGGCTGAGAACCTTCGCACCAGGCAAGACAAAAAAAAAACAAAAGAGACCAACTCTAAAACTGGGAACTTGGAATGTCCGCACTATGATGACAGGACTCACTGCTAACCTCAAGGACATCAATGACACCAGGAAGACTCCCATCATCAATAATGAGACTGGGAGTGGATATCGCCACTCTCCAGGAAACATGGTTGGCTGACGCAGGCACACTGAGAAAGAAGGACTACACGTTCTAATGGCAGGGAAAGGGCAGTGACGAACACAGGGAACACAGAGTGGGCTTCGCAGTGAAGAACACCTTGCTGAAGATGGTGGAACTGGGCAGCAATGGCTCTGCACGACTCCTCACCCTCCGCCTCAACACCACTCAAGGCCCAGTCACCCTCGTCAGTGTGTATGCCCCAACACTGACAGCCACACCAGAGGCAAAAGACGAGTTCTACGAGAATCTCGCAACAACTGTCAGGATCATCCCCAACTCTGAACAACTCATTCTCCTTGGAGACTTCAATGCCAGAGTGGGTGCTGACCATGACTCCTGGCCCTCCTGTCTTGGACCATTTGGCGTGGGCAGAATGAACAACAACTGACAGCAGCTGCTCGAGTTCTGCACATTTCACGATTTGTGCATCACAAACTCATTCTTAAAGACCAAGCCCCAACACAAGTTTTCCTGGCGACATCCGCGCTCAAAGCACTGGCACCAGCTGGACTTGATCCTGACAAGGCGCACCTCACTGAAGAACATGCTAGTCACCCGTTCGTTCCAAAGTGCAGATTGCGACACAGACCTTTGTTGCAAGGTCAAGCTGCAGCTAAAGAAATTCCATCATGCTAGACAGCCTGGAAAGGCACGGATTGACACCAGCAAGATGGCCCAACCAGAACTTGTTGAGCAGTTTGCCTCCACCTTTGAGAAGGAACTTGGTGTACCACAAGAAGGAGAATCTGCAAAGCAGAAGTGGGAAGAGCTGCGAAACACCATCCACCGCACAGCCTTGGCTACCTTTGGGAGGAAGACCTCGAAGTCACAGGACTGGTTTGATGCCAAGTTGACTGAGATGACCCCCGTCATTGAAGCCAAGCGTTCAGCACTTGCTGAGTACAAGAAGTACCCAAACGAGAAGAACCTCCATATTCTCAGGGCCGCGAGAAGCAAAGTTCAGCAGACTGCTCGGCGCTGTGCCAACGAGTACTGGACTCAGCTCAGCCAAGACATTCAAACCGCTGCTATAACAGGGAACATCCAGGGTATGTACGATGGCATCAAGAAAGCACTTGGTCCGGCTCAGAGCAAGACGGCCCCCCTCAAATCCTCCACTGGGGAGATGATCACAGAAAAGAACAAGCAGATGGAGAGATGGGTGGAACACTACTCCGACCTCTACTCCAGACAGAACACCGTGACACCGTCAGCCCTTGATGCCATCGACTGCCTGCCATCCATGGACGAACTTGACACCGAGCCAACCATTGACGAACTCAGCAAGGCCATTGATAGCTTGGCCGCTGGCAAGGCACCCGGCAATGACGGCATACCCCCCGACCTGATCAAGCACTGCAAGACCACCCTACTGCTGCCATTGCATGACATCTTCTGCCAGTGCTGGAAGGAAGGTGCCGTACCACAGGACATGAGGGACGCCAAGATCATCACCCTCTACAAAAACAAAGGGGAGAGAAGCGACTGCAACAACTACAGGGGCATCTCCCTCCTCAGCGTTGTTGGCAAAGTCTACGCACAAGTTGTTCTCGTTCGCCTACAGAAGCTTGCCGAACGTGTCTAACCCGAGTCTCAGTGTGGCTTCCGCGCTGAGCGATCGACGGTAGACATGATATTCTCCATCCGCCAACTCCAGGAGAAATGCAGAGAACAGAACATGCCCCTCTACGTCGCCTTCATCGACCTCACCAAAGCGTTCAATCTGGTCAGCAGAGAGGGCCTTTTCAAGATCCTGCCAAAGATAAGATGCCCACCAAAGTTGCAAAGCCTCATCGAATCGTTTCACACCAACATGCAGGGGATAGTGCAGCACGACGGCAAAATCTCAGAGCCATTCAACATATGCAGCGGAGTGAAACAGGGCTGTGTACTTGCGCCAACCCTCTTTGGGATTTTCTTTGCTATGCTCCTGAGGCATGCCTTCAGCGCAGCAACAGAGGGAATCTACCTGCACACAAAATCTGACGGCAGGCTTTTCAACCTCACCCGCCTGAAAGCCAGAACCAAAGTACACGAGGCTCTAATCAGAGACATGTTGTTCGCAGATGACGCTGCAGTCACAACCCACACACAGCAGGAGCTTCAGACCCTGATGGACCGCTTCTCCCAGGCATGCAAGGACTTCGGGCCTACCATCAGCCTGAAGAAGACTAACGTCTTGGCGCAAGGCACGGAAGCACCACCAGCCATCATTATCGACGACTACGAGCTGGAGGTCGTGAATCAGTTCACATACCTGGGGTCCACGATCAGCAACAACCTCTCCCTTGATACAGAGATCGACAAGAGGATTGGAAAATCAGCCTTCACACTCGCTCGCCTCACCACAGGAGTGTGGGAGAATCCCAAACTCTCTGTCAAGATGAAGATGGCAGTGTACAATGCCTGCGTCATCAGCACACTGCTCTATGGGAGTGAGACGTGGACAACATACGCCCGGCAGGAAAAGAGACTGAACTCCTTCCACTTGCGCTGCATTCGCCACATCCTGGACATATCCTGGCAGGACAAAGTGCCCAACACAGAAGTTCTGTCCCGCGCCGGCCTTCCCTCCATGTTCACTCTTCTCAGGCAGCGCAGGCTCCGCTGGCTAGGCCACGTTCACCGTATGGAGGATGGCAGAATCCCCAAAGACGTCCTCTACGGAGAACTGGAGACTGGCAGGAGAGACGTTGGCTGCCCACAGCTGCGCTTTAGAGACGTCTGCAAGAGAGACATGAAGGCCCTGGAGATCAACACAGAGTGCTGGGAAGACCTTGCAATGGACCGCTCCAAATGGAGAGGCACCCTGACCAGACAGCTCAAGGCGGGTGAAGAGAGACTGACTGCTGCAGCAGATGAAAAAAGGACCCGCAGGAAGAACCGCCACAGACCCAGCAGCATCGGAGACCACCCACAAGTGCAACCTGTGTGACAGGAACTGCCATTCGCGCATTGGCCTGTTCAGCCACAGGCAGTGCTGTTCCAGCAGAGTAGACGTTTAGGATTCTCTTCCATGGTCATCATAGACCGACGGAGGCCAACGACATATATCATTTATATACATGTTGAATAACAATGGCCCCCAAACTGAACCCTGTGGGACTCCACAAGTAACCTTCAGTAACTGTGAGTTTTTGTTACCAACACATACATACTGATATCTATTCTTTAAGTAACTACATAACCAGGACAGTGCTACCCTCCTAATACAACAATTTTGTAGTTTCTTTAATAATAAATTATGGTCCACTGTATCAAATGCTTTATTTAGATCCAGGAATACCTCAACTGAATACTCTTTATTTTCAACGGCAGTTGATATTTTTTCTATAAATTCCATTAGAGCAAATGCAGTTGTCCTCTTGTGTCTGAACCCATATTGCTGCTCACACAATAAATTATTCTTCAGTATGAAATTGCCAACTCTCTGATAGAATATTTTTTCAAGTGTCTTGGAAAATTGCAGCAATTGTGATGTGGTGATCCTCACGGATCACCAAGAGACGCCACATAGTTCACCAGAGAGTTTGGCTAAGATGTTATTTATTTTCAGACGTGACAAAACATAACTATGAACCCCTTAGGGCAAATACACACAAGACCTAGACTTGGGCTCGTAGGGCTAACCCAGCCGCTACGAGCTAACTGTGACAAAACTAAGAAGACGAACCTGACATGAAGGTCTCACGACACTCTCAAACATGACGAGGTGTAGACCCAGACTTGACAAGCAAAACGAGACGAAACGTTGACAGAAAGTAGACCACTACTCCTGCGTCTTGCCGTCGTCAGTGTCGGGCTTAAAAGGGCGAAGCACTAACGACGGTAATGACAAACAGCTGACCGGCCGTTGACAGGCGGAAGCCCCACCGAGCACTTTCACAATAAGAGCCCGGTGAGGCCAGAATACAGCCCGCAGCTGTCAATGCCGGCAGCGAAAATAACTTAGCCCGAGTGCGATCAGAACCGGCGCTCGGGTCATAACAGTACCCTCCCTCCACGGGCGGACTCCGAACGCCCCAAGGAACCACCCTGCCCCCCCCCCCGCCCCCCCAGGGTGGGAGGTTGGGGGATAGGTGCGGAGGGAGAGAAACCAACCCATGAACAAGAAAAAAAGAAAAAAAAACATACAAGACAATGACAAGGCAACAACTCAGACCAAAATCACAGACTACTGAAACAAAAACACCAAATATTCAAAAAACAGAACAATGACCTGAAAAAAAAACTCAGATAAACACAAGAAAACAGATACACATGGGGAAGAATAAGGACCAGAACTACAGAGCCAGATAAATTAAATACAAGAACAAAACATTACCCGCTCATACCAGACTTAACATGAAACAAAAAAAAAAAAACAAAACAGAGCATTACCCGCTCATACCAGACTATATGAAACAAAAACAGAGCATTACTCGCTCAAACCAAACTATACATGAAACAAAAACGGAGCATACCCGCTCAAACCAGACTATACATATGCCAGATACAAAATAACCAGGACGAAGAAAAAAAAAAAAAAGCACAAATACAGAGACAAACCCAGGGACCACTACCACCCCCCGACAGTTCATGTCGACTGATGGTCAAAGGAGGCGGACCAGGCGGCTCACCAGAGTCCAAAGTCCCGCACGTCCGCTTCTCCGGTGGTCGAACTAGGTAGCCCCATGGCACACATAACAGGTCGGGTGGCCGAACCGAGGCGCCGAACCGGCGAAACAGTCCCTCCGGCGACTGACCCGTGTCCCTCAGCCACCAGTCCAGGGCATCAACAACCCGCAGCGGCCTCCCTGACGAGAACAAAACTCGGGAGAACCGGGGCGAGCGAACAGGGACCCCCATGGCCCCCGGCGATGATGAAAAGGGGCGGTGATTCTGAGGGGATTGATGAGCAGGACGAGCCAAGAATCCGCTCGGTGAAGAAGGGTCTGCAGCTCCTCCTCCGCCAATGGACCATGCTCGCGCTGCATCACCGCTGGACCCAGATTGGGTCCCAGCTGCACCCACGTTGGGCCCCGTTGGGCCAGAACTGCACCTGTGGTGGACCCTGATTGGGCCTCCGACGAGCCCACGTCGGACCCCGATTGGGCCGAAACCGCTCCTGCGGTGGGATCCAATTGGGCCTCCGGTGCAGCTCCACTGACGAACTCCACCCCCAAACCTGGGACCTCCACCTCGGTGACACCGATCCGTTCCCCGCCGGTGACACTAAAACAAAGCTCGGGGACAGGAAAACCGGGATCAGCATCACCGGTAGCAACGGAACCCAGCGAGACGAGCTCGGGCGCAGCAGACGGCTGCTCCTCACTCGTCTCCCCGAGAGGCAGGCAAAAATGCTCAACAAAAGAGGACAGAGACATAAGAGGGAGCACTTGCCTTCACTCGGGTTCCGTTGCCACCCAGGACTCCGACGATCCGGGTTCAGGGCGACTCTCGTCAGCTGGCTCGGACTCAGCTGCATCAGGCTCCGCAGCTGGCATGATGTCATCAGCAGCCTCAGGTTCTTCCCACGCTGTTGTCCACGCCGACGACCCATTTGGCATGGAGGCAGGGAACCCTTGACCCACTGGCTCGGACCGCTCCGGCGAGGAGACCTGGGGACGCTTCTTCGTCGGCTCAGGCTCCGGGCCACAGTCCGCTCCTCTCCTCCGTCCAAAACGTGACTGCAGGGCCGGATGCAGGCTATCCAGCACTGCAGGGGCCCTCTTTGTCCGCCGACGCTGGCCTGGCATCGCAGACCGCTCAACGGGGAAGAACACAGAGGCAGTAGGTTTAATAATTTCATCCACAGCAGGTGGAGGGAGCTTGGGGGGCTGCGAACCCCGAACTCCGCCCCCAGGAGTCAGACAAGGCAGATCATTAATAAGATGTGACAAACAAACGAGCACTTGCCTTCCTCCGGGGGCAGAGATGGTTCCTGCTGTGGGGGACGTCATTCCTCCTTCTCCCCGCTGGATGGCGACAGAGGGCCCCCTGGGAAAACTAGGTGGGGCCGCTCTCGGAGATTCGCTGACGGGATACGCCGGCAGCGAGTCCAGCCGGGGATTCCGCTGAGGGTTGCCCGCGCCGTTACACCGACGTCCTCATCGGCCCCCAGATGGCGCGTACTCCTGGACCTGCTCCGGGACGGGAACGGGACACCAATGCGGGGAGCGAGGATGCCTCCTCCTCTGCTTCCCGCTCTCTTCCTCCTCCAGCTCACGAAGAACCTCGCGCTGAGCGGCGAGTTCCTCCCACCTCGATCTTACCTCCGGATGATCGTCGTAGTCGAGGGGAAGGTTGTCCAGAAACTCCTCAGCGACGTTCAGATGCCAACGCATGCAACTGGAGGTGTCGTCGAATGTAGTGGCGAGGAGCGCCCCATCGGCGTATTCCAGCGCGCTCGCTAGCTCCTTGTCCAGGCGCTGACCGCGGCCCCTGGATGACGGCATTCTCTCAGATGTTGACACCCGAACGAGAAGAAACAACAGTCCAGTTATGGCACAAACTCACAGTGAAACGGCGTCTCGGTGCGGCGCCTCCGTTTAGGCAACCTGGCAGGAGTATACTGTCATGTGGTGATCCTCGCGGATCACCAAGAGACGCCACAGAGTTCACCAGAGAGTTTGGCTAAGATGTTATTTTTTTTCAGACGTGACAAAACACAACTATGAACCCCTTAGGGCAAATACACACAAGACCTAGACTTGGGCTCGTAGGGCTAACCCAGCCGCTACGAGCTAACTGTGACAAAACTAAGAAGACGAACCTGACATGAAGGTCTCACGACACTCTCAAACATGACGAGGCGTAGACCCAGACTTGACAAGCAAAACGAGACGAGACGTTGACAGAAAGTAGACCACTACTCCTGCGTCTTACCGTCGTCAGTGCCGGGCTTAAAAGGGCGAAGCACTAACAACGTGTAGCATCATCGTCTCCTCAAAACCAAGACAGAATATCACTTCTCTTCAGTTTACAGGAATTTCATTTTATTCATTACACAGGAATATCACTTTTCTGCCTTTTCAGGAATATCACTGGCTTTTATGTCGACTCATGCAGGCTTCTTCCAAGCCTGACCAAAGATGCTTGCTTTCCCAGGACCCCAATGTAAACAGTTGCCTCTTGCAGAGATTGTAAGGATCAGAATTTGCTTTTAAAGGCTCAAAGGAACATAAAACTCAGGAGACCAGACCTCTCAACGTGAACACTGCATTTGATAACGTACCTTTTCACAGGAAACCAATGTTCTTAAAAGAGTCATAAACCACTTAATCTGACGGGTTTATAGCTGATGCTGTCCAGGTACCTTTGCCCAGATACTAAAGGAAATCATCTACAGCTCAACAGTACCTCCTAGCGGATACCTACGGAATGTGTTTTCAGTATGTAGGATGACTTTTAATTTGCTCTAAACATTAAGTTTCTTTCAGCTTATCCTCTGGATCCTAAGGACACTGAAAATCATCCCTCTTTTATCACTAACCATGGTTTGCTGCATGTTTTGCTGTTCTAATCTTGATCTAAATGTGAATGCATGTATTATAATTATGTATAAGAAATGTTATATTCATGAGTGTTATTGGAGTAATGGTATAAATGCATGATCACCATATATTAGTCAAGTCATTTAATTTAGTTAGATTTTATATTGAGCATTTATTTCATAAGAACTGACTGAGTGTTGTTTTTCCCTCTGAAATTTCATGGGATGGTGTCTTTATTTGATTGGCTGCTCTCAAACAAAGAAGTGTTCTCACATTGGATAGCAGCCATTTCAAACTGCTTCTGAAAAAGCCGATTGGTCAGTCTTGCGACTACATCATCAGTTTTATGACCCAGCAAGGTAACTTTAAAAGAGAGAAGTCAGAGATCAGCAGAGTTAAGAAAAAGGGTAGGAAAAAGTAAGAGACAACAGGCAGGAAGATTAAAAAGAAGCAAAATAGAAAGCGGTGATAAGATTAAGAATTAGAAACACAGAAAGAAGAAAGAAAGAGATTTTGAGAAGGATTAGGAACTAAATTAAGATTAAAGAAGCAGGATAGTAATCTAGACCTCAGAAGAAGATTTTATTCCACCGTTTCAAGGCCTTGTGAAGTTTTATTTTATTCTCTGTGTGTTCGTCAAGTCTTTCGTTATATTCTGGTCACTGAGGAGAAGCCATTTTTCTTTAGAGCTCGTCTCTTTTAGAGAATCAAATTCTCAAACTTTTTCCTTCACCTCAGAAGCCATTCTTATCCTAGTAAATGTTTTTCTAATATTTTTTTTTTCATGACTTTTCACGCCATTAAAGTGGACCTTTAATTTGCCTAGTTTAAAGTGAACAGAGACTGAGAAGATTTTCCTTCAGTTTTTTTGGTCTATCCCGCTACAAGAGACCTCAAATTTAGATTCTTTTCAAGGACTTTTCACGCCGCCCTGAGACAAATCATCCACGGCTGCAAGTGTCTCCTTGAAGGGCCCCCCAGCTGAGTTTACACTTCCACGGCTGTGAGGAGGCATCGCAGCAGCCGCTTCCTCTGACGTCCTAACTCCCAACTCGGCCGGTATCGACCTGCTGAAACGTGGACCTACAGCTGTCTTGTGAGTGAAACTCTTATTTCTCCTATCTCCTGGGTTAAAACGTGATGTCCTAACAATTAAATTACAATTGAATATGGCCCGTATTTCAGGGCTCAATTAGTCTCTCAGCCACAGGATAGAACTATCAACTGAAGGAAAACTCTTAGTCATTTTTAAGTAACTGCCCTTAAATTTTTGTAGATTAATTCAGGAGTCATTTTTAGATAATTAGCTTATGAATTTTCTCCATAAAATTGTGTTGTTTTGTTAAAACATTCCAGCCTCATTTACCGTTGAAACATAAGTCTAGTTCCTCCGTGGTTCTGCAGAGGTGTAATGCTGGATTTTATGTTCAGGAACCCAATATCAGTTGATGTGATATATTACGCTGTTATCATCTGAATCTGTTTATTCATCATTTGAACGCCATGTCATGTAACCTGAATGAGTTTAATAAAAGAGTGAATAAGAGCAGTTGAAGCGTTTTCCTTTCGCATATACAGGTTTCCTAATCACGGCAGGACAAAAACTCACTGAAACTTTGAGACTGATTCATTAAGTAATTTAAGGTACAAAGTTAATTAAAATTAAAGTTAATATTATTGTCCGTTAGGACTGGTGCCCCTTTTACGAGTGCTTTTATTTAATTTAGCGGGTGTAGAAGTGACGGTTCAACTCCGCCCCCTTTCACACCCACTATTAAATAAAATAAATAATTCCTGTACCTTAGACAAATATTTTTATAGGCAATTCACCCTACAAACCGTAATGACAAATAGCTGACCGGCCGTTGACAGGCGGAAGCCCCACCGAGCACTTTCACAATAAGAGCCCGGTGAGGCCAGAATACAGCCCGCAGCTGTCAATGCCGGCAGCAAGAATAACTTAGCCCGAGCGCGATCAGAACCGGTGCTCGGGTCATAACAGCAATAGTAAAATTGGTCTATAGTTTGAGAATTCCCCTCTGTCACCCGTCTTGTATATCGGAATTACTTTAGCTATTTTCATTGCATTGGGAAATATACCTGTTTGGAGAGACAGGTTACAGATATACGTCAGTGGTTTCACTAAGCATTCAATAATAGTTTTGACTAAGAGCATGTCAATACCATCACAGTCCGTAGATGTTTTACTTTTAAACTATTTAACAATTTCAATGACCTCTCTCTCATCTGTGTTCTTTATGAAAATGGAGTCTTTTATAGCAGTGTTTTTGCTTATTGTTTTCCCTGTAGGTGCTGTAATGGGTATTTCTCGAGCCAAATTAGGAACAATGTTAACAAAAAAGTTATTAAATTCATCTGCAGGTGAAACTGCATTCACACTCTGAGTCGTTTTATTTTTTGAAAAATCGGTTGGGTAGCTTATATTTCTGGGTTTTTTTTTCCAAGAATATTGTTAAGTATTGTCGATGTATTTTTAATATTGTCTCTGTTTTTCTCCAGTTCTTTACTGTAATAGTCTCTTTTACTACATCTTATTATATATGTCAACTTATTTTTGTATGTTTTATACCGCTGCTCTGCTTCTTTTGTCCTTTTCTTTAGGAAAGCTTTATATAATATTTTTTTTCTTTTTACACGACTTTTGTAATCCTTTGGTTAACCATGGCTTATCGGCAAATTTATGTTTAGGCTTTTTCTTTACTAATGGACATTTTTTTTTCATAAAGAGTAGTTACAATGTTTATAAATGTGTCATAGGCTTCATTTACATCTGATACATAGACTTTTGTCCAGTCTTGCTTCAGCAAGTCCTCTTTAAAAGAACTGATTGCATTTTGTGATGATTTTAAATTTTTTTCTGTATTGGCCCCTGTGTGGCCATGGATAAGTGCAAAGGTTGGCAAATGGTCACTTATATCATTTATCAATAATCCACTTTCTATTTTCTTATCAATAATATTATCAAACATGTTGTCAATAAGTGTAGCAGTGTGAACTGTGATTCTACTGGGATGTGTTATTGTGGGATATAGACTCATGCTGTACATAGAATTCATGAACTCTGTAATTACATTTTGTTGATATGGATTTTAGTAGATCAATATTGAAATCTCCACAAATTACTACCATTTTCTTACTAGTAATATAAGGGTACAGCTCGACTAATTTATCTCTGAATGTCTCAATGCAAGTTCCCGGCGTTCTATATATACAACTTATAATTAGATTTTTTGTTTTATCTTGTCATTCTCAACAGTAACACATTCCAAAATCCCTGGTAGTGCAAAGGACATTCCATTTACAAGCTTACACCTATACAGGTCATCAATATACAGTGCAACACCACCACCCTTTTTTGGAGATCTGTTAATATGAAACATCTGATATCCCTCTATTGCCATCAGAGGAGCCTGCTCTTCATTAAGCCAAGTTTCAGAGACTGCGATAGCTGTAAATTTTCTCTCCAGCTGTTTTAAATAGTCCTGAATCTGTGGAAAGTTTTTGTTAAGACTTCTGCTGTTGAAGTGTATTATTGATAGTTTACCATCTAGTTGCACTTGACTTTTTAATTGCTTTTCAGTGAAATATTCACAATGATTATGAATATTTTTGAAAAAGTGGTTATCAGGATCAATATCATTTTCCATCTCTTGTAGTTTATGTTCAGCATAATGGCATATTTTCAGAGTTTGAATTTCCTCACTCCCTGTCAAATGACTTCCTCCAACTGGGGATAATTGATGTCTACTCAAGTCAGTCATGAGATTTGTTTGTTTTTAGTTTTTGTTTTTTTAAGTACATTGACATGGTGTCACAGAAGAACTATTTTTGCTGTGTGTGTGGATATGGATTATCATAGTCTCTTAATTTTCTTAATCAGTATTTATTTAAGTCAGTGATCTCTCTGATTATTATACTCTTTGCTTCCTCAGGTGTTCCATTTAGTTTGATCCAAACTCTACAATTTTTTGTCCATATTGCCTGTATCTTATTTTGTCTTTTCAGCATCTGTGCTTGCCGTGCTATTTCAGCATTAGTTTTTGTTAGATGTTCATTTAGGTAAACTTCTGTTCCCCGTAGCTTTCTGGCCTGCCTCAGTATATCATTCTTTACCCTTCTGTTCACAAAGCGCATAACAATTGATTTCTTTGTTTTATTATCCTTTCTGGGTAAAGCATGACAGGCTGAAATTGCATTTGCTTCGACCTTTATATTTCTACTATCAAGGAACTGAAGCACCTGGTTTTCCAGGGAGACTGATTCACTTGCGGGAGCCTCCTCACCTCTCAACCCTGCTGTAGCATGAGCATATGATTGATATTTAATGTCTAGTCCACTTATAATTAGATCATCCATACGAGAACATTGTTCAAGATCCTCGACAAGTCGCTCCAAGTCCACAGTTTTTTTGTCTTTTTCCTTAATTGTTAATTTTAATTCTCGGACTTCTTCCACTAGCCCTATTATTTTAACGGCATGGTGGCGCTGTGGTTAGCACTGCGGCAGCACAGTTTACCCTTGGCCGGGGGATTGTGGGGATCGTGGGATCGTGGGTTCGATCCCAGCCCCCGACCAACAGTGATCTGTGTGGAGTTTGCATGTTCTCCCCGTGTTGCATGGGTTTACTCCGGGATTTCTCCGGTTTCCTCCCACATGCCAAAAACATGCATGTTAGGTTAATTGGCTGTTCTAAATTGTCCCTAGATATTTGTTTCCTATAGGCCCTTAGAATAGAGGGTTAGTATTAATGAAAGCGCTTTGAGTGGTCTTTGTGACTAGAAAAGCGCTATATAAGTGCAGGTTAGTTAGTTAGTTAGTTAGTTAGTTATTTTAGCCTGCTGACTAGCCACTTTGGTCAGTTCTTCTGACAAGAAGTTCAGAGATTTTTTGATCTCTTCCATTTCCTCCTTCTTTGGTGGCATTTTTACTGACCTGTTGATAGTAAAAACAACAATGTCAGTTCTTCTGACAAGAAGTTCAGAGATTTTTTGATCTCTTCCATTTCTTCCTTCTTTGGTGGCATTTTTACTGACCTGTTGATAGTAAAAACAATCTCTGCTGGTGCCGCCACTATCCGATCCGATCAGTACAATTGAGAACAAAAACAGGACATTTTGAACACACTATGTTCAAGATCTTTCTACTTGAGGAAGCAGTCTAATGGTCAAGATTAGATGGGAGTCTTGTGTCATGACCCAGAAGAATAAAGAATAATGGACATTTTATGATTATTTGAAATTTGTAATTGTCCATGAATTTCATGATTAGGGGCCGGTGTGTAGGGTCTATATTGTTTTTTTTTTCTTTTTCTTTTGGTGTTAAACACACTTGTGCCAGTTGGTGGTGGTAGAACCGGGTTTGGGTTATATAAGCACACACAAGTGTAACAAATGGTGTTGATGAGTAGAGGTCACACAGTTTTTACCACACTTGCAGGCATAGTGGTTTTTATCAGAAAGTTTGTTGTTTCTAGTCATAATTAATCTCTTTTTTTGTCAGTTTGTATCTGAACCTTTTTCTTTAATAAAGTTTGAAATTTTGTAGAATAAAGAAAAGATTTACTTAAACAAACAAATCATGTGGACAGCTTGACTCCTTTTGATGTGTGTAAAACCATCTCTCCACCTCATCACCGTGACTAAAGGAAGGCAGGATAGTCACTACAATACTGTTGCACCTTGACTACATTGTGTTACAAAGGCCTCTCTTTTATTTAGTATTTTCCACCCTGCTTAGTCACTAGTTTTCAGAGTACAGTGTAATGTTTATGCACTAGAACATCTCAGTAAATAGAATATCATGATTTACGTTTTAATTTCAAAAACTATAATCAAAATTGAATTTAAAAAAGGCCTGATATATTTCCTTGTGCCAGGAATGAATATTGAACATAGGAAAGTTTAGTTTTTGAATCATAAAAAAAAAATAAATGTTCACAATATTCAAATTTACTGAGAGGCACTTATGTGTTATATTTACCTTTACACACAGAAAATCTTTCCTAACTTGAAAGGTTTAGGAGTAAAGTGCACAACCCCTAGTAACTTAGCTAAATCACATTAAGCTGACTGAGAGCAGTTTTTTTTTACAACATATTTTCAATTCAGATAATTCTGCCAAATCTTACAAAATAACGCACTGGATTCAAAAGTTGATAATTCAGTATCACGCCACTGAAGCCATAATATAAGGTAAGGCTGCACAGCTAGGCAGTGATATTTACGCTGCAGCTTTCATCAGTGGGAATCAGCACTGATGATGCTTTCCTTCCAAAACATTCTCTGACAGTCTTGTTAAAGCTGCTCTTTATGTCATAATCCATTTAAATCTGTTCATTATAAGTCTAAACAATGTACCAATGAGGTATTCTGAATATTTACCTAATATGGCAAAAAAAAAAAATGCTGTTAATACGACAGACTGTCACAGCTACCATTCACACACTATTACAGAAAGGCCATTGTTTGGAACTATTTGGAGCTCCATGAACCACGTGACCGCGCAGCGGCGAGATCAAAGAGTGTCGCAGCTATCATTACACGGCTCTGAAAAAAACTGCTCCCACCATGACCTACCGGTGTCATGTTCTGAGCATGGGGGGATTTCACCGGGCTCAGGATTTCTGCCTTTTTTTACCTCTTCATATTTGTACTGTGTTGTTATTTTTGTCACGTATCTCATATTGTTTCCCAGGAGGGCTTACTTTCCCATTTTGTTATGGTTTGTTTATTGTCTTTTCAAGTTTGCTTGTCTTCATTTTTTTCCTTATCATTATTTGAATTCTATAATGTTCTTTCTCTCGGGTTTGAAAGCTGTCAGCGGTTTGATGGGGTTTTGCTCTGCGTGGGCGTGGCCCTGTCAGCTGTCAGCTCCGATGATTCCCTCATTATTCTCTGCTGGTCCAAATTGTACCTTTATTTTCTCCTGCCCGCTCAGATTGGCCACACCTGTTGCCACTTATTTTAGTTTGTTTGTAGCCTTACTTAAAGGGTTGTGCACTATTGCTGGGTGCAGCAGCCTACTATCAACTTTTGCATACACATGTAAGTGTCTTTTGAATTTTCCTTGTTGAGCTCCTTGAGTACGCTCCACTGCTAGTGTTTCCAAGTTTAGCCAGTGACTTCCCTTGCCTTAGACTCCGCTATTTTGGGCTTACCCGTGTCTCTGATTTCTGCCAGTTTTTGGGTTGTCATGTTTGATCCTTTGTGCAATTTTTCACTATTAAAATTTGTAAACTCACAGCCAGCTTTTGGAGCCTTTATTCAGCCCTGACAAGAGAATTTATGACAGAAGGGTGCTACCAGTGTGGGCTCCAGCAGCTGTGAGTTTTTTTTTTTTTTTTTTCCTTGTTTTCTGCCTTTTTGTCCAAAGGTATAGAGTGAATTGCCACCATGGACTTTAGGTTCTTCGGCTTGAGTGAGGAGGAGTGTGCAGTGGTGGAACTTGTTGTGGACTTTGCCTCTAAGGTTCAAGCCACCCACACTCCCAAGGTCGTTTTGGGATTCCTGGACAATGCAGCCAGGTTGATTGAGACATGCCCCAATCTCCAAGATGGCGCCCACAGCGGTCGACATGGTGCTTCGCTGCGCTCTTTGTTTGTTTTTGTTTGTCAATTGTGTGTCTGCTTGCACTTATACCCGTGAAGAACTTTTAAATATCAGGACTTTGACCCCCACGGACCTCCTCCCAGTTTTTCTAGCCCCTGCCGCCGATCTGGTTTATTGTTTGGCTCGGAAAGTGAGACGGCGGAAGAGAGGAAGACGAGCGGGCGCTCTCGTACGACTTCGCAGGAGAGGCTCGCGAACGGCGCTGCCTGGCATATTTCTGTCCAATACCAACTCTCTCTCTAACAAGGTGGATGAACTGAGACTGCTGATGCGTTTTAAGGACCTCGCCTCCTCAGCTGTCCTCTGCTTTACTGAGACCTGGCTCCGGGAAAATATACCGGACAGCGCGCTGCGCCTCGACGGCTTCCAGCTCTTCCGTGCTGATCGTGACACAGAGCTTTCCGGCAAGACCACAGGAGGCGGAGTCTGCTTCTACATCAACTGTAGCTGGTGCTCTGATGTAACGGAAATTTCCAAACACTGTTCTCCTGCCTTGGAATTTCTTGTTATCAACTGCAAGCCTTTTTATTCCCCACGGGAGTTTGCTTCTTTTATACTGATCGCTGTGTACGCCCCTCCCGACGCGGACACGCGCGAAGCTCAGCGCGTGCTCGCGGATCACATTCAACACACAGAGCGGAGTTTTCCAGACTCGCTGATTATTGTGGCTGGCGACTTTAATCAGTGCAATCTGAGCCACGATCTCCCCCGCTACAAACAGTTTATTAAATGCCCCACCAGAGGATTAAACACACTGGATCACTGTTACACCACAGTGAAAGACGCATATCGCGCTGTCCCTCGAGCTGCGCTGGGATTATCTGATCACGTGATGGTTCACCTCATTCCCACATACAGACAGAGATTGAAGCTCACTAAACCTGTTGTGAGCACTACGAAGATACGGACCAGTGATGCTGAGGAGAAGCTGGAAACGTGCATGGAAATATCTGACTGGGGCATGCTTAAAGGAGCCACGCATGATCTGGATGAGTACACGGACACTGTGAACTCATATATCCACTTTTGTGAAGAGAACATTCTTCCATCACGCACCAGGGTGAGTTACTCTAATGACAAACCCTGGTTCACAGCTAAGCTCAGACAGATCAGGAAGGAGAAGGAAGCAGCGCTGAAAAGTGGAGACAGGGACTGCTACAGGGAGGTTAAATATCGGTTTAACAGAGAGCTGAAGAGGGCTAAATCTGTGTACTCAGAGAGACTCCAGCAGCAGTTCACTGCTAATGATTCGGCTTCCGTGTGGAGAGGACTGAAGCAGATCACCAACTATCGGCCTCAGGCTCCTAAAGGTCAGGATGACAAAGCCCTTTGTCAGAGGCTGTCCCAACACTATGCCCGTTTTGACACCTCGTCATCTGTGTCCAACTCCCCCCCTCCCTCCAGCTCCACAGCCTCCACATTCCCTACTTCATTTAAGGCACACCCCCCCACCTCCCCCCCTCCCCTTATCATCAGTGAGCAGGATGTGCTCAAACAGTTCTCCAGACTGAACCCGCGCAAGGCCCCCGGCCCAGACGGCGTGTCTCCCTCCACCCTGAGACTCTGTGCGAAACAGCTGGCTCCTGTATTCACAGACATTTTTAACACCTCCCTTAAGTTATGCCACGTGCCATCCTGCCTCAAATCCTCCACCATCATCCCTGTCCCCAAGAAGCCACGGATCACTGGACTTAATGACTACAGACCTGTAGCGCTCACCTCTGTAGTCATGAAGTCCTTTGAGCGCCTGGTCCTGTCCCACCTCAAGTCCATCACCACCCCTCTCCTGGACCCGCTGCAGTTTGCCTACCGAGCCAACAGGTCTGTAGACGATGCAGTCAACCTGGCCCTCCACTCCATCCTGCAGCACCTGGACTCCCCGGGAACCTACGCCAGGATCCTGTTTGTGGACTTCAGCTCCGCATTCAACACCATCCGCCCCGCTCTGCTCCGGGACAAGCTGTCCCTGCTCAACGTGCCTGACTCCCTCTGCAGGTGGATCATCGACTTCCTGACGGACCGGAGGCAGCATGTGCGGCTGGGAAAGACTGTCTCAGACTATACTAGCATCAGCACCGGATCACCCCAGGGCTGTGTACTTTCCCCCCTACTCTTCTCCCTTTACACCAACTCCTGCACCTCCAGCCACCAGTCTGTCAAGTTGATCAAGTTTGCGGACGACACCACCCTCATCGGGCTCATCTCCAACGGCGACGAGTCCGCCTACAGGAGAGAGGTGGCCCAGCTGGCGTCCTGGTGCAGCAATAACAACCTGCAGCTGAACGCTCTGAAGACAGTGGAGATGATTGTAGACTTCAGGAAAGTCACTACTCCTCTGCCCCCCCTCACCCTCTCAGGCTCTCCCATCACCACTGCTGATTCCTTCCGCTTCCTAGGCACTACCATCACCAGGGACCTCAAATGGGAGCTGACCATCAGCTCACTCATCAAAAAAGCCCAGCAGAGGATGTTCTTCCTGCGGCAGCTGAGGAAGCTCAAGCTACCCACCAAGATGTTAGTGCAGTTCTACACAGCCATCATCGAGTCCATCCTCACCACCTCCATAACCGTGTGGTACGCAGGAGCCACTGCCAGGGACAGACTAAGGCTGCAGCGCGTCGTGCGCACTGCTGAGAAGGTGATCGGCTGCAAGCTCCCATCTCTCCAGGATCTGTACATCTCCAGGACCCGGAGGCGTGCTGGCCGGATCATAGCCGATCCCTCACACCCTGGTCATGTACTGTTTGCCCCCCTCCCCTCTGGTAGAAGACTTCGGTCCATCCAGACTAAAACCTCCCGTCACATGAACAGCTTCTTCCCCTCTGCCATTAGACTGCTGAACACTAAGTGACTCTCGTGCACCATGTACAGCAGCTCAACCAGACTCATGTCAATCATCACTGTTTTCTTCCTGCATTACCGACTGCACTATATAGTTCTCCACAGTATCTGCTGCTGGCTAATATATATTTTAACTGTTGACCAGTATCACTTAATCTTATCCTACACTTTATTACATGTATAGTTTATTTCTCTTATCTTATCATGTTTAATGTTGCAGCATTGTACCGAGACAAATTCCTAGTTTGTGTACTACATGAACAATGGCAATAAACCTGATTCTGATTCTGATTCTGATTCTCTGGAGCTACCCGGGTCTGACTCCTGTTCTCACCATGGTGGTCAAGTCTCAACAACGACTCGGGGAGCTGGTGAAGGATTCTCCCTCAGTGCAACCCAGAATGACGAAGAAGCGTTCCCAGGAATGGAGGGCTCTCCACCCTCGCCTCAAGCCCATGCCATCATCCTCCCGCCAGACAGCCCATAGAGCTCCTGGAGAGATAGAGCCCAACCCCGGAACAGCAGCTCACTCCATTACCCCCCAGGAATTCAGGCAAGTTCTTATTCACTCTCTCTCCCTCTCTACTGAAACCACTTGCCTAATTCCTGCTGGTGAGACTCAGGAATCACAGTCCACTGGGTCCTCACCATCTGCTGCTGCTGCCATTTCTTCACCTCCTTCTCCTGTCTCTCCAAAATGCCTGCCAGTCCTCGGAGGGAACCTCCAGATGACAGAGGGGTTATTGGATCCTGCGAATCTTGGCTTGGTGCCACCACCACGCCCAGTGAGGGACAACAGTGCCAGCTTTGTCCCAAAGATGGTGTCGACGAATGGACACCCTCTGGTTGTGGCATCGCGGGATCATGTGCTCTATGACTCCTCTTCTCAGGGCTGGGGGCCTATCTATGCCGAAGTCGGTGCCAGCGACCAAGCGCCTCCTGACTCTGGCACCTCGCCCACTTTGCCAGAAGCCCGAGTCTCCACCTGCCAATGTATCTGTAGGCGCGGAACCTCCATGTTCATCTGGGGAACCCACAATCACCAGAGCTACTGAGAGGGATGACCCCCGGCCTGCTGCAGCAAGGACCATTGTGCTCCAGGAATACAGGCAAGTGAACTCTTGTTCTCCATTACTTAAAAATGAGTATTTTTGCCTGGTTCTCGGTAATGAAAACCAGTCCCTGCAGTCCACTGAGTTTTCACCTCGTGCTGCAGACAATTATTCCACAACTGCTACCCTTGTGTCTCCTTCTATCTTCCATGAGTGCCCGCTGGCCCAGGATTGTGCCACTGGACTAGGGAAACAATGGCCCGAGACAACCTGGTCCCGGTCCTGCAGCCAAAAGTTGGACGAGGGGAGAGCACTGCCAGCAATCTGAAGCCTGCTCAAATAATTGAGCATCCCCTGGCTTCAGCCATGCAGGGATTGGCGCCAATGCTGAGACAACTACCAGCTATCACGCCCGATGAGCCATCCACGCCATGCGTTTCGCTTGGAGGCCCGGGAACTACAACCACCATTGCACTAGCTGCTGAGGTCGCCACAGTGGGTTCACCAGAGTCCTGGATGGTGGTGGAGCTCGAGTCCAGGCAAGTACCCTGTTCTGTTCCTTCTCTTGTTGATTAAGGGAAATCTTGTCTGGCTTGGGGTGGGGGGAGTCAGGGGAAGAAGCCCTCTGCTCCTGAAATCCCCTTGCCAGGCTCCGCTGCTGTCGGTGAGTCTTCTCCAGTGTTTTCTTTGTGTATTTCCCCCAAGATGACCACACCGAGATGGAGTGTCCAGAGGGATGAACTGGAGTCGCCCCCGCCTTGATTGCCAGAGTCCTGGATGGCGTTGGAGCCCAAGACGAGGCAAGTGTTCGATTCTGTTGTCATCTCATCAGAGGTAGAGATTTCTTTTCCTGCTCTGAGTGGGGAGAGCCAGTTGCAGCGGGCAACTGCTTCTGGTCTTTCTCCATCGGGCTCCAGTGCTGCCGGTAATAATAACCCGGCACGTGTTTTCTCTCCTTTGCCCCAGATCATCTTGGGTCCAGCTCCTCCTGCTGAGATTGTCGCGAGTGCTCCATCCTAGCCCGGGACATCCTTGGGAGCTGGTCCCCCTTTGACTGAGGTCCTCGAGGGTGCTGCTCCCCTTCCAGTGGAGGTCACCACGGGTTCTCCACTCCTGCCTGGAGCCGCCGAGGGTGCAGCTCTGCTCCTGCCCGGAGCAACCAAGGATGCAGCTCTGCTCCAGCCTGGAGCCGTCAAGGGTGCAGCTCTGCTCCATCCCAGAGCCACCAAGGGTGTCACTTCGCTTCGCTCCAGCCCGGAGCTGCCTAGGGTGCCGCTCTGCTCCAGCCCAGAGCCACCGCGTGTGCAACTTCGCTCCAGTCCGGAGCCACCGAGGATGCAACCCTGCTCAAGTCCGGAGCCACTGCTGGTGCTACCCTGTCTCTACCCCTGGGACCTCCGAGGGTGCTGCTGGCCATTCCGCAGGTATCGAGGACCCTTTTCCCTTGCCAGACACCGTCGTGTTTACAGGTTTAGCTGGTGACTTCCCTCGCCTTAGCCTCCACTAGTTTTAGCTTACCTGTGTCTCTGATTTCTGCTAGTTTTTAGGTTAAGTATTGTTTGTTTTTTTGTGGGCAGCAAATGTACACAGTTGTGATCTGAGGATCCTAAAGGAGGAAGGGGAATAGATTTATAGGCCCTCTCTATGGATCCATAGCATAGGTCCAATGCCTTTTTTCGCCTGGTTGGGCAGGAGACATACTGATAAAAGTTTTTAAGTGTCTTTTTTATAGAAACATGGTTAAAATCCCGAAGAATAAAATTTGGAGCCTCTGAGGAAATCGACTGCAACCGCTGTACCACATCAAAGACGGTGCTGGAGGCGGAGGCAGTGTCCGCCCTCGGGTGAATGTACACAGTCGTTATGAAAAGTTGGGGGAACTCGCGGGGCAGATAAAAGGAGCGTAGTGACACGGACAGAAGCTCCAACCCTGGTGTACAGATGCGCTCTCTGACCGTGACAGATGTACAGTACTGTTTATTAATATATAATCATACACCGCCCCCCTGACATTCCCCGTTACCTATTCCTGCCGATCCAAGCTAAGTGGGGCTCCAAAGCCATCAATCCACAGGTCCGCATCCTGGTCATGTGCCGTAAGCCACATCTCTGTGTAAGCCATGACACAGCAGTTCTTGAAATCCTTCTGATATTGCACATTTCCTTGAATTTCATCCACTTTATTTCTCAGGGATTGTACGTTCCCCATAATAATGGAAGGAAGAGGAATGCGGTTAAGCTGACGCTTCCTCAGATTTAATCTTACGCCTCCACGCTTTCTGCATTTCCTCTTCTTGTCTCTCTTTTCATTGCTGTGTCCATGAAAATCTCTTAAAATAAAGTCCGGCATTTGCGGCAAAGACTCAAACACAGATGCTGCATTATCCATGTTTAAATGCAGTAACATTTCTCTGGAATACTGCTTTCTTCCCAGCGTGATCGCGATCGCGCTTACCTCCAAAACACAAAGCCGGTAGGAAAGAAATGACAGTGCAAAAACAAGAAGGAAATTCCATACTGATGGAACCAGGGAGCTCTTCGTTATATAGTCCGCAAACATTCAAGGATAAAAACGGCACAGAGAATTACGTTAAAACACATTAAAGTGCATAAAAACAGAGACTGCGTGCGCATGCGCCCTCTCTAAAAAACTCATTGCCAGTTATTACAAATGGTTGATTGCAGTTGTTGTTGCTAAGGGTTGCCCAACCAGTTATTAGGTTTAGGGGGCAATCATTTTTTCACACAGGACCATGTAGGTTTGGATTTTTTTACCCTTACACCTTCATTTAAAAATGGCATTTTGTGTTTACTTGCGTTATCTTTGTCTAATATTTAAATTTGTTTGATTATTTGTTTGATTATCTAAAACATTTAAGTGTTCAGGTTCAGGTTACTTTATTTGTACCCGTAGGTAGATTTGTAGTGTGACAAACATACAAAAAAATGAGATATCAGTAATGGGGCAAACACTTTTTTACACCACTGTATATATACTGTGAGAGAGAGGGTGAGGAAGAAGGTGATATTGCGTGACAATACAGAGTCATGATATAGAATGAAGTATGTGGCAATAATGCACCTGTAACCTGGTTACCAACCGCCAATTAAATCTGAAAGAAGAAGAAGGGTAAGGAAGAATGTGAGAGGTAGAGTGACAGGTAGGCCAGGAAGGGATGTTCAAAGGGGTGGACCAAAGAAAACAATAGAATGAATCGAAGCTCAGAAACTCAGATTATGTGTGTGTCAGACAGAAAAATCTGAGCAGGGTTTGCTGAAACCAAGAACACAGACACAGAGTCACAGCCAGCTGTTAACAGCTGGATGTTTTGGACCAGTTCAGACAGGCAAAGTGGATAAGAAGGTGAACCGAGGAGGGGCGCTATGAGAGGACAGCTCTTCTCGTTGATCATCATGCTTCTGTGCATGGGGAGCCTGGTGACCACCATCTTCTGGTACCTGGTTGACAAGAAGTGAGTACACCTTCAAGTAGAAATGTCACACTGTGGAAAGGATAAATGACAAGAAAAAGTTCATCATAGACAACTGAAAATTATCGACTAATGACTTTTTCCATTTGTGATAGAAGTCTTCAATATTCATTGTTAAATGAATATTTGAAGCTGAAAATTGGGCAATACAACTTTGGGATCTTAGCAACTGATGTTACAGTTTAATCAAGATAATTGATTCATCTGATGATTATAAAATGTAAATTATCAAAAGATATTGAGACAACATTCAGTTTACTTTTAAGAAAGGAGAAGAGAGGTGTTTTTTTTATATCTGAGGGTCTAAAATATTATTCAGATTACCTCTGGCACAACTGAATAGGATAAGAAAACTCCAGGAAATACATATTATTGAAATAATAACAATTTCCCCCAAGCTGTAATGAAGAACAAGTTCTTTTGAAGCTCTGACAGTTTTATGATGATAAAGTTGTCAGAATGAATCACTAGGCAGCAATCAAAATCTGCATTTTTTCTTCACAGCTTCCATCCATCTTCTACCGCTTAATCCTTTCGGGTCGTGGGGGGGCTGGAGCCTATCCCAGCATCTTTGGGCGAGAGGCAGGGTACACCCTGGACAGATCGCCAGTCCATCGCAGGGCCAACACAAAGAGACAGACAACCATTCACTCTCCCATCCATACCTAAGGACAATTTAGAATCCCCAGTTTTGATGCCAATTAACCTAACTTGCATGTTTTTGGCATGTGGGAGGAAACCGGAGTGCCCGGAGTAAACCCACGCAGACACGGGGAGAACATGCAAACTCCACACAGAAGGGTCACCGATGATCTGGGGGTGGGACCGAACCCACGATGGTCAAGGGTGGAATCGATCCCATGACCTTCTTACTGTGCTGCCACTGTGCTAACCACTGCACCACCGTGCTGCCATCTTCACAGCTTTACTTTTTGTTTTGTTTAAACCTAAAAGAAGCCAATGCACATTCATGTAAAATTCAACTTTGTGCAGCCTTGCAGACTTTCAGTTTGTTTGTGTTTTGAAGTCTTTCCCCTCTCAGGACACTGAAAAATAGGGATAAGACAAAAGTGGCTCACAACTCAGACACAGGCTGAAGTCTGCTGCTGAAAAAGGTGTTTGCAAGTGAACTCTGCTGTTTTTTTGCAGCATGAGTATACATAGGGCCGAGGAAATAATTAAATGTAGATAGCAGGTTGCGCATTGTGTCGGTGCTTTTCACATATTACATTGCAGTTTTGTTTTGTCCAAAGTTATACAGATTATGACCCTCCTCGTCCTCAGAAGAAAGACAAGCCTAGTGTGCTTTGTAAGGGCTGCAGGTGAGTAATCACGTCTTCAATCTCTGGTATGTTTGTGCAACCATTAAAGTCAACACACACTGTTGGAACACTAAAGGGATTGTGGTTTTTACTGTGTTTCAACTTTTATATGAACTGTAGAAAAGTCATTGATGATGTAAATCAGCATTTCTCGGAACCTTGGCAGAAACAAGAAGAAAATTACAAGAAACTCCGGTAAGGACATATGATAAAAGCCTTCTGTAAATACAAGTTTGGATAATGTTTAAAAACCCCTTGATGCCTGAATTTATTTCCAATTGTTAACATTTTTTTTTTCATAATTGAAAATCGCTTTTTTTGTTTTTTGTTGTTTTTTTTTTATTGATGCAAATTCGCGACAATAGGCGTCAAGGGGTTAACACCAGTTAACATGCCAACGTCTTAAGCTGTTTATGTGTTCAAGGGAAACAATGTTGCCTCAGAGTTCTAAGAAATTATTTTTACACCAGGATAACGGCAGCAATATGCCTTCATCTGCTCAACTGATTCCAGTTACCAACACCCCACTGTGTGTGTGTGTGCACACACGCACGCATGTGTTGTTTTATAAAGACACACCCCATGCAGTGAGGGCCAGACTGTGTACTTAATGACCTTTACACAGATATTCTCCATTTCAGAGGATATGTTACTTAACCTTTAAAAATTTCAGTGTTCCACCCGTGGAACATTTCACACTGGCTGGAATGTTAAAATGTTAATCTAAAACTGTTTTTTCTCTCTTAAGCAGAACAGTGCCTTGCACAATGGAAAGATATTCATCAGTAACTGACAGGTGAATTCTCCAGTTTAGTAAAGGGTTAAGGACCTGTACTTCCAGTAAGAGAAATACTTTTCTGAGCCTCTGTTGAATTTGTAAGTTTAATCCCTTACAAAGAAATGAAGAGTCCATAATTTTATGGTAGGTTCATTTTAACAGAGAAACAAAAGATCAAGAAAAAAATATCCTGAAAAAACATGAAATAAGTGTTATAACTTAGTTGAGATGATGCCAAAGAGCTCAGTTTTGGTCTCATCTGACCACACCACATTCTCCAAAGCCTTCTCTGAATCATTCAAGTGTTCATTGGCAAACTCCAGATGTGCCTTTTTGAGCAGGGGGACCTTGAGAGCACTGCAGGATCTAATGCCCGGACCAAGTATTGAATGTGTACATGGACATACTTTTCAATCAGCCAACATTTCTATTACAAAACTTTAAAAAAAAATAATTTTATATAATATTCTAATTTTTTGAGAAACTGAATTTGACTGAAATGACTGAAAGTCATAACCATCAAAATTAAAAGAAGTAAACACTTGAAATATATCCATGTTTGTAATGAATCTATATGTTTCACTTTTTGAACTGAATTATTGAAATTAATCAAGTTTTCGATGACATTCTAACTTACTGAGATGCACTTGTAAACCTATCATAAAAATTATGGACTATTCATTTCTTTGTAAGGGGGTAAACTTTTACTTTCAGCACGGGATTAAACCATAATTTCCCCCCCCCCCCACTGTATATAGCACAGTTTCTAGTCATAAAGACTAGGAAACTGGTCCAACCCATGATCTGACATTACCCCCCTCTCAAGGTGCGATCCCAGACGACGCTCAAACAAAAACAGAGAATGACCCTTCCAGGGTTGGTGGTGGGGGCATAAGGCCAGGTGTGCCAAAAACAAATCCGTTCCACCCCCCACAGAGTCCAAAACAAGAAAACTCAGTTTGCAGGACATAACCAAAGTCCATGGTCCCACATCAAAAAAGAATTGTGTCGGGTTGCTTATCGAAGTCCCAGTGCCAAAGGACCACGGAGCAAGATGGATGAGGTGGTTTTCCACTGTCCAAGGACCACCAGATGCACATGGACCATCAGGTGGCCTACCAAATTCAATTCAATTCAATTCAACTTTATTTATATAGCGCCATTTCATAACAACAGTCATCTCATACCACTATCAACTGTAGGGGGAACCCCCACAGTTGCAGAAAGACC
This sequence comes from Pholidichthys leucotaenia, assembly GCA_020510985.1. NCBI lineage: Eukaryota > Metazoa > Chordata > Actinopteri > Cichliformes > Pholidichthyidae > Pholidichthys > Pholidichthys leucotaenia. The sequence goes on along the minus strand of CM035837.1, from coordinate 445,809,326 downwards.
CCAGCAATCAGACGATCCCCTGTGAGCAAGCACTTGGCGACGGTGGAGAGGAAAAACTCCCTTTTAACAGGAAGAAACCTCCAGCAGAACCAGGCTCAGGGAAGGGCAGTCATCTGCTGCGACTGGCTGGGGGGTGAGGGGATAGAGAAGAAGAAAAGAACAGACATGTAGAGAGCAAACAGCATGATGGGGACTCAATCTATGGGAGAGAACAAACAAATGTTAATGACCAGCAAAAAAAATATTTCATTGAGTGAGGAAAGGAATGAGGCCCAGTGCATTACTGGAGGTCCCCCGGTTGACTAAACCTATTAGCAGCATAACTAAGGGAGGGTTCAGAAACACAAGATCCCTCCCTAATTGTAGGCTATATCAAAAAGGTAGGTTTTAGCCCTATTCTTAAAAACAGAGATCGAGTCTGACTCCCGAATCCAGATTGGCAGCTGATTCCACAGGAGAGGAGCTTGATAACTGAAGGCTCTGCCTCCCATTGTACTTTTGGAGATTCTAGGTATTACAAGTAATCCTGCATTTTGGGAGCGTAGTGCTCTGTTAGGATAATACGGTAGTATCAGATCTTTTAAATAAAAAGGAGCCTGTGTGGAAGACGTGTTCAATGACGAGACTTGAGTGTATTTCTCAGGTTCAGCTTTATTGAAGAACACAATCTTCCAACATTCTCAAAAAGCAAGAAGAGGCAGAATAGTGTTACAGCTCACTCTTATACCTCTGGGGGATTAAGAACTCAAGTCACATGGTGCTTCTGCAAACATTCAATCACAATGCAAGTCTCTGAAGATTCACCATTGTCTCTTATTCTCTGGTGTACCGGGAAACCCCCCAGGTCCTCTTCTCCGAGACGAGGGCCTGACTTCACACCTCCTCGCCATCTCCTGTCTTGTTCCTCCAGACGTGAAGCCCCAATCCACATAAGCCATACAATCCACATAAGCCATACATTTGTGGGAGATACGAACCAGACATATGTGCCACACTCTTGTGGGAAATATGAACCGAACATATGTGCCACATGACCCCCCCCCCCCAAACGTCTGCATGGGACAAAAACTCATAAATGCATACATAAAAAACATTACCACATAACCAACAATCAATCCCCCAATCTCTTAGGTCTGAGCTTCCTGCCGAATCTGCTGTAGGCCAGCTTCGCTGCGTCTGCAGTGTCTCCTCGCACCTGGGGATTAGATTTGTTAGCACATCTCTGTGGGAGCTCTGGAGCATGCCCTCTCGGCAGCCTGCCCCGGCGGGGGGCTTTCGCCAACTGCACTAATTCATCAGCCAGAACAAAAGCAGGCTTGAGTCTGTTTATGCAAATTAGCTCCCTTCTGCCCCCCAAATCTAGCAAAAAATGCTTCTCATTTTTTTCCATCACCCTGAACGGTCCATCATAAGGCGGTCTCAGCCCTGGGCGTTGTGCATCATGTCTAACAAAAACAAACTCTGCGTTTTTTAAAGCCTCTGGCACAAAAACGCGTGGAAAACTGTGATGCACTGGGCCAGGCAGCATGTTTGATCCTGTGCCGCTCTGCAACAGCTGAGCGGGGGGGCAATTGGGCACAGGATTTTCCGGGAGAAATTCCCCAGGCAAACTGAAAGGTTGTGCGAACACCAACTCCGCTGGGGAGGCTTGTAAATCCTCCTTAGGTGCAGAACGCAACCCCAATAAAACCCATGGCAGTTTGTCCACCCAATTTGTGTCCGTGAGCGATGCTCTGAGGACTGCTTTCAATGACCTATGAAAACGTTCACATAAACCGTTGGCCTGCGGGTTATACGCGGTAGTGCGGTGTACCTTCACCCCTAAGCTGCGGGCCATAGACGACCACAGTTCGGAAACAAATTGAGGGCCTCTGTCTGACGTTATGTCCGACGGAACTCCAAAACGCGCGACCCAAGCTGTTAAAAATGCGCGCGCAACCTCTTCCGCCGTTGTTGACGCCAGAGGTACCACTTCTGGCCAACGCGTGGTGCGGTCCACCATCGTCAAAAGGTGTGTGTGCCCTTGAGACGAGGGAAGCGGGCCCACCAGATCAACATGCACGTGATCGAACCGCTTAGCCGGGATGTGGAAAGGCTCCAAAGGGGCCCTCGTGTGCTTGTGTATCTTAGCCCTCTGGCATGCTACACAAGCTGCTGCCCATTCCTTGACCTGTTTGCGCAACCCCGGCCAGACAAATTTCTCCCCCACCATCTTGACCGATGCACGCACCCCCGGGTGCGCCAGCGAATGGACCGAGTCAAAAACGCGGCGGCGCCACATGGCTGGCACCACTGGACGAGGCCGACCCGTGGAGACATCGCATATTAAGGGGGGCATACCTATTTGCTGCACCCTGTGCTCCAGCCTTAACCCTGTTGGTCCAGACTGGAGCACGCGCACATCCGCGTCACCAACCTGCTCCGCAGCCATGTCTGCATAATCCAAACCTACGTGGACCGGGGCTGCGCGCGCTCCCGCGTCGCTGCCCTGACCTACAGCCACCGAGTCTGCCCCCACGTGGCCTGGCGTTGCCACAGCACGTGAGAGACAGTCCGCCACTACATTGTGTTTGCCTGCTACATGCTGGATATCGGTGGTGAACTCCGATATTGCGGCTAGCTGTCTTTGTTGTCTGCCTGACCAAGGTTCTGAGATTTTGGCCATCGCAAAAGTTAATGGTTTGTGGTCTACAAAAGCGGTGAAACGGCACCCTTCCAGCCAGAACTGGAAATGGCGGATGGCCAAGTGTACGGCTAAAAGCTCCCTGTCAAACACGCTGTATTTACACTCGTTATCGCGCAAGGATTTGCTAAAGAAAGCGAGAGGCTGCCAGGTCCCTGCCACACACTGTCCAATGACTGCCCCCACCGCTAGGTCCGAAGCATCGGTGGTGAGCGCCAAACGGGCTGTTGGGACCGGGTACGCTAACAAAACGGCGCTTGCAAGGGCTGATTTAACCTGGGAGAAAGCGCGCTCCCGCTCCGGAGACCATTCGACCTTATTCGTGGGTTTTTGTTTTTTCAGTGCCGCGTACAGTGGCTGCATAAGCCGCGCTGCGCTCGGAAGAAACCGGTTGTAAAAATTAACCATCCCTAGAAACTCCTGCAGCGCTTTTATCGTTTGAGGTCGGGGGAAATCTGTTATCGCGCGCACCTTCTCCGGCAGAGGAACCGCACCTTCAGGTGAAACGCGGTGCCCCAAAAAATCGATCTGCGCCACCCCGAACTGGCACTTCGCTGGGTTAATTATCAACCCGTGCTCTGCCATTCTCCGAAAAACCGCTGTGAGGTGGGTTTCGTGTTCGTCCTCGGACGTGCTGGCTACCAAAATGTCGTCTAAATAGACGAACACGAAAGGCAGGTCATGTAAAACAGCATCCATCATGCGTTGGAAAGTTTGCGCGGCGCCCTTTAACCCAAACGGCATGCGCAAAAACTCAAAAAGCCCAAACGGAGTTATTACCGTGGTTTGGGGAATATCCTGCGCGCGCACGGGGACTTGATGGTAGCCGCGCACCAAGTCTATTTTAGAAAAAAAGCGCACCCCCGCCAAATGAACTGAGAAATCCTGGATGTGCGGAATCGGGTAGCGGTCGTGTGCTGAGACGTTGTTCAACCTGCGGAAATCGCCACAAGGTCACCACGAGCCATCAGCCTTTGGGACCATGTGTAACGAGGAAGCCCAGGGGCTGTTCGAGTGTCTAATTATGCCCAGTTTCTCCACATTGGCAAATTCCTCACGCACTATGGCCAGTTTAGCTGAGTCCAAGCGCCGGGCTTTTGCAAAAACGGGGGGCCCAGTTGTGGTGATAAAATGTTCCACCCCGTGTTTGGCCACTGTCGCCGAAAACTTTGGAACTGTGAGTGCTGGAAAGTGAATGAGCAGAGCATGAAACTTACCACCCGCAGCTGTGACGTTGGCGTGTGCAGTCGGCGGAGCCACCTGAGCTGTGAAGGGAATAGAATGAAAAGAAAGTGCATTAACCAGACGTCTATTAGCAAGGTCAACCAATAAACCATGTGAGCACAAAAAATCAGCCCCTAACATGTTGAAACTGACTGCTGCTACAATAAAGGTCCACTCGAATGAACGGCCCTGTAAGGACAGACGCATGGTCCTGTCACCGAAGGTCTTAATCGCTGAGCCATTCGCTGCTGATACTGACACCCAGGGAGCTTTGGACGGCATCAGCCGTTCCGCGTAGGTAGGCGTGACGAAACTCAGCTGGGAGCCCGTGTCCACGAGGAATTGTTTCCCGGAGTGTGCATCTGTCAGGTAAAGCAGCTTCTTTTCTTCTCCGAGGGACGCAGCCGCTACCGACCCCCGGTCTTGGCGTTTCCCTGACGCTTGAAGCGGCACGGTGGGAGACATCTGTGTGCCCTCTCCGCAAAACGGCGGTGGTAGAAACACAGGCCGTCTTCAGCTCCGCGTCGCCTGACGCCTGTCGCCGCTGCCGTCGGGTCGTCTGGCGCCGCCACCACTGGCTCCAAGCCATCTCCGGGCGCCGTCTTCTGCTCAGCTGCCACGGCCGAAACTGCGCTCTGCTTGTGGGCGTCGACGAGTCGCTGCGCCTCCTTGCCGAGGCCATGGTAGTCCCGCTTGGCCAATCGGGGTGAGTCTGCCAGGGTCACTCTCACTGCTGGCGGCAGAGTCCGGAGGAAAAGGTGGGCAAAAATAAATTCGCCATCCTCGGAGTCTTTCAGCCTCAGCATCTTCACCATCAGGTCTGCCGGTCTGTCGTTCTCTGACTCCGTCAACTCTAGGAGCCCCTCTGCTCGCTGTTGCACCGAGGGGGTGAAATGGCTGATCAGCGCCTCCTTCAATGCGTCGTACTTGTCGGTGTCCGGTGGGTGGTTAACCAGGTCTTCCACCCGCTGGACCCTGTAGCTGTGGCGAAGCTGGACACCATGGCGTTTCACAGGATGGTGTTTCATCCTTTGAGATTCTCCGGAGGTTGAACTGCGCCTCAACCGCGCTAAACCAGGAGCGCGGGCTGTGCTGCCAGAAATCGGGCAGCCGGAGCGTGGAGGCAGCCATCAGGCTGGCCTCTGATGAGCTCTGCTCGGGAGAATTCTCACCGGCCATTCTTTGTCGTGGGTCACCAGTGTGGAAGACGTGTTCAATGACGAGACTTGAGTGTGTTTCTCAGGTTCAGCTTTATTGAAGAACACAATCTTCCAACATTCTCAAAAAGCAAGAAGAGGCAGAATAGTGTTACAGCTCACTCTTATACCTCTGGGGGATTAAGAACTCAAGTCACATGGTGCTTCTGCAAACATTCAATCACAATGCAAGTCTCTGAAGATTCACCATTGTCTCTTATTCTCTGATATACTGGGAAACCCCCCAGGTCCTCTTCTCCGAGACGAGGGCCCGACTTCACACCTCCTCGCCATCTCCTGTCTTGTTCCTCCAGACGTGAAGCCCCAATCCACATAAGCCATACAATCCACATAAGCCATACATTTGTGGGAGATATGAACCAAACATATGTGCCACACTCTTGTGGGAAATATGAACCGAACATATGTGCCACACCTGATTGTTTAGAGCTTTGTAAGTAAGAAGAAGGATTTTAAACTTAATTCTAAACTCTATGGGAAGCCAATGAAGGGAGGCCAGAACCGGAGAGATATGATCTCTCTTTCTAGTACCTGTTAAAACTCTTGCTGCAGCATTTTGGATCAGCTGAAGACTTTTTTAAAGATGTTTTAGGACAGCCTGATAATAAAGAATTACAATAATCTAATCTCGAGCTAACAAAAGCGTGGATCAGTTTCTCAGCATCACTCTCAGACAAGATGCTCCTAATCTTGGCAATATTATGCAAATGATAGAAGGCAGTCTTAGAAACAAATTTAATATGTGAATTGAAGGACAAATCCTGATCAAAAATAACTCCAAGGTTCCTCACAGAGCTATTAAGAGAAAGAGTAACTGCATCCAAACTGAAAGTTTGATTTGGAAAGGAATTTCTAAGGTTTTTTGGACCAACAAGAATGACTTCAGTCTTATCTGAATTTAATAGCAGGAAATTACATGTCATCCAAGCTTTGATTTCCCTAAGACAGACTTCTAACTTGGATAATTGATTACTATCATCTGGCTTCATTGACAGGTATAATTGTGTGTCATCTGCATAACAATGAAAATGTATACAGTGCTTTCTAATAATGTTGCCTAACGGAAGCATATATAAACTAAAAAGAGTAGGGCCTAGTGCAGATCCCTGTGGAACTCCATGACTAAGCTTTGAGTTGAAAGAAAACTCATTATTTACATGAACAAACTGGAACCTATCTGATAAATAAGATCTAAACCACTGCAACGAAGTTCCATTAAGTCCAACATAGTGTTCTAATCTATCAAGTAGAATATTATGATCGATAGTATCAAAAGCTGCACTAAGGTCTAAAAGGACAAGTACAGAAACTAGTCCATTATCAGATGCAATGAGGAGGTCGTTAGTGACCTTCGCTAAGGCTGTTTCAGTACTATGATGGATTCTAAACCCAGATTGAAACTCTTCAAGTAAACCATTTCCCTGCAGGTGGTCAAATAATTGCGTAGCAACAACTCTTTCTAAGATTTTTGAAATGAAAGGGAGATTAGAGATTGGTGTATAGTTAGCTAAAACTCCTGGATCTAGCGTTGGCTTTTTGAGTAAGGGTTTAATTACAGCCGTTTTAAAAGCCTGCGGTACATGGCCTAAAGTTAATGAAGAATTGATTATATGAAGAATAAAGCTACCAATAAGTGGGAAGACTTCTTTAAATAACCTGGTAGGAATAGGGTCTAAAAGACAGGGTCTAAAAGGGTCTAAAAGGGTCTAAAAGACAAGTTGAAGGTTTGGATGAGGAAACTATTTTGTCTAACTCACAAAGGTCGATTGGAGTAAACTCATCAAGACAGACATCAATAGAAGGAGTTGTAGTAGTAACAGTATTTAAGTTAACTGTGGGAAGAATCTGATTGATTTTATCTCTGATGGATGAAATTTTATTATTGAAAAAGTTCATAAAGTCCTGACTAGTAAGCTCTAAGGGAATGCTAGGATTGACAGAGTCCTGACTCTTTGTCAACCTGGCTACAGTACTGAAAAGAAACCTGGGATTATTCTTGTTCTCTTCTATTAATGCAGAGTAATAACTCGTTCTAGCTTTTCTAAGAGATTTTTTATAAATTAAAAGATGATTTCTCCAAGCTAATTTAGATTCACTAAATGTTTGACTAATGGTGATTCACTAAACCATTTAGATTCACTAAATGGTGCTTCACTAATTTAGATTTCATCTAAATTAGTGACGCACCATTTTATTTCTAATTGACGAGTCTTCTGTTTTAAGCTACGAGTTTCTGTGTTGAACCAAGGAGTTAGAAATCTCTGATTAGACTTTTTTTCTTTTTTAAGGGGGCCACCAAGTCTAGAGTCTGATGCAGAGAAGCTTAAACGCTATCCACCATGTTATCAATTACAGAAGGAGCAAGCTGTCTATAGCTTATTTCCGTTGTGTTGACACATGTCATAGAGGAAACAATCTGCATAAGATAAGATAAGATAAGCCTTTATTAGTCCCACAATGGGGAAATTCCAGGATTGCAACAGCACAGGGATAGCAACACTCAGAGCAACAATCAGAAGGCAAGAAAAAACAACATCTAGTAAACATATGTCCATATTACTATAAATGTATATATATAGACACACAGTGCAGAGCATTATGGTTGGTTGGTGAATGTGCAGCAGAAAGTCTAAGCTCTCTCTCCGTGGATGCGGCGGGCCAGCTGGAAGTCTTTGGGCATGATGGTGACCCCTTTAGCGAAGAAGAGACCACCAGGTGGGCCTCGCTGGTCTCCTGCAGAGCCATGACGGCGAAGCTCAGGAAACGCAGGACGGTCTTGAAGTCCTGAGCGATCTCCCTCACCAGGCGCTGGACGGGCAGCTTACGGATGAGCAGCTCCATGGATTTCTGGTAGCGACGGATCTCTCTCAGAGCCACGGGCCTGTGACGGCGAGGCCTCTTCACTCTGCCGGTGGCCGGAGCCCCTCTCCGAGCAGCCCTGGTGGCTAGCTGTCTCCTGGGGGGCTTCTTCCTCCAGTAGATTTTACGGGCGGTCTGCTTGGTTCTTGCCATCGCTCTTTATTATTCTGTCTTATATTTCTTGCACGCCGCCTAAACTCCAGCCCGGCACCCGCGTCGTTTTCGCTACAGCTCCTGGTATGTCAAGTTTTCCATTAGCACCTGGCGGCGGCCAAGTGCTAGCTAGCACTAGCTCCTCCCCGCTGTAGCGTCTCCCGCTGCATAAATTTGGTAACAGCATCATCTGAGAGGCATCTACTGTAATAATATTTTTCTTTAGGAGCCAAATAGTCAGAAATAGTAAAATCAAAGGTTAACAGACGGTCTGACAGTACAGGGTTATGAGGAGACACTACAAGATTTTCTATTTCTATGCCATATGTCAGAACAAGGTCCAATGTATCGTGGAGGTAGAGTAGAATTTCCTACTTTCTGAGAAAACCCAATCGAGTCTAATATTGAATTAAATGCCACATTAAGGCAGTCACTATCTACATCCACATGTATATTAAAGTCTCCTACTATAATTATTCTATCAGATTTCAGCACTAAATCAGCTAAGAAATCAGCAAATTCGGATAAAAATTTTGAGTAGGTTGATGGGGACGATAAACTATGGCAAATAAAATTTGGTCCAAGGTCCACCAGACAAATGAACACGATGCCCCATGGGTGCTGAGCTCAGGAGTCTTTAACACAGGGGCTAACAAAGAGGCCTTTTGCTCTTGAGATAACATCATATGAATTTTAAACTCTGGAGATAACATGGGAACTCTTTGCATAGGAGACAGCATAGGAGCCTTAACCTCAAGGGATAACACAGGAGGTTTTGGCTTAAATAAATCTTACACATAAAGACAGTGCCATTTCTTAAATTATCATTTTTAGTGCCCTATATTTTACACCCAGTCAGACAGATCTGCCTTCAGTTGGCCGGTAAGGCTGTGTGACAGACAAACAGCCCCGTGTTAAACTGCTAGACAACGTCATGTAAATTTACAGTATACAATTTTGGATTACCATGCAAGAATACTTTTGTGTAACATTTAAGAGCTCAATCTACATCCAGGAATAATTTACACAGGACAAAATTTATTTGACTAGAGAGTGCAGTGGTGAGTGCACTCACTGTTGTGGTGAGTGCACTCGAAGATGACTGAGATGTGGGTGGGGTGAGGGGACACGGACACTAAAGACTCAGGCGACAATGACACCATTGATACTTTAAACTCGGGAGATAATGATAACACAGAGACTTTAAACTCAGGAGATGACAACATGGAGCCCCCAAACTCAGGAGGTGACAACACGGAACCTTTAACCTCAGGAGGTGACAACATGGAACCTCTAACCTCAGAAGGTGATAAGATAAGATAAGATAAGATAAGATAAGCCTTTATTAGTCCCACAATGGGGAAATTCCAGGAAATTCCAGGATTGCAACAGCATAGGGACAGCAACACTCAGAGCAACAATCAGAAGGCAAGAAAAAAAAAAAAAAAAAAAACATCTAGTAAACATATGTCCATATTACTATAAATGTATATATATAGACACACAGTGCAGAGTATTATGGCTGGTGAATGTGCAGCAGAAAGTCTAAGCTCTCTCTCCGCGGATGCAGCAGGCCAGCTGGAAGTGGCCCGCTATAACATAACATAGGAAGTGTAAACTCAGAAGGTGATAACAACATAGGGGCCTCTTGCCCTGGAGACAACAACATAGGAGTTTCCAGCACTGGAGATACTGGTATAGGAGTTTCTAGCTCTGGAGGTACAAATATAGGAGTCTCTAGCTCTGGAGGTACCAAAATAGGAGCCTTTTACTCTGGAGAAAACAACATAGGGGCTTCTTGCCCTGGGGAAAACAAAGTAAGTGTCACATCTGCCGTTTTTACCAGCGCTAAGACCTTATTCCTCCTCAGCCCAGCTCTAACTTTGACAGCGTCTCAGTGGGCCTCCAGCTGTCAAGCTCTATAGGACGGCTGGAGGCCAATTACCTCTCATCAGCTGAGGCGCTGTCAACTACTATAAAAGGGAGCAGTCCTGATCATTCAGTGCTGTGACCTCGCACTATTATCCACGCTCTTCTTCGGTGTGGGTAAGGCTGGATCTCCTTCATCTGGCGCCAACCCCCCTTCGTCATTCATCATTGCTCGTACGTGTGTACCATTGTATGATCGTTTGTGTTTTGGCCCCACGAGGCCCTGTTCTTTTGTTCCTTTTCTTTATTGCCAATAAACAACGCAAACTCACCGGTCAGCCCTTGGCTCTCATTTATGGCTCGCAGAGCTATACGTGACAGTAGGTCACAGCCAGTGAGTTGCCGGATGCCGTGAGTTTGCTAAATTGGACTTTTTTCTTCCCTGTCTGGGGATCAACTCTGGGAGCATGCCGTCTCCCAGGAGCAGCGTTCGGTGCCTGGGTAATGAGCTAGCGACCGCCCTTGAGTATGTCGATGGGACGCTCTTCACCTCCACCCTCTACAATAATCCCAATGGCATACGGTGGCACCTAGACCACGCTGAGATTCTCCTGGACAATCTTCCTCGTTACACCAACCACCCTGAGGTCTGCGCCAGGAGAAATGGCATCGCCTCACAACGTGAGATTCTCCGTGGGCTAGAGGGAAATCCCGGCAGGAAGCCGAAGAGGAGGAGTCATCACCCCTCGCTTCGGGATCCCGCTCCTGCCTCCATTCCGGCCCAGGAGTTCACACCATCCAGAGGTCTTTTCCCATCGGGCATGACGTCACTCGGGAATCCCCTGGAGAAGCTGCAGCTGGCAGCTATCAGGATCCGAGACCGAGTGGCTGCTGCTCGCGCCGCGGTTCGTCCATCTGCCATCATGAAGCATGTGACGGTGGCCGTTAGACTGGTGGAGAGGAATCCAGAGTTGCGTGAGTTCCCTGAGTTTGCTGACCTGCTCGCCTTTGTCTCTGCACAGGAACGGTGATTCCCGGATCTCACCTTCGCCTCGCCCCCTGCAAGTAGCCGTCGTCACACCGGTGGTCAACCTCAGCACGAATCCCGTCCGGATCCAGTTCCGGGTCGCCACAAGGGCTCAATTCCCCACACAGCTGTCACTCCTGCGCCTCGTCAGAGGGGAAACCCTGCAGCCTCGTCTCCCAAGCCATCTTCACCTGCTGTTACGTCAGCACTCTGGGCCTGGCTCGTCTCGGCTGTATCCTCCTCCTCCTCGACGCATTCCCCGGCCGCTGTGTGTACTCAAAGTCCTGACTTGGTGAGCTCCGTCCCGGAACCATCTCGAGCGGCTCCCCGTCATCCTCCCAGGGGGTCCTCTATCACCATCCGGCGGGGAAAGGGAGGAGCAATGTCCACCACAGCGGTCACCACTCAGCCTCCAGGAGACAGGCAAGTCCCAGTTCATTCATCCTCTCATTGTGATTTGCTCTGTCAGACTCCTAGAGGTGGAGTTCGGGGTTCACAGCTCCCTGAGATCCCACCACCTGCTGTGGCTGTAATCATTAACACCGCATCCTCTGTTTCTCCCTCCGCTGAGCGGTCCTCGACGCCAGGCCAATGTCGCGGGATGAGGAGGGGGCCTGCGGTTCTGGAGAGCCTGGTTCCGGTTCCGCAGCTACGCCGTGGGCGGAGGAGGAGACCAGACTGCAGCGTGGAACCTGCGCCGATGAGGAAGCGTCCCCGGGTCTCCACGGAGGAGCAGTCCGATCCGGCGGGTCGAGGTTCTCCCGCCACCACGCCTTGTGGGCCATAGGCGTGGGCACCGGTGCCGGAGGACTCGCAAGCTGCGCGTACCATCATGCCAGCTGCGGAGCCCGACGCAGCTGAGTGGGAGCCTGATGACGACCTCCTGCCGTCTGAACCCGGATCTTCGCAGTCCTGGACGGCGTCAGAACCTGAGATCAGGCAAGTGCTCTGCTTTGTCTTTCTCCTTCATATTTTAGAGCATTTTAGCCTGTCTCTAGGGGAGATGAGCCGGGTGCAGCCGCCCGCTGCGCCTGAGCTTATCTCGCCGGGTTCTGGTGCTGCCAGTGATCCTGATCCCGGTTCTTCTCTCTCTCCTGAGCCTTCTCCCAGGGTCGCCGGTGAGGAGCTGCTTTCGCCCGCTGTGCCAGAGGTTCCAGGTTCGGGGTTGGAGGTCGGTTCTGGTGCTGCGCCAACCCAATCGGGGTCCGACTCGGGTGCTACCGAGACCCAATCGGGGTCCGTCGTGGGAGCAGCCACGACCCAGTCGGGGTCCGATGAGGGTGCAGCACCAGTGGCATCCAGTTCCGGTGAGGGAGCTGCAGATCCCCTGCCATCGGACACTGGACCGGCTCATCATCATCTTCATCCCCCTTTTCACCGTCGTCATCATAGTCACCCTGATTACCCCCCCAAGCTTTCTCCACTAGGGCCCATATGGACATCTCTCTGTCGGCCAGGCTCGCCCTCACTATTTCTCTCCACAGGGAAGCCGTTGCCGTTCTCTCCCCTACAGGCCTGGTGACTGAGCAATGCGGGTCGGCCGCCAAAGGGACTGCCATACCCATTCGGCTCTTTGGTTTGGCCGCCCGACTCATTGGACTCTCTGTCCGGCGGTCTGGTCCGGCCGCCCGAAGTACTTTTTTTCCTGGCCTGGGATTTGGGTAGGCCGCCTGAACATTTCCCATCACCCCTGTTGGCGGTTTGGACGCTGGGTGCGGGGAGACCCCCGAACTTAATTATTTCTGCTGTGCCTAGTCCTTTGTGATTTTGTGAGGGTCCAGTTATGTAATTTCTTATAGTCGTTTCACAGTTAACGTGTTTTTTTTTCCTTCCCCTCCTGTTGAGGGTTGCCCTGTATCTGGTGGATTTCACCTTAGGAGCCTCTGCTCTCATTTTAAGGTCTCCTGGGTTGTTTTTCGTTGGGTCCGTCTGTATATTATTATTAGCATTTTATGGAGTATTGTGCCTTTTTTTTCCTCATACTCTGTAATTGCTTCATTTGTCCTCTGCCTATGTGGTGTCTTTTTTTCTCTCTGGCTGCACATTATTAGCGTTTTATGGAGTATTGTGTGTTTTTTCCGTACTCTGTAATTGCTTCATTTGTCCCCTGCCAACGTTGTTTTTTTATTTTTTTTCTTTCTGTCTACATATTAGCATTTTATGGAGTATTGTGTTTTTGTTTTGTTTTGTTTTTTTCTGTACTCTGTAATTGCTTCATTGTTTCCTGCCAATATTGTGGTTTTTCCTCTCCCCTTTTTTTCTGATTCTCACCCTCCTGGCCTGCGCCCCATCCGCCCACCCTAGGTGGGGGGGGGGGGGGGGCTTGGGTGTTACTGGCCGTTCTGAGCCCAGCCTTGAGGGGGAGGTACTGTCACATCCACCGTTTTTACCGGCGCTCAGACCTTATTCTTCCTCAGCCCAGCTCTTACTTTCACAGCGTCTCAGCGGGCCTCCAGCTGTCAAGCTCTATAGGACGGCTGGAGGCCAATTACCTCTCATCAGCTGAGGCGCTGTCAACTACTATAAAAGGGAGCAGTCCTGATCATTCAGTGCTGTGACCTCGCACTATTATCCACGCTCTTCTCCGGCGTGGGTAAGGCTGGATCCCCTTCGTCCGGCGCCAGCCCCCCTTCGTCATTCATCATTGCTCGTAAGTGTGTACCATTGTATGATCGTTTGTGTTTTGGCCCCACGAGGCCCTGTTCCTTTGTTCCTTTTCTTTATTGCCAATAAACAACGCAAACTCACCAGTCAGCCCTTGGCTCTCATTTTTGGCTCGCAGAGCCATACGTAACAGTAAGAGCCTTTAGCTTTAGGGTTAAAAAAAAACAAAAAACAAAACAAAACAAAAAAGGAGTTTCTAGTTCTGGAGATATCAGCACAGGAGAGAGTACCGGGGTGCCTTTGGTGCAGGGGCCCACAGCAGCTCAGAAGCAGCGACCACGGGCAACGAAGGTGAAGTGGACTGCTCGGACGGCCCAGGTGGAGCGGATTGCTTGACCTCTTGGATGACAGGTGGAGTGGACTGCTCGACCTCTTGGTCAACAGGTGGAGGTCCCCCTGACCTTTGGCACCACAGACGGAGGTCCCCTGACCTCTAGAATGATGGGTGGAGTGTAGTCCTTCTGTGGCTCCATCCTCGACACAGCCACCTTGGACGAGGAGGAAGAACACGAGGTGACATTACAGTTAACAACAGCAGAGACTGGTGGGAAGGACCCAAAAGTTGGTGAAATCTGCACTTGGGCCCCCCTCATTAGGAGCAAGGCAAGTCTTTTCTATAATGTTGGTAGAAAATAAATGGAAAGGTACTTGCCTTAATTCCTAGTGTTGTATCTTTTTGGTTTATAGAACAGTAATTCATTTTGCTAATTTAGTTTAAATAATTGAGAAAAACAGTTCATAATATAATTGTGTTTCAGATTTAACATCCTGAATTTATTCATTCAAGTATAATAATATATGTCATAATATTCAGCTTTTTGAGCAAGAATGAAGACAACACGGTAAAATAAAGAAAATGCAATACATTGCCTTCTGACTTGTTTGTGTTTCTTTACCTTGCCAATATGGTGCCCACACTTGGCCCACTGGTTAAATATGTCCTCTCTAGTCTTTATATAAATGGTCCTGTGATTAAAAATTAAAATAAAATAAAATAAACCTCTTTATGACCCCTGCTTTTGAAAAGAAAACCTAATTGGAAAAAAAATATGTAGCTTCAAATTATTATATTAAAGCGATGGACAACAGCCAAGGTTGACACTGCACGTGCCAATATTTGTCAGGCTCTGAGAAAGAAAACTAGAAGAAATTGGGTGCTTGATTTTGTACCATTCTCCTGACTGATACCTTGAACAATAAGATCCCTCTGATGCTTTGGAAGCTCTCTGCGGACCATGGCTTGTGCTATAAGATGTGACTACAAAAATGTCAGGAAAAGCCTACTAGAACAGTTGAACTTTATTTGGGGTTAATCAGAGGGACTTTAAATGGTGGCAGATGTGTGCTGACTCTCATTTCACATGAGTTTGAATGTGATTTGATAATTCTGAACACAGCCACATCCCCAGTTATAACAAGGTGTGCATATATATCATTGTAATATGGCGGCGCCACACCAGTAGGCTGCCTTTTGCAACAGCGGCTCGATTCCGAGTCTTTTTCCCCTTCTCTCTCTTTTTGATCCATCTTTTTTTACTCTTTTTTACTTTTTTACTCCACTTATATCACGGACACACAGATCGTCCCAAATGTCTCCTGAGCCGGTGGACGGAGCCACTGTTTATAGCAGGATACGATACAGCAGGGAAGAGCTGCTAGCATTCAACCGCCACCCGGTCCCATTGGAAAAACTCGACATACCGAGAGAACTGAGGCGAAAACGCCGCGGCTGCCGGGCCGGAGTAAGGCGGAGGACAAAAAATATAAGGTACAGACCCTCCCTTCCATCTGTTGTCATGGGAAATGTACGGTCGATACTGGGAAAGGTAGATGAGCTAGCGGCTATCTCCCGTTACGATAGCACATACCGGGAGTGCGCTCTCCTTTTGTTTACTGAGACGTGGCTAACTGAACTAGCAGCAGATGCTAACATTGAGCTGGAGGGTTTTCACATGATACGGGCTGACCGAACACCAGACAGTGGCAAAGCAAGGGGCGGTGGAGTGATAATGTATGTTAACAACAACTGGTGCAGACCGGGACATATCACTGTTAAACAACGACACTGCAGCAAAGACATTGAGTTGCTAGCTGTTAGCATGAGGCCTACATATCTCCCGAGAGAACACTCACACGTGATCTGCATTGTTGTTTATGCAAATCCGACGGCGAACGCTGGGACAGTGTGTGACGTCATCCATTCAGTAACCAGCAGGCTGCAGACAGAACACCCAGATGCTCTTCTCCTCATCTCAGGCGATTTCAACCATGTTTCACTATCTCCCATTCTACCCACGTTCACCCAGTATGTCACATGCCACACTAGAGACAATAAAACACTGGACTTATTCTACGCAAACACTAAGGAGGCATACACCTCATCACAACTCCCCCCACTCGGGAGATCGGATCACAACTTGGTTCTTCTCCGGCCGGTGTACAAACCCCTAGTGCACAGACAACCTCCGGCCATGCACACTGTGGAGTTATGGTCTGAGGAGACAATGGACACTCTAAAGGGCTGTTTTGAAGCCACCGCCTGGAAGCAGCTCTGCGATCCACATGGTGAGGACATCGATGGCCTCATTCACACCTTCACGGGCTACCTCAGCTTCTGTGTGGACAAATCCGTTCCCACCAAGACCATACGGCGTCACTCAAACAACAAACCCTGGATCAACCCTGAGATAAAAACACTTCTGAGAGAGAAGAAGAGGATCTTCAGGTCGGGGAATAGGGAGATGCTGAAGTCCGTACAGAGGGAGCTGAGGAGAAAGATCAGAGTAGGCAAGGACAGCTTCAGGAAGAAGATGGAGGACAAGCTGCAACAGAGCGACATCAGCGGGGTCTGGAGAAACCTCAAAACCATCTCTGGGCTCCAGAATACCTCCCCCCAGGCCACGGGGGGCAGGGAGTGGGCGAACAACCTGAATCTGTTTTTCAATAGGTTTGACCAACCGCCCTCCCCCCTTTCTGCACAACAACCACTGCTGCCTCTAAAGAAATCAAGTCCTGCTGCCCACTCCCCACTCCACCAACACCCCCCCACTCCCAACACACAGCCCCCCATCCTGACCCTGACCAGGACCCAGGTGAGGACGGAGCTGAGGAAGATCAAGGCGAGGAAGGCGTCGGGACCGGACGGCATCAGCGCAAAGCTCCTCAAGTCCTGTGCAGACCAGCTGTGTGGGATTGTGACGTATATCTTCAACATGAGCCTGAAACTGGGGAGGGTACCACAGCTGTGGAAAACATCTTGTGTGGTACCTGTACCAAAAACTTCCCACCCCAAAGACCTGAACAGCTACAGACCGGTGGCCTTGACGTCCCACTTGATGGAGACCCTGGAGAGACTGCTCCTTGCTCACCTCCGCCCCCTGGTGGAACCAGCGATGGATCCACTCCAGTTCGCCTACCAGCATGGCATTGGGGTGGAGGATGCGGTGATCTTCCTCCTTCACCATTCTCTGTCCCACCTGGAGAAGCCCGGGAATATGGTGAGGATCATGTTCTTTGACTTCTCCAGTGCTTTCAACACCATCCAACCGATGATCCTGAAGGACAAGCTGCTGCGCGCAGGGGTGGACCAGCACCTGTCATCATGGATCCTGGACTACCTCACGAACCGGCCTCAGTTTGTGAGAACCCGGGACTGTGTGTCCGACACAATCATCGGTAGCACGGGGGCCCCCCAGGGAACGGTGCTGGCTCCCTTCCTGTTCACTCTTTATACTGCGGACTTCTCACACAACACAACACACTGCCATCTACAGAAGTTCTCTGATGACTCTGCGATCGTTGGCCTCATCTCCAATGGAGATACAGAGGGCTTATCCAGGACTTCGTGGACTGGTGCCATCGGAACTGCCTCCAGATCAACGCGAGAAAAACTAAGGAGCTGGTGGTGGACTGCCGCAGGCAAGGACAACCCCTCACAGCACCAGTAAATATACAGGGAACAGACATCGAGATGGTGACAGCCTATAAGTACCTGGGTGTTCATCTGAACAATAAACTAGACTGGTCACACAATACTGATGCACTCTACAAGAAGGGACAGCGCAGGCTGTTCCTGCTGAGGAGACTCAGGTCTTTTGGTGTACAAGGCGCGCTGCTGAAGACATTCTATGACACGGTGGTGGCATCAGCCATCACTTTTGGAGTGGTCTGCTGGGGCAGTGGCATTACTGTAGCTGATAGGAAGAGACTGAACAAACTGATCAAGAAAGCTAGCTCTGTCCTGGGGCAGCACCTTGATCCGGTGGAGGAGATAGGAGAGAGAAGGACGGTGGCTAAATTGTCATCTCTGCTGGAGTCCGAGTTCCACCCTATGCAGGACATTCTGAATGCCCTGAGGAGCTCATTTAGCAGCAGACTACATCATCCCAGGTGCACAACCGAGAGGTTTCGCAGGTCCTTCCTACCAACGGCTGTCAGACTGCACAACCTAAGCAGGGCTGCTCGCAGAGATAGCAAAAAGACGTAACAAACTAATAGTTTTTTGAATGCAAAAGATGCAATAGACATGGTCCATGCAATGGACCATGCAATGGTCCCCTCCGGCATGGTCCCCTCCGGCATACAACTAGGAAAATACCGGTCGCTATGGAGAGTGAGAATATGTATGGGCACATAATCATACCATGTAGGATAACTAAGTAGACGGTTGTGCTGTTTCATCCCATCTAGCAACAATGCTCTGCACTGTGTGTGTTTATATATTTACATATTTATTCCATCTAGCGACAATGCTCCACACTGGGTGTGTTTATGTTTATATATCTATATATTTATTCCATCTAGCTACAATGCTCCGCACTGTGTTTATATATCTACATATTATTCCATCTAGCTACATTGCTCCGCACTGTTTACATATTCATATATTTATTCCATCCAGCTACAATGCTCTGCACTGTGTGTCTGTGTGTGTGTATATACAGTATGTATATATATATATATATATATATATATATATATATATATATATATATATATATATATATATATATATATATATATATATTTTATAGTAATATGTACATATGTATATTAGCTGCTCTTGCTTGCTTGTTTTTTTGGTGTTTTTTTTCTTGCCTTCTGATTGTTGCTCTGAGTGTTGCTATCCCTGTGCTGTTGCAATCCTGGAATTTCCCCGTTGTGGGACTAATAAAGGTTTATCTTATCTTATCTTATCTTATCTTATATTTATGCAACCAGGTTATTGTAAGTTTTTTATTTTTTATTTTTCCCTTGAAAAGATTTTTTTTTTTTTCAGTTGGGCTGTACAGGTTATAGGTCACATTAATGGTGGAAAAAGTTTTGAAATTCAGTTTTGCAGTTCAAGCAGAGAAGCCCAGACTTCCACCTCCACAGCCAGCTGCTCCAGCTCTACAGAGAGAATACCAAGGCATTCCCAGACCAGCTCGGAGACATAGTCTCTCCAGCGAGTCCTGGTTCTTTCCAAGATGTGACTGAACCACCTCAACTGGCTCTTTTCAATGTGGAGGAGCAGCGGTTCTACTCTGAGCCTGTCCTGGATTACTGAGCTTCTTAACCAATCTTTAAGGGTGATCCAGCAATCCTATGGAGAAGGCTCATTTCAGCTCATTGTATCCACAATCTCCTTCTTTCGGTCATTGCACAAAGCTCATGACGATAGGTGAGGGTCAGAACATTGATTGACGGATAAATCAACAGCTTTGCCTTAGAAATCAGCTCCCTTTTCACCGTGACAGATCGGTACAATGTTCGCATCACTGCAGATGCTGCTTCGATCCGTCTGTAAATCTCTGGCTGCATTCTCCTCTCACTCTTGAATAAGACTGTGAGATGCTTAAACTCCTACACACCCACACCCACCCACCCACCCACCCACCCACCCACACACACACACACACACACACACACACACACACACACACACACACACACACACAGGTATGAAAAAATGTTTGCCCCTTCCTGATTTCTAATTTTTTTGTATGTTTGTTGTCATGAATGCCCTTCGTGGCAGAAAGGTGAGACCCATGCGCTGAACTGTGACTTTGTGTGATTTATTGAAAAAAGCAATAAACATAAAATTCAGCATGATGTTCATGACACAAAGAAACACACAAAGGAGAAAACTTACAGACTTTGCACACCAGAGCAAGGCGGGGCTGTGGTGGAGAAGAGGAGAATGTAAATCAAGACAGGGGCAACTGAAAATGAAAATAACTCCCCTTAAATAGGGATCAAAATCCTTTAACATAATTAATGGCAGGTGTGGGTCTCTGAACGGACAGGAGGAAGCAATGACCTGAAATTAGGACAAGCTGGGAATAATGAGGAAGCGATCGGGGCTGACAGCTGGCAGGGCCATGCCCATGCTTAAGAAAAACCCCAGAAAGCCATTGACAGCTGTCAATCCCGAGAAAAAGAACACAACAGAATACAAACATAATGACGTGACAAAAATTGGAGACAGGCAACTCAAACTACAATAAACAAACTATAATGAACGTAAATGGGAAAATAAATCATACTGAGAAACAATATAGGATAAGTGACAACTCAAACATGACAACACAGCACAAATAACGAAAAAAGGCAGACAACCTTAGCCCGGTCGAATCCCTCCATGCTCAGAATGCAGAGCGTGACAGAGCCCCACTCCCAAGGGGTGGATACTGGAGACCCCAGGGTAATATCAAAAGAACCCCCCCCCCCCCACACACACACACACACACAGAAATCCCACCCCAAAAAGAAAACAACCCCACCCCAGGGGGGGGGGGGGGAAGGGCACCCAGGTATGGAGGGACTGAACCAAACCAAAAGAAGCAATAAAAGGCTCTCAGGAAGAATCCCAGCAAGGCCCAGACTGAGGAAAACATAAAAAAAACAAAATACTGCTCAGGACCCACATGGAGCTGGGTACACCAGCCCCCTAGACCAAAGGACAGGGCAGTTCTGGTGGTTGGCTGAAGTCCCAGGCCTGACAGATGGTGAGATGGTAAGAGTCGGGTCATCTACTGGAGAATGTGAACCATCCAACCCAACGGCAACGCCTGTCAGGCAGTTGGCCCAAATTCTTCAGCCACCACAACAGAGATGGTGGTCCAGGGGGTCGCCGACCAACTGAGGTGGCCAGAGGTGAGGACAGAAGAGGAGGAGAGGGAGCCCTGACAATGTAAAAATGGTAAATGGTAAAAGGCATTCACTTATATAGTGCTTTTATTCTCATCTCTTGATGACCAAAGCGCTTTACAGATCCTGCTATCCACCCATTCACACACACATTCGCACACTGATGTAACTGTGTGTGAATGTGAACTGTGTGTGTAACTGATGTAAGGCAGAGGACAGGGCACCACGACGACGACGGACAAAAGAGGGGGGACTAAGAGGGTGTCTGGCAAGGGAGAGGGGACCATGACGCCCATGGACTGGCCAGCAACACCCTCAGAGGTCCCGGAGTGGGACACAGTTTCACTCTTGCTGGCTCCACACTGGAGCAGAGTTGCATCCGCAGTGGCTCCGGACTGGAGTGAAGTTGCACCTGTGGTGGCTCTAGGATGAAGCACAGAAGCCCCCGCGGAGGCTCTGGGCTGGAGCTGAGCTGCACCCTCAGTGGCCCTGGGCTAGAGCAGAGCTCCACCCTCGGTGGCCCCGGGCTGGAGTTAAGCTGCACCCACAGTGGCTCCGGGCTGGAGCAGAGCTGCACCCACGGTGTCTCTGGGCTGGAGCGGAGCTGCACCCGCTGTGGGTCTGGACTGAGCCAATGCTGCACCCTCGGTGGACCTGGACAGGGCCAAAGCTGCACCCTCGGTGGCTCTGGGCTGGAGAACAGCAGCAATCTCGGTGACCCCTGGCTTGAGATTATAGCTGCACTCTCGGAGGCCCCGGGCTGGGACGGATCACCCACGATGACCTCAGCAGGAAAGGAAGCAGCACCCATGGAGGGCCCGGGCTGGGCCAATGCTGCATCCACAGAGGACCCGGGCTGGAATGGAGCACCCACGATGACCTCCACTGGAAGGGAAGCAGCATCCTCGAAGACCTCAGTCACAGTGGAAGCAGTACCCATGAAGGTCCCGGACTGGGGCAGAGCACCTGCGAAGAAGACAAACTTGAAAGGTGCACTGCTGAAGGAGGCTTCCATCCCGACGTAGGAGAAGCTACAGATTGAGAAGTTTTAGCATTCCTTTGGCGGGATTTGCTCGAACGACGAAGAGGAGCGGGAGGTGGAGACTTAAGTTGGAGGTGGAGAGGGAGAGGGAGAGGGAGAGATTCCAGATTCAGGGGACTCTCACTCGTCGGCTCAAACTCCGGGTCCCTCAGTGAAATCTCCTCAAGCTCCTGAGCCAAATCTGGGAGAAGCCATGGTTTAACTTCCAGGAGGAGGTCAGTTTCTGCCAGTATAACCTGTCAGCGTTCATCCAGCTCCTCGGCTGATGCTGCCTTCCAAGGCTTGGGAGGAGGAGAATGAACTGCCGCTGGAGAGAGGTGAGAGGGTGGAGGTTTTCGTTTGCGTGACAAACGAAAGCCAGGCAGCCAAGCAGCTGCCTGGCTGCTTGCCAGGCAGCTCCAATGCCTGGCAAGGACCCAGGCATCGGAGCTGATTTCCCTGGCTCATCACTTGTAGACTGAGGGAGAAATATGGAGAGGAGTAGGTTTGTTAGCTCCAGGTGATCTCACAGGCTGGGGCATGCCTCCAGCACCTGCGCCACACCCTCCAGACACTCTCGGGCTGCCTCGGGAGTACAGGAGGCCTGAGCCTGCAATAAAATATCCTCCAGGACACAAACTGACCAACGCCCCACTTCGTCCCGTCTGAGGGTGGACACCTCCAGGGTGAGAGACATGATAATCCCGATGTGGGAAGAAAACCAACAAGATTTCACCACTGCTGAGAGTAATGAAACGGAAAAAAAAAAAAAAAAAAAAAATCACCAATCACCAAACTCACAGCAGCTGGGTCTCTCGCTTCAGCTTGGGGTCATGAACAGATGGCCGGATATTCTCCTTCATGATTTTTTGGTAGACAGGAGAATTCATGGTGTGGAGAATCCACCTCAGTATATTTACTCCAACTGAAAGATAAAAAGGAATCGTCATGGGGGGGGGGTGGATGCGGGGGTGTTGATGTGAACAGTGACAAAGAGAATGGGAATTACAAAGGCTTTGATGTTAATGCAGCACACAGAGAAGGCTGACCGAGTGGTATTATTTAAGAGCAGAGATGCCTGAGATCTGCTACTCTTTTGTTGCTTGTGTTTCTAGAGAAATGTGAGAGAGAGTGGAATAAATCCTCATATGATCTGGACCTCTCTGCCTGGTTCTTGACTCTGTCCACACTGGTTCCATTTACCACAGCAAGTCTTCCAGCTCCTGAAGCAGCAAAACAGCCCCAAACCATCACACTACCTCCACCATCTTTTACTGTTGGTATGATGTTCCTTTTATGAAATGCTGTGTTACTGTTACACAGGATGTAATGGGCCACACACCTTCAAAAATGTTCAAGTTTTGTCTCATCAGTCCACAGAGCATTTTCCCAAAAGTCTTGGAGATCATCAAGATGTTTTCTGGCAAAACTGAGATGAGCGTTTATGCTCTTTTTGCTCAGCAGTGGTTTTCGTCTTGGAACTCTGCCATGCAGGCCATTTTTGCCCAGTCTCTTTCTTATGGTGGAGTCATGAACACTGACCTTAACTGAAGCAAGTGAGGCCTGCAGTTCTTTGGATGTTGTTGTGGAGTTTTTTGTGACCTCTTGGATGAGTCACTGTGCTCTTGGGGTAACTTTGGTTGTCCGGCAACTCCTGGGAAGGTTCACCACTGTTCCATGTTTTCACCATTTGTGGATAATGGATCTCACTGTGGTTCACTGGAATCCCAAAGCTTTAGGAATAGCTTTTTAAGCTTTTCCAGACTGATAGATCTCATTTACTTTGATTTTCATTTGTTCCTGAATTTCTTTGCATCGCAGCATGATGTCTAGCTTTTGAGGATCTTTTAGTCTACTTCACGTTGTCAAATCCTATTTAAGTGATTTCTTGATTGAGAACAGGTGTGGCAGTAATCAGGCCTGGGTGTGCCTAGAGAAATTGAACTAAGCTTTCCAAAGATGTGATAAACCCCAGTTAATTTATGTTTTAACGGGGGGTTGGGCAATCCATTTTTCACACACGGCAAGGTAGGTTTGGATTTTTTTCCCTTAATAGTAAACACCTTCATTTAAAAACTGCATTTTGTGTTTACTTGTGTTAGCTTTGTCTAATATTTAAATTTGTTTGATGATCTGAAACATTTAAGTGTGAAAAACATACAAAAAAATGAGAAATCAGAAAGGGGACAAACACTTTTTCACACCATTGTATGTGTGTGCGTGTGCGTGTGTTAATAATGTGAAATATATCTATATTTAAATTCTAATTTTTGTCCTGATGTGTTCTTAATGGGGTTTTGTCTACATCTTTAACAGATCTCTGCTTAACAGCAATTGCAGTGGTTTTGATACAGCCATCATTATGACCAACACGCCTCTAGGAACAAAGATCAAGTATGATGGGGAGGACAGGTACCTGACAGTCACGCCAAAGATCTTCAAAACATTTTTAAAAGTATGTGACATTTGATAATGCTCGTGTTTCTTTTGTGTGGTTTCTTGTCACTTCTCTTGTTCAAAGTCAGTCTACATTGTTAAACACAGTTAATTTCTGTTTAAGTACTCACAGACTAAGACATGATGCTCCCTAAGCTGATATTATAAAGTTATACACACGCTAAGTAAGGGCAACTTCAAAGTGACTTAAAAAATGATCAGTTTTGATCAAATTATGTAAAACTAGTAATCAAGATGATCGGGAAAGTGTCATATTGTGGAGAAAGGAGGCAGGCGAGGCAACGAGCTGGACGGCACAGAACTTAATTCTTTCTCCAACATCTCCAACATAACTTACAGCAAAAGATATTTTTGGGTCTCTGTGCATTCCTCTTCTATAACTTTATTCCCATGCATTGAGATCCGAAACTTCCCACCATAACACGTTTTTTCAACAAAGAACTGTGTGGCACATTAACATAACATAACACTGGCGCTGCTTCAACACTTTTCTACTCCCAGCAGCTCCAGCAATACCTCGTATCCCTGGGGGGGCACATAGTCCTTACTGTCCCGTCTGGTACCCCCCAGTGACACCTCCTCTTTCAGTTCATTGTTCCATGGGTGGAGAAGTCCAACATCATGCCCCCACACATCCCCCCCACACCCGAACACCCAGAAAGGACACGAACCCCCCAGTCCTTTGGACTTGACCTGATGCCCATAGCGGTTGTAGCAGGGGGGTCGCCAATCCTGTCGAACCGCCCTGCTGGCAGAATGAAATGGAGGGCACGTCAGTCTGTAGAGGGAAAAAGGGAGGGGGAGAAAACACATCAGCTTCATGAGTGCAGGTCCCTGCCGAGGGATCACCAACTTGCGTAGCCACCAATGGTGGACGTAGGCACCTGGAAGCTTGGGCCAACACCACCTGCTCGTCTGCCAACACAAAAGCGGGTTTCAGCCTGTCGATGCAGACAGTCTCGCTACATCCCCCCAAGTCTAACACAAAATGCTTTGCCCCAGGTTCCAACACCCTGAACGGTCCATCGTACGATGGGCACAGCGGGGTTCGGGGCACATCGTGCCTGACAAAAAAAACAAACAAACAAACTGGCGTTCTGTAAGCTTTTTGGGATGAATGCGCGGGGAAAACAATGGTGGGCCGGGCCAGGTTTGCTCACAGCCTCCATACTGTGTAAAAATTGCACAGGTGGATAAGCCTCGGGCGCAGGGTTTTCTGGTAAAAACTCTCCGGGGATCCGCAGTGGCTCAGAAAAAATGAGTTCTGCTAGGGAGGCTGCCAAATCCTCCTTAGGTGCAGAGCGTAACCTTAAAAGAACCCAGGGCAAGGCGGTCGACCCAATTTGTGCTCTTGAGCAAAGCTCTGAGCACTGCTTTAAACGACATATAAAACCATTTGCATAATCCGTTAGCCTGGGGGTTGTACGCGGTAGTACAGTGAATTTTGACCCCCATGCTCTGGACAATCTGAAACAAACTGTGGACCCCTATTGGATGGGGGTCCAAACTGTGGACCCCTATTGGATGAAGCCTGCACCACTTCCGCGGACGTGGTAGAAGCCAGCAGGACAACTTCAGGCCAGCGCGTGGTGTGGTCCACGATTGTAAAGAGGTGTGTAAAACCTTGTCATGGTGGGAGGGGTCCCACCAAATCCACATGGATGTGGTCGAACCTCCTGGCCGGGATTTGGTATGGCTCGAGGGGGGCTCTGGTGTGCTTGTGCACTTTGGCCCATTGGCATGCAACGCAAGCTGCAGCCCACTCTTTCAAGTCCTTGTGCAAGCACGGCCAGATGAATTTCACCCCAATAGCTTCACTAAAGCGCACACTCCCGGATGCAAAAGGGAGTGGACCGACTCGAAAACGCAACGGTGCCAAGAGCTTGGAACCACCGGGTGCAGATGGCCAGTGGAGACATCGCAGAGCAAGGGAAGGTACTCTTCTTGCACCACCCTGCTCTTCAACCTTAACCCCGTTGGCGCAGACTGCAGCACCTGAAAAATGTCCGTGTCCCCAGCTTGCTCCGCCGCCATATAGACCGGGGTGATTAACGCGTGCAACAGGCAATCAGCCATGAAGCTGAGCTTACCGGCAATGTGTTGAATGTCGGTAGTAAACTCCGAAATTGCGGCCAACTTGCCATTGCTGCCAGTCCGACCACGGTTCCGAGACCTTGGCCATTGCATATGTCAGTGGCTTATAGTTACCTTGTATTCATACATGTGTAATGACAATAAAGTTGAATCTAATCTAATCTAATCTAATCTTATGGTCCATGAACACGGTAAACTCGTGCCCCTCCAGCCAAAACTGGAAATGGTGGCGAGCCAGCAATTCTCTATCTAACGCGCTGTACTTGTGTTCGTTGTCGTGCAAAGTGCGGCTGTAAAGGTCCGAGCGGCTGCCACTAACCCGAGATGCACTGCTCCACCACTGCCACTATGGCAACATTAGACACATCCGTAGTGAGCGCTATCCATACAGATGAATCCGGGTGGGCTAACAACGGGGCATCCGCAAACACTGTTTTGGCATTTGTAAAAGCCTGGGCTCGCTTGGGAGTCCAGTCGATGGTTTCCGCTGGCTTCTTTTTTTCTGCACGGCATACAATAGCTGCATCAGCTGGGCTGCTCGGGGAAGGAAACAGTTTTGAAAATTGATCATTCCCAAAAACTCCTGTAGTGCTCTCACAGTCTGCGGATGAGAAAATCCCGACCCCGCGCACACCTTATCCGGTAACAGGATTGCGCCCTCCGGTGAAATGCGGTGGCAAAAAAAATCAGTCACTTGCACACTGAACTGGCACTTCGCCAGGTTGACTATCAGCCCCGTGCACTTCCAACCTCTAAAAAATTGTGTTGAGATGGGCGATGTGCTCCTCCTCAGATGCATTAGCTACCAGAATGTCATCTAAGTAGACAAAAACGAAGGACAAGTCGCGCAGCACTGCGTCCATCATCCTCTGGAAGGTCTGCGCCGAGCCTTTTAATCCGAACAGCAAGCATAAAAATTGACTGACTGACTGACTGACTGACTGACTGAATGAATGAATGAATGAATGAATGAATGTGATCATTTGTCTCGTTTTTTGACATTATCTGAGCTGATTTAAGGAAAGGCTATTATACTCTGACCAGGAGATGTCCTCCCCAGTGGTTTTTACCTGACATTAGTGATGTTATTATCCATCCATCCATCCATCAATCCATCAAACCATCCATGGATTAGTGATGTTATTATTATTATTATTATTATTATTATTATTATTATTATTATTATTATTATTATTATTAATAAGAGGTACAGGCTGGCATGCGGAAACGCCAGGGAAGACGGGACTCACGTCCAAGGAGAGATGGGAGAACAGTCTGGACGGAACCAGGCTGAGGCATGAGGAAACGCCAGGGGAAAAGAGAAAAGTAACCTGGATGGAGCTCACCCGTGAGAAAGGAATTATGACAGGAGATACCCGTCTAGATACACGGTAGGACATTGCAACCGTTTAGCATTGCAACAGACCTTAAATTGGCACAGGGAACAATGAATCAGTGATTGACAGGTGTGGATTATGAGTGAGGAAGTTGACCTAATCCCTGACAGCTCTCAGCCATGACAGCCTGCAAACTTGAACCAAGAGGGGAAGTAAGCAGAAAGAAGCGGCTGTCACAACAACGGCACATCAAGAAGTGGCGAACAGTAACTGAATACAGCCAGAGAAGCAAATAATACAAAATACATGAAATCAATATACAGAGAGAGGTGAGAGCAAAAGGCAGAGGTGAGGTTAGGCTAAAGTCAAGATAAGGAAATAACTATAAACCAGGGATGCAGATAATAAAATATACATATTAAATGCTAAACAGAAGTAAGGAAATACAGAAAAATAATCAGACTAAATCAGGAGTGTGAGCACGGTTCCCCAACCGTGCTCCATATCATGACAGAGGCAAAAAAAGAAGAAAGATCAGAGAATAAATACAATAAAACCTATTAAAATATAGATCAAAAAGTATTAGTACAATTTATAATATGTACAAATTGTACTATATAAACTAACAATAGACTAAAAAATGCATCACAGAGAAAATGTGCATAAAGTCCATAAAGTACACTGACACTGATAATATATACATTTATATTTTGGTGCAGATTTTTATGCTATGTGTGTATTGTACAGTCTAACTGCTGTCAGGATGAAGGACCTGCGGTAACGTTCCTTCATAAATGGTGGCTGGAACAGTCTGCTACTAAAGGAGCTGCTCAGCGCCTTAACAGACTCATGCTGGGGGTGAGAGGTGTTTTCTATAATAGACATTAGCTTAGCTAACATCCTCGTCTCACTCACTAGCTCAGTGGAGTCCAGGAGACTGGCCAGGACAGAACTCGTCCTCTTGACCAGTCTGTTCAAACTTTTCCTGTCCCTCTCTGTGCTGTCACCACCCCAGCAAACATCTGCATAAAAGACTGCAGAGGCCACAACAGTGTTGGAAAAAGTCCTAAATAATGACCTACAAACTCCAAATGACCTCAGTCTGCACTGCAAAAAAAGATAAGATAAGCCTTTATTAGTCCCACAATGGGGAAATTCCAGGATTACAGCAGCAAAAGAATAGCAGCATTCAGAGCAATAGTTAATAAGATAATAACTGGTTAGTCAAAGCAATAAATGAATGAATATACATATGTACACAGATATACAGATATGTACACAGTGTAGGAGCATTGCAGCTAGATGGAATAAACAGCATTATGGTTTATTAAATTACCCTGCAGAATATGAAAATGTACCCAGAGAGTATATTTCACATTTGAATCACGAGTATTGTTGTCACCCTCAGTAATAATTGTTATTGTCCTAGTTGTTTATTGGAGAAGGATGATTTCTACTGTGCAAAGTTGTTACATTTAGTACATTTAATACGACCTCTATGAGCAGCCCTGGTTAGGTTATAAAGTCTGACAGCCGTAGGTAGGAAGGACCTGAGGAACCTCTCCGTTGTGCACCTAGGATGGCACAGCCTACTGCTAAATGAGCTCCTCAGTGCGTTCAGCGTGTCCTACATGGGGTGGGACTAGGACTCCAGCAGAGATGACAGCTTAGCCACCGTCCTCCTCTCTCCTATCTCCTCCACTGGGTCAAGACGTCGCCCTAGAAGAGAGCTAGCTTTTTTGATCAGCCTCTTCAGTATCTTCTTGTTGGCTGCTGTGATGTCACTGCCCCAGCACACAACTCCAAATGTGATGGCTGATACCACCACACAAATCGTAGAAGTCTTCAGGAGTGCCCCTTGCATTATTAAAGACCTGAGTCTCCTCAGGAGGAACAGCCTGCGTTGCCCCTTCTTGTAGAGCATGTTGGTGTTGTGTGACCAGTCCAGCTTATTGTTCACGTGAACACCCAGGTACTTCCAAGATGTCACTATCTCAATGTCCGTTCCTGTTCCCTGTGAGATAAAGTTCTGCTCAGCCCCCGAATCAATCAGTGCATGAGTCCCTATTTCAGTGTGTTTGTGAATGAAACGAATAGGGAGACGTAAACTAGATAGGGGATTGGCTTGAGACGAGTCCGTGAGTCCCCCAACTGCAACGCAAGGACTCCCCCTTTTGGGCCACTCAGGACATGACACTACCTCATGCTCCTCGCTCCCGCAATACAGACACAACCTCAGCTCACGGCGTTGCTGTTTCTCCTCCGATGATAGTTTGGATTGCCTCAGTGACGTGTGTTCCAGGCCTTCCGGGGAATCCGAGGAGGGCACAGCCAATAGGGAGGACCATGGGGGATGACGAGATCGGGCACCCGAGCGAGTAGAGGACCTACGTTCCGCTGCCTGCTCCCTTAATCTGTTATCTAGACTGATGGCGAAGGAGATTAATTTGGTAAGCCTACCAGGTTCCTCCAAGGGAGCCAGTTAGTCCCGCAGGCTAGGGCTAAGGCTCTTAATAAAAATACTGCAAAGCGAGGCATCTTCCCACCCGACCTCTGTAGCCACCTCCCGGAAGGCGACAGCGTAGTCTGCCACAGGTTGAGTTCCCTGCCTAAGGTAAAGCAGCTGGGAGGTAAGCACACCATCACGGTTGGAGTGGTCAAACACCTCCTTAAACTCACTGACAAATTGTACATAAGTCATGTTGGAATAGTTCGCCCTAGCCATGATGGCGTAGGCCCAAGCTAGTGCTCGCCCCTCTAACAAATTAATAACATAGCCAATCTGGCTGTGGTCTGTGATGAAATCCCCAGGTACCCGCTGAAACACTATCTCACATTGCATAATGAAACCCCGTGCCTCCCCTAATCTTCCACTAAAACGGGTGGGAGTGGGGACGGGAGTTAGCCGAGGAGAAACCCCTGCCTGGGTGGGTAGCTAGCGGGAGCCAAGGAGCTACTAGGGACTGGTGGAGCTGGTGGAAACGTCTGCGGGCTTGCCAAACAATCCAACCGGTCCGTTAAACAGGTTAATTGGTTCAATATGATCTGCTGTTGATAAGCTAACTGATCTACTCGGGTCTAGAGGTTGTTAACTTTACGCGTCAGTGCGCTGTCAGCTGGGTCACTTCATCAGAGTTGTACTGACATGGTAACTGACCCAGTGAGCAGACTCAGACACTGGAGTAGATACAATTAACTTTATTAACAACAATATGTTGTGTGTGAATGTGTGGGTGTGTGTTCTTGCTGCAGCTGGGGGTGAGCAGACCTGGCAACCCTAGAGACAAACAGAGGCAGGATGGTTAGTATCCTCACAGCTGAGAATATGCTGATTAATCTGCTGTTTGAAGAGATGTTGTGATGCTCAGGTTAGCTCGGTGGCTATGGCCACGAGGACAGCGTCCACAGAGCCAGTTACAGCGTGTTGATGGTGGAAGCGTGGTCTGGGAGAGGGTGAGGTTCAGTCCATCGCCAGGGAGGAGGAAGTCCGCCGCCATGGAGCGCCACCTGTGCACAGGGGACTGAGATAGAGAAGGTGAGGGAAGGCCGAGGCTTACTTGCGTGGTGGAGGGTTTCCTTCCAAACGCAGGCGGGCTGAAGGTAGACAGCAGGGATGGAATCAGGCTGAAGCTTAGGTCTTTGGAATCAATGATGAAAGCTTGCGTGTTCTTCATGGAGTAAGACAGATGACTCCGCACAGATCCCAGGGCAGCGTGGATTATATAGCCACAACCGTGATGAGAAACAGGTGTGTGCGCAGCTGGGAAGAATAATCAACCAGAGCAGACCATCACACTGTCTTTTGGTTTAAATTCCAGGAGCATCCATTCTTAAATAAAACATGGAACACTTGTGCTGTTGTTGGGAGTGGTGGGATTCTTGCCGACAGCTACTGTGGAAAAATGATTGATTCAGCTGAACTTGTCATGAGGTGAGAGAGGAATCTGTGTAGATCACATGCCAAAAGCAGTCCCATTTCTGTGGAAAAGTCATACAAATATTGATGTTTTCATTGTTGTTTTTTCAGGTGCAACCTGCCACCCGTGACAGGTGAATATGAGAGACATGTTGGCAGCAAGACTGATCTTGTGACTGCAAACCCCTCTATACTTAAGAAAAAGTAAATATGTCCACAATAGCAAGTAATACATTGTATTTGTTCATTTGTATCAAGGGCCCCGTTAGATAATCTAAAGCTCACATTTAAACTGCACTATGCACCTTCTGCCAGTAGTTTTAGTAGTTTCTGGATGTGCAGCACACATTTTCATGATTTTCACCTCTGTTATCCAAATGACATTTAATTTTGACATGCTTTCTGCTCATAGGAGATGTGTCTTTTAAAAGAGTTACAGCTTGGTACAAGGTTGGCACATTGCTGCTTTAAACTGCACTATTGACCAAAAACCCTCATCTCAAGTCAGTCATTCATTTATTCATTCGGACATCTAAAGTCAGTGCTGCATTATCAAATGGTATTGAAGTGGCGGCCTGCCGCAGCACAGATATCAGCTGATTGTCGGCGACAGCCACCCACTGCTCATTACGAACGGCCCTTTGGCAACAGCAGTAGTCCCGGTCACGTCCCTCAGGGCAGGGCCGGTGCGAGTTGGACAAGCCTTCACAAGATGTTCGTCTTCTCCACACCCAAAACATTTTAACGTGGAAGATGTTGCACAAAGCACATAATCAAACCCATCCACCCAAGCCTGAAACACACAATTAAATTCATCCACCTTATTTTGGGGGATCATAAGGCCCTTTTCCACTAGCACACTTTAGCGCGACACGGGACGGCTCAGCACGCTTTGTATGCTTTTCCACAAGCCCCAACACGGTTTAACAGCCGCGATTCTCAGCCCCGCTCAAGGGCAGGGTACAGCAGTGCTGAGCTGGGCCGTGTTGTGACGTTAACAGACTGGTCGCCGCTGATTGGCCAGGTCGTAACCGGCGCTGATTGGTCAGGTTGTAACTGCCCCTCTCCTCCTCCTCTTCTGCCGAATCTTCACGACCTTCTCAATAAAGTTTTTGAAAAAAAAAAAAAAAAAGAATCTTCACGACCGCCATTTCTCAGCATGCAACCACTGTTGGCGGTTTCTTTTCAGTGTATTGCTGTGCTATTTTCATTTATTCTCTATCAAAAATGGCTTCGCGTAATAAGGGTGTTCCATGGACCAATAAGGAGGTCATGGATCAATAAGGAGGAGTGTCTGCTCACTGCATTGTCAGACGAACGTATCCAGCGCAAGTAGACAGAGCCACCCGGAATGAAAAAATATACCGGGAGGTCTCGACATCGGAGTCCTTTAACGGTGAGTTTTATTTTTTTTTTATTGTGCGTTTTTTCGCAAATATATTCGGTAAGACGCTCAGTTCATTTATGCAATAAAAAAGCTGTTCATTTGTGGATGATGATCGCTCTGCTTTATTGCAGCACACTGCGGACTAAAGCTTTTATTTTAATTATTCATGTGAACAATATGCTAAAATAAGCTTATGTAATCTTGTTAAAAACTATTGTCTTTTCTGTATATCTTGCACTTTCGTGCTGTATTTTATTGTGTGCATTTTCCTTGTAGAATCATCCCACGCGTCCGCAGTGCCAGCCCGCCCTGATTCATTCAACCGAGCCTTTCTGACCCAGTTTGGGAAGCTGGTGTAGAGGCACTCAGTGGTCGGCGTGTATAAAATGTCGATTAACCTTCATGTTGTGTTGCAAAGTTGTTGTTTTTTATTTTAATATTTTGTATATAATAAAATGGAATTGTTTTGGAAAGTGTGGTTTGTCTGTTATACACTGAATTATAAAACAGTATAATTACATAGAAATTCCATTGCCTAGTCTGATGAAAATGATGCTGATCATCCTGTCAGGGGTCAACCATTGTAAAGGTAATGTAATTTTTAACTAGACCAAAAAACAAATGTTTTTGTAAGCTTTCTGTTCTTTTTATTGAAATATCATAAAAAAAATTAGCACCACATGATCCAGTTGTAAACTTTGGGTAAAATTTTTATGTTAACTTATAAGAAGTTGCACAGTTGGACTTTAAAATGCAGCAGAATTGACTGATCAAGCTTACAAGTCAAAGTAGGTAAAAGAAGTAAGTATATGTAAATTGAATGTTCTATCGGCATTCCAAATTCAGAGAATTACAATACTTTAGAAGGAGTGTAGCATCATCTAAACGGAAAATAATAATACTGTTGTTCCAAACGTAGACCTGAAGGTGAAAAACATGATTTTTTTTTATTCAGTACATCCAAAATGCCCTAGGATGTAAAAAATAATACAATTTGGTGTTGGCCAGTGTGCCACTGTCTCATTATTTAATACGAATAAAAGCAAGTTTCAGCTCATTATTTCTAGGTCATTTGGCAGTTAATTCAAACCAAAAGTGACTTGTGTTGTTGCAGCTTTTTTATCAGAGAGTTTCTCCAGTTTTGGAGCATATAATCATCCGTCCCTTAACTGTTAAACATTAAATAACAGCAGACAGATTGGCAAAGGATACACAATTGTGTTGCTGTTGCCCAAAACCGCTGTGACCCTCTGCTTGTGGTGCTACCTTTCATGTGTGTGCTTTTTATGAATATTCACACATTTTTGTAAGTACAAGTGGGATAGTATTAAATTGAAATATAACATATTTCTAATAATGTTTGCTTTTTGCAAATATTTACACTTATTTTGAAAGTAAAAGTTGGATACTGCGGGGGGGGGGGGGGTCTAATCATGTGCCATGGAGGGCCAAGACCCTGCAGGCTTTACCTCCAACCAGTATCTTCAACAGCAGATTCCACTGAACTTCTTCCACTGACTGATCAGTGATAACACCTGCTGAAGAGACTGGGTAGAAGAAAGAACCTGCAGGGTCTTGGCCCCCCATGACATATGATTGGAAGCCCCCGGATTAGGTTTAATTGGATTTAACATTTTAACACAAACTGCTTTATGGTTCATAATTCTGTTGACAGACTTACACCAAACCAAAAGTGATTTCTCAAACTGCTGGATTATTCTTAGCTTTTCCAATCTTTCAGTATTTAATCTATGCCACATGGTGGTAACCTTCACATATAAAAAAGAGACATATGCAAAAACTTCATAGGTTTATTGTCAGTGCAAATCCCAGTGCAATACAACATGAATGCATATCTAGTACATTGTTGATGCAGAGAATATACAGTATATTTCTACAGTACATGTTTCCATGTAAACTTGTGACTGCATTATTTTAATTGCTTTTAATCCTAGGTCAAGTTTGTTTTGGCCTAAAATGCATGATAACTGTCAAATATATCTTATTTTACCTAACTCAGTAAAGTTTACTTTTTGAATATTATATTTTGTGGCTAATATTAACCTGGCGATCAAGTTGTGTCAGCTGATCGTTTTTTTCTATGATACCATCTCAGAATCTGCTGCAGAAGCAGGTAAGTCCATGATGTCTCAACAGTCTCGCCATGATTTTCAAGCAGATCAGAGCAATTTGTTGTACAGGAAATAAAACGTTTCTACAGACATTCTTAAGCTCAATACTGCTCGTTTGTGAAGCTGTGTTGACATCAGTGACAGGCTGATCACATCTATGACAGGCACGCCCAGAGCGAATGAAGCAGTAATTTCCCCACAACAGAGCCATCTGAAACACACACAGCGTACATATTTTAGTACCTAACAGCGATAACTTGCAGACATTAAAGTGTAGCATGACGTACTTATAGCAAACTAGCATTAGCAACCATTAGCTTACCGTCATATACGACCTAGTTTGTATCCTCACGGCTTTGGCTCTCCCAGAAGCTGCAGAACTATTCCAGAGTGTTTTCATCTCGCTGTCTGTACCCTTGTCTGGCGGTCCTTTTTTGCGTTTACGGTGAAAAAAGCCACAGACCGAGGAGTGGCCTTGTACAGCTATGTGTTATGTTTTGCTTGGGTCTTCTCAATAAAGTTTTGGAAAAAAAAAATGTTTTGCTTGGGTCGCGTGCGTTACGTCACGGGAGTGTGGCACCGCCTCGCTGTTATAAACCCACCCACCCCAGCACAACACCCATGCCAAACACCGTGCTAATGGAGACAGAAGCATTCCGAGCCGTACTGAAGTGAATCGAGCCATACCGAGGTGTGCTGGGCTAGTGGAAAAGAGGCTATAAGGAGCTGTCTGTGTTGGGACACCACGTGTCTCAGCAGGGCAGACTTGCAGCCCGAGAAAACTTTTCTCATGGGTGACACCACTTTTCCAAACTTTAACAGCGCTCTGATAAGAAGCTCATCACTAGTAAACGGGGGAACGTTAGAGAGAGTCATTTTTGTAGGCGGCTGTGACAGCGGCATGACTGACTCAAACGTCTCATTTACTGTGATTCCGCTTTCAACCAAAGTGTTTACCTGGTCCACCCTTTCCAAAAACAAAACAACAGCAGCGTTCATGTGGGCCTCAAATTTAACAGTGTCATGCCCAGCAATTCCGCCAACAGCACGTTAAACCTCCTCGACCTCCCCGACACCAGTTTTGATGCCGTGTTTCCGCGTCAGCCTGGAGAAAGCCATAGCTTCTGAGACGCCACAGAGCCTGGCCAACAAAAAGCCCAAACACAAAACTAAAACAGACATAAACTACAAACTTAGCAAACCCAAAACTAATATAAGCCCCCAGTTGTGACAAAAGAACAGATAAGATGGAAATGTAGCACAAACTCTCAACACTTCTGCTGTTCTACTCACACTCTTCCCACTCAGAAGAAGAAGAAGAAGAAGATGTCATATATGCACCTCTCCGAGGCGCAGAGGAAATGAGATGAGCCCACGTGCTGGATGAAGTGTGTGTTTATTTTAACAAAAAGACAAACAGTTCAAATAGTGTCCAAGATAAATTGTCCAAAGATAAACCACCCTGTAGTGCCGCAGAGCGGGGCCTGGCTCTGGAAAAACAACGCTGCACTGCAGGTGAAAACAGTTCACCTCTAATACAGCTTAGGTAACAATATAGAAGTCCACATCATGCTTCAGGGCCGAGCTGGTCCTCAGAAGGAGAAGAAACGTGAACGTGGATTAGGAAAGAAGAGACTTACATTGGGTGTCTAAGAGCGAGGCTGAGCTCCTGGGGATAACAGCACCAACATAGTCTGGACAGGATGATGACTAGGAGCTAAAGCTACCAGCTTGACCAGAGGAGAGGAACACCCACGGCAACTGGTGGTGGAGCATAGAGGACCCCGACAGCACCTGGCGGAGGAGGAAGAGACACCCCAAAGGCCTCTGGAAATGGAGAGAAGGCTTCGGTGTCCTCAAGGTGGCCGGCTACACCCTTGGTGGTCCCAGCTTGGGACACAGCTGCAGCCACAGCAGTCCCGGTCCGGGACATGGCTGCACTCGCGGTGGTCCCGGTCTGGGACATGGCTGCACCTGCAGCAGTCCCGGTCTGGGACATGTCTGCACCCACGGTGGTCCCGGCTTGGGACACAGCTGCACCCATGGTGGCTCCAGGCTGGAGCTCTGCAGCACCTGCGGTGGATCCAGGCTGGGCCAACGCTGCACCCATGGTGGCTCCAGGCTGGAGCTTAGCTGCACCCATTGTGGCTCCGGGCTTGACCTCTGCAGCACCCACGGTGGACCCGGGATGGGCCAACGCTGAACCCACGACTATCTCCACAGCGGAGGAAGCTGGACCCACAGTGACCTCCAGCAGAGAGCCTAGATCATCGGACACATCCAGCAGTGTAAGATTCTCTCCGGCGACCCTGAGAGAGGACTCGGACAGAGAACAGGGAAGAGAAGGGTCAGGGTCACTGGCAGCGGTGGAGCCCGGTGAGGCGAGCTCCGGTGCAGTGGGCTTCTGCACCTGGTTCTCCTCACCAAGAACCAGGCAAGAATGCTCTAATACAGAAAAGAGGAAGATGAAAGAGAGCACTTTCCTGAGCTCGCACTCCACTGCCTTCCAGGACTCCGACAATCCGGGCGATGTAGTCTCGAGCTCAGCCTCCTGGAGGTTCTGCTCAGGCACCGATGCTGCTGTGGCAGCCTCTGCAGCAGAGATGATAGTGATCATAGTCTGAAGGCGCCCAGGTGACATTCCCCATGCTGGTGACTCATCTGGCGTGGCGGCTTGGGGCTTCCTCACCATCGAACCTGGGACTGGATTTTCCAGGGCCTCAGGCTCCTACTCCATCTGGTGGCTTGCTTCATGGGACGGAAAATTTGCAAAGATACATGGAGAGGACACGGAGAGGACCCGACTCAGCAGGTACGGAGGTGGCTAGAGCCGTGGAAAAAAACAGCCCCACCCACACTGGCGGATGTAAATGCTGAGGAGAAGATGATAGCTGCCAGGCGAGGCAGCTGGACGACAGCATGGCTCTTCTGTAGAATAGATAGATAGATTAGTTTATTTGACAGGGACAGTGCAATAAACATAGACAATTAATCAATGACAATCAATCTGATGTGTTGCACATGGAGTGTATAGCTATTAGCTAATTTGCAACTCTTGTCCCTGGATGGGCTTTAGAAAAGAGAATCAAGTAAAAAAAAGAAAAGAAATAAAGAAAATACACAATGACCACATACATCAATGCAAAAAGATTATAAATACACAATTATAAATATTATAAATATTATAAATACTATAAATACACAATTATAAATATTATAAATATTATAAATACACAAATATAACAACCTGACTCACATTTGCCTATTTCAGGCCTCCCTCCTTTCGTCACTCACTATAAACTCTAACTATAACTCTAACTATAAATCTCCTTCCTCCTGTGATAAAGGGATTGTTGGCTGGGTGATGGTATTTCTCTTCGGGTGTGACCTCTGGGAACAGTGACGATGAGAGGGAGAAGGGGGCATGGGCTCGTTGCCGAATTGCAGAGGCCCCAGGGTTGGAGCATGCTCGATTCCAGGCAGGAGCTCCGGTTCCCTCGGAGAAAGCTCCTCCAACTCCGAGGCTAATTCCGGGAGGAGCCACGGCTTCACTTCCAGGAGGAGGTCATTTTCCACTAGCAACACCAGTCTGCGTTCCTCCAATTCCTCCGGGGATGAAGCAGGCCAGGGCTCTGGAGAAGAAAGTGGGGCTGTCGCGGGAGAGGCTGGGGGCTTCTTATGATGGGCACGCTTCTTCTTTGTGGAAAAGGGCTCCAGCATCGGGGCTTCCTCAGATGGTGTGATGCACGATAAGGAATACAGGTACAGGAGCATGTCCATCACCTCCGAATGGTTCCAGGGGCTGGAACATGCTTCCATTACTCGTGCTGCGGCATCTCGGCCCTTCCAGACCACCCTTGGAAATTGGGAAGACTGTGCCTGCATCATAATGCCCTCCAGGAGGCACACAGCCCTCTGCTCCACTTCACGCAGATTCACCATGGCGAAGGCTCCAACTCCGGTTGGTGGAAAACAGAAAAAAAAAAAAAAAAATAGGACACGAACTTCACAGCTGGGGTCAAACTGGTCACTCCGTACTGTCATATATGCGCCGACATAAGAACAGACAAAAACAGGGAAACACAATACAACAATAACCTGTGTCTGGGGCCTGAGATGACATTGGACCCCAGACACATGAAAGAAGAAGAACCATTCAAAAGAGCTAGTCAGATTCCACTTCCTCAAAGACAACATAACAATATTAACTGTGTAAGCACGTCTATAGAGCTCACTGTCATTGTTTTACTCTCTAAATGATAGTGAAAATGTGTAATATTTTTATTTTAATGGATAACTGTGGTCCACTAGTGAACTGCAGCCAATTCTACACATTAATTTCTGTTGAATGCTGCTTAGATTATCTGCTGAACTGATATGTTTGACTGCAGAAATACTACTGCAGTTCACTTATTTGCAGCAGCTGATATCCGATAAAAAACAGACCGGAATTCAGACCCATAACATAGAAACAATTGACAACAGACTGTTGAGGGGCAGCCTTGGTCTGAGCTCGCTGTGCTAATTACAGTTAAGATAAGATAAGATAAGCCTTTATTAGTCCCACAATGGGGAAATTCCAGGATTGCAACAGCACAGGCATAGCAACACTCAGAGCAACAATCAGAAGGCAAGAAAAAACAAGAACAGCTAGTAAACATATGTACATATTACTATAAATATATATATTGTGGAGATGTGTGGAAAGACGAGGCTGAGTTTATTACTCAAGATCAGTTTTGATCTTGAGTAATAAGGAAGTCCTGAAGTCCTGAAGGAAGTCCTGAAGTCCTTCTCCTGCATCTGCTGTAAGCAGGCTGTACCACTTCCATGGCATCTTCCAGCTGTGGATCTGCTGCCTGGTGATGAGAACATTTAGTCAACCTCTGTGGGTGTTCTGGGGAATGCTCTCTAGGGGGTCTGCCACGCCGAGGAGCCTTCGCCAACTGCACA
This sequence comes from Pholidichthys leucotaenia, assembly GCA_020510985.1. Lineage (NCBI taxonomy): Eukaryota > Metazoa > Chordata > Actinopteri > Cichliformes > Pholidichthyidae > Pholidichthys > Pholidichthys leucotaenia. The sequence goes on along the minus strand of CM035837.1, from coordinate 445,769,202 downwards.
ACTTCGTCAGCTACCACCAAAAGCGGGTTTGAGCCTGTTAATGCCAATCCTTTCTTTTCTGCCCCCCAAATCTAGCAAAAAATGCTTATCCCCTGTTTCCAGCACTCTATATGATCCGTCATAAGGTGGGCATAAGGGCGGATGATGGGCATCATGTCTGACAAAAACAAACTCCGCATTTTTTAAAGCCTTAGGCACAAAAACACGCGGAAAACTGTGGTGAACGGGGCCAGGTAGCGTGCTCGGGCCCGTGCTATTCTGTAACCGTTGAGCCGGGGGGCACTCTGGCGCTGGATTATCTGGAAGAAATTCCCCGGGCAGCCGAAGTGGCTGTGCGAAAACTAGCTCAGCTAGGGAGGCTTCTAAATCCTCTTTAGGTGCAGAACGCAACCCCAATAAAACCCATGGTAGCTTGTCCACCCAATTTGTATCTGTAAGCGACGCTCTGAGAGCGGCCTTCAATGACCTGTGAAAACGTTCGCATAACCTGTTAGCCTGCGGGTTGTACGCAGTCGTGCGGTGGATCGTTGCCCCCAGGCTGCGGGCCATTGCTGACCAAAGTTCGGAAACAAATTGCGGGCCTCTGTCGGACGTAATGGCCGATGGGACTCCAAAACGCGCTACCCATGCCGTTAAAAATGCGCGCGCCACCTCCTCGGCTGTGGTTGATGACAGCGGGACCACTTCCGGCCAGTGCGTGGTGCAGTCAACCATTGTCAGAATATGTTTGCACCCTTGTGAGGGCGGGAGGGGGCCTACGAGGTCCACGTGGGCATGATCAAATCTTTTAGCCGGGGTGTGAAACAGCTCCAAGGGAGCTCTCATGTGTCTATGAACCTTGGCCCACTGGCAGGCTGTGCAGGCAGCCGCCCACTCTCTAACTTGTTTGCGCAGGCTCAGCCATACAAATTTTTCTCCTACCATTTTGACAGACGCGCGCACTCCCGGGTGCATCAGAGAATGGACCGAGTCAAAAACGCGGCGTCGCCACGCGGCTGGGACCACCGGACGCGGCCGCCCAGTGGAGACATCGCAGATTAGGGGGGGCATACTGTCTTGCAGCACCCTGTTCTCCAGCCTTAACCCTGTTGGTCCAGACTGGAGCACGCGCACATCCGCGTTGCTAACCTGCTCCGCGGCCATGGCTGCATAATCTATCCCCACGCGGACCGGGGCCGCGCGCACTTCCGCGTCGCTAACCTGCTCCGCTGCCATGGTTGCAGGATCTACCTCCGCGCGGGCTGGAGCCCCCACGGTGCACGAGAGGCAGTCCGCCACTACATTAAGTTTACCTGCCACATGTGGGAATATCGGTAGTAAACTCTGATATCGCGGCCAGCTGTCTCTGCTGCCGGCCCGACCAAGGTTCTGAAATCTTGGCCATCGCAAAAGTCAACGGCTTGTGGTCAACGAACGCGGTGAAACAGTGTCCTTCCAGCTAGAACTGGAAGTGGCGAATGGCCAAGTGGAGAGCTAACAACTCCCTGTCGAATGCGCTGTATTTTCGTTCGCTGTCGCGCAGGGTCTTACTGAAAAAGGCGAGAGGTTGCCAGGCTCCAGCTACAAACTGTTCCACGACCGCCCCTATGGCCACATCTGACGTGTCAGTAGTGAGCGCCACGTGGGCCGCTGGGACTGGATGTGCTAACAATGCAGCGTTTGCCAGGGCTGTTTTGACTTCGGAAAATGCGCGCTCTCGCTCCGGAGACCATTCGACTTTATTTGTGGGTTTTTGATTTTTTAGTGCAGCATACAATGGTTGCATGAGCTGCGCTGCACGGGGGAGGAAACGGTTATAAAAATTTACCATTCCCAAAAACTCCTGTAACTCTTTGACCATTTGTGGCTGGGGAAAATTTGTTACTGCGCGCACTTTGTCAGGCAGAGGGACTGCTCCCTCTGGGGAGACGCGATGCCCCAAAAAATCAATCTGCATCACCCCGAACTGACAATTCGCCGGGTTAATTATTAACCCGTGCTCTGCCAACCTCCGGAAAACTGCCGTGAGGTGGTTTTCGTGTTTGTCTTCAGACGCGCTGGCTACCAATATGTCGTCCAGGTAGACGAACACGAAAGGGAGATCGCCCAAAACCGCGTCCATCATGCGTTGGAACGTCTGCGCCGCACCTTTAAGCCCAAACGGCATGCGCAAAAACTCGAAAAGCCCGAAAGGAGTTATTACCGCTTTTTTGGGTATGTCCTCAGCGCGCACTGGGACCTGGTGGTAACCGCGTACCAAGTCTATTTTAGAAAAAACGCGCGCCCCTGCCAAATGAACTGAAAAATCTTGGATGTGCGGGATTGGGTAGCGGTCGTGCGCTGTAGCGTTGTTCAGCCTGCGGAAATCACCGCAAGGCCGCCATGAGCCATCAGCTTTTGGGACCATCAGGCTCTTCGAACGCCTGATGATGCCCAACCTCTCCAGGTTGGCGAACTCCTCGCGTGCTATGGTCAGTTTAGCTGAATCCAAGTGCCGAGCTTTTGCGAAAACGGGTGGTCGGGTGGTAGTAATAAAATGTTCCACCCTGTGTTTAGCTACCGTCGCCGAAAATGTTGGAACTGTGAGTGCTGGGAACTGAGTGAGGAGTGTGTGGAACTTACCACCTGCAGCTGTGACGTTGGCTTGTGCTGTTGGCGGGGCCACTCGAGCTGTACAGGGGATAGAAGAAAAAGAGAGTGCATTAACCAGGCGTTTGTTAGCAAGATCGACCAACAAACTATGTGAGCACAAAAAATCATCCCCTAACATTTTGAAATTGACTGCCGCTATGACGAAAGTCCACTCGAAAGTGCGGCCGTGTAAAGACAGAAGCAGAGTCCTCTCACCGAAGGTCTTAATCGCCGAGCCGTTCGCTGCTGACACCCGGGGACCACTGGAAGGCGCCAGTCGGTCAACGTAGGAAGGTGTGATGAAACTCAGCTGGGAGCCCGTGTCCACGAGGAAATGCCTCCCCGAGTGCGCGTCCTTCAAGTAGAGCAGCTTGTTCTCCTCTCCGAGGGCCGCAGCTGCTACCAACCCCCGGTCTTGGCATTTCCCGAGCGCTTAAAGTGGCACGGTGGAATGCACTTGCGTGCCCTCTCTGCGAAGCGGCGATGAAGTGAAGCAAAGGATGAAGTGAAGCAAAGGATGTCATCTGCTCCATGTTTCCTGGCCTCTGCCGCCACCGTTGTCGGTGAGTCTGGTGCTGCAGCCTCTGGCCCCCTGCCGTCTCCGGACGTTGCGCCTGGCCCCGCTGCCGCAGCCGCAGCCGCGTGCCGTTTACTGGCGTCGATGAGTCGTTGCGCCTCCTGGCCCAGCTCGTGGTAGTCTCGTCGGGCCAGCAGTGGTGAATTGGCCAGGGTCACTCTCACCTCTGACGGTAGGGTTCTGAGGAAAAGGTGGGTAAAGATGAAGTTATCATCTTCGGAGTCTCTCAAACTCAACATCTTCCCCATCAGGTCTGCAGGTCTGTCGCCCTCAAATTCAGTCAGCGCCAGGAGCCTCTCTGCTCGCTCCTGCACCGAGGGGATGAAGTAACGAATGAGTGCAGCCTTCAACGTGTTGTACTTGTCGCTGTCCAGCGGGTGGTTGATCAGGCTCTCCACTCGCTGGGCTGTGTGGTTGTCCAGCTTTGCAACCACATGGTAGAACTTTGTGGCGTCTACCGAAATCCTCCGGAGGTGGAACTGTGCCTTGACTGCGTTAAACCAGGAGCGCGGATTGTTCGGCCAGAAGTCCGGTAGTTGGACTGTGGCTGCATTCGTTTGACTGGCTCCTGGCGAGTCTAGCTCGGGAGATTTGTCTCCGCTCATGATACGTCATAGGGTCACCAGTGTGGAGATGTGTTGAAAGACGAGGCTGAGTTTATTACTCAAGATCAGTTTTATTCACCATCACATTCTCCAACATCCAAAAACAGAAAAGAGGAAGGCATGCCCCCACCTCTGTCCCTTTTATACCCCAGGACATCAAAGCACACGGTCACATTGTCTTTACATCCCAAACCACAATGCACCCCCCTTCAGGTCTTCTGTCTGTCTCCACCTGAAGTCCTGGTGGTCAGGAAATCCCTCCGGCCATCTCTCTGCATACAAAAGGCCAGACTTCACATCCTCCTGCTACCCCTAGGAGGTTCAGACCTTTTGTTCCTCTGTGCAGTAAACAATAAGCATACAGTAATTAGCATGTGAAGCATATGGAACCCACATATATGCACCACAATATATGTAGCATACCCCCCCCCGAATGAAGGATGGCACTTTACTGATGATTTTATAGGTTTAATGGCAGTAAACCCTCAAATTCACCGTAAGAGCTGGGAACCACACAGAAAAACAATGTATAAGCTAAAATCCATACTCTTACAACCGTTAGCTGAAAATAACCTTAACTCTGACAATAAATTCTACAAAATATACATATATGTTAACACAAAGATTCAAATTGTCATATTTACATATTAAACATACCTTGTGCCTCTATCAAGGGGGCTGCTAATTACTCAAGATCAGTTTTATTCACCATCACATTCTCCAACATCCAAAAACAGAAAAGAGGAAGGCATGCCCCCACCTCTGTCCCTTTTATACCCCAGGACATCAAAGCACACGGTCACATTGTCTTTACATCCCAAACCACAATGCACCCCCCTTCAGGTCTTCTGTCTGTCTCCACCTGAAGTTCCTGGTGGTCAGGAAATCCCTCCGGCCATCTCTCTGCATACAAAAGGCCAGACTTCACATCCTCCTGCTACCCCTAGGAGGTTCAGATCTTTTGTTCCTCTGAGACGTGCAGTAAACAATAAGCATACAGTAATTAGCATGTGAAGCATATGGAACCCACATATATGCACCACAATATATGTAGCATACCCCCCCCGAATGAAGGATGGCACTTTACTGATGATTTTATAGGTTTAATGGCAGTAAACCCTCAAATTCACCGTAAGAGCTGGGAACCACACAGAAAAACAATGTATAAGCTAAAATCCATACTCTTACAACCGTTAGCTGAAAATAACCTTAACTCTGACAATAAATTCTACAAAATATACATGTATGTTAACACAAAGATTCAAATTGTCATATTTACATATTAAACATACCTTGTGCCTCTATCAAGGGGGCTGCTAATAACAAATGCATTTTTTATATTCTGTCACAACCTTTTCTTCCCCGTCTTCTGCTGCCGTTAGCTTGCTCACGCCAATGGTTATAACAGGAAGTTCCTTCAAAATAAAAGCACCGAATATCAAACAGGAAGCTAACCGTAGCTGATAGTACATAAAAGTAATAAGCTCCAAAATAAAATATAAGCAAATGAAGAAATGTACATAGGGTTATTTACTATATATATATACATATATATATATATATATATATATATATATTCACACGTTCACACGTTTTCTGCAAATGTGTTCAAATACAAGGATTCTGGTACGTTAAGTTAAAAAAAATGAAGGACATCACTCTAAATTAACCTTATTATGAGAATATCTTTCTTATATTTGAATCCTGAAAAAGGTTTGTTAGTCTTCTGTCAAGAGTCGTTTTTTTTTGTACTTGCGATCTTAATTTGAAGAACATGAGCTTTTTTGTTTTCCAGATATGGGTCTCTCAGTAATCAACGTCGACCATTTGTGGAGAGTCTATCTGCCTATGGAGACACCTTGGTGGTTTTTACAGCCTTCGTCTTTGGATTCAGCACTCCTGTGTCTATGCGGGCTTTCTACACTCTTCAGGACTTTGACACGCCCACTCGGATCGCTTTCTTCAACCCCCAGTACTTTCAGAAACTGAAAAAGTTCTGGGAATCTTATGGCCTAAAGGCAAAGCGGCCAAGCACTGGCATAATCATGGCAAGCATAGCACTGGAAGTGTGTTCAGATGTGCAACTGTATGGTTTTTGGCCCTTTCATAATCATCCACACAGCTTACAGACTCTTACACAGCACTACTATGACCACCAGCTGCCTGTAAGAGGAGTCCACGAAATGCCGACTGAGTTTAACATCCTCCTGAATCTGCACAGACAGGGAGTGCTAAGGCTTCATTTAGGAAAATGTAAACCAGGGGAAAAGTAGTTCCCACAGCAAAGTTCCTTCTCTGTGACTTCATGAAGATTGCTGTCATCCAGGCATATAACGTATTTTAAAATGAAAGGAAATGTACGTATTTATTAGTTGTCATGACCCTGAGCACAGTTGGGGGCTGTGCTCAGTCTCTTAGCTATGTTAGTTATTTTCCATATTGTGCATCCCTATTTATCCACCTTATTCCTGAGGGTGCGGCTGTAGGAACGATTATGGGCGGAGCTTCTCGTTTCAGCTGCAGTAGTGTTAAATCAGTCAGTAAGAGTGGAGTAGCAGGGACTTTTAAAATAGTATTTTTAAAAGATTTTCAAATTAATTTTAATGTATAGTCCTGTAGCATCATCTCATTTTGGCTCAGCAATAATTATTCTTCTGCTTAAAGACATTTTGTTTCACCCAGGAGTAAGACAGTCAAGAACTGCTCTTTTACCCCAAGCTGCAATTGAACTCACATTCCTTTGTTAAAACCAGTCTAAGGAATCCAACCTAAGGCATTCCTCCTGCACCTTTTTATTGCCCCCATAAACATGGAACAGACCTGAGAAGCCCTCATGGCCCACCGATCCACAGCTCAATTAAATTTCCTTAAACTCTGGGACATGCTGGATTTAACCAGTGAACTTTAAAGTACATTATTACAAACTCAATTCTAAATCTTCTCTTCTTTTCCAGGACCAAGAAAAGCAAATGGACTCTGATGTCTTAATGTGGAAAATCAATAATATGTTGAAATGCATTATCTGTGATTTTATATATATGCATGTTAAAAATGTTTAAATGAATATTCCTGCATGTTGATTTAGAAGCACTGCTTATAAGTTACACTAATCACTAAAGTTAGCTTAGTTTATACATAAGGGTATAAAAGCACATTCCAGTATGTATCAAGATTTGCCTCTAAAAGCATGTGACTCCAGCAGCCAATCTCTGCATGACAACAGCTCTGTGTTAGCTCCAGAAAAGACTGTTGGTTTATTGGACTAAAAGCTCATCAAGCCCACCCACGAAGGAAGCTTATTGGCTGGAGTTCATGTCAACCCGGAAGCCCGCAAAAGCTCGTCTGAGATTATAAAAGGAAGAGACGCACTCTCACCCACACTCTCTCTTTTGTCTCTCTTTCGCCCCCTCTTCCTTTCTCTTCGACATGTTCATTGTCCACACAGCAGCGAGAGAACTTTGGGAAGAACCAAAGACTGCCTGAACAAAGACTTCTACCACGTGTTGCTTTTCCGAGCACAGAGCAAATAACTCGTAATCTGTTAACTCAAACTGATCAAGATTCGTTTCTCAGTTTAACCCTGGTTCCGAAAATATTTACATTGTTAATCTATCATTTACAAGATTGATTTTATGATTAATGAAATTACTGCAATGTCTGTTAATCATTTTGTTTAATAAATAGTTGAAAATGAGAGTTGTTGAGAATTTATTTCATTCTGAGTCTGTTTCAAGCCCCGGTATCGAATTCACGGAAAATTTTTGAGACTGATTAGTAATTAAATTATTGAGTGATTAAACAGGTACAGTGGGGCAAAAAAGTATTTAGTCAGGCACCAATTGTGCGAGTTCTCCCACTTAAAAGATGAGAGAGGTCTCCAATTTTCATCATAGGTATACCTCAACTATGAGACAAAATGAGAAAAAAAAAATCCAGAAAATCACATTGAACGATTTTTAATGAATTAATTGGTAAAATCCTCGGTAAAAAAAGTATTTGGTCACCTACAAACAAGCAAGATTTCTGGCTCTCACAGACCTGTAACTTCTTCTTTAAGAGGCTCCTCTGTCCTCCACTCGTTACCTATATTAATGGCACCTGTTTGAACTCGTTATCAGTATAAAAGACACCTGTCCACAACCTCAAACAGTCAGACTCCAAACTCCACTATGGCCAAGGCCAAAGAGCTGTCAAAGGACACCAGAAACAAAATTGTAGACCTGCACCAGGCTGGCAAGACTGAATCTGCAATAGGTAAGCAGCTTGGCATGAAGAAATCAACTGTGGGAGCAATTATTAGAAAATGGAAGACATACAAGACCACTGATAATCTCCCTTGATCTGGGGCTCCACGCAAGATCTCACCCCATGGGATCAAAATGATCACGAGAATGATGAGCAAAAATCCCAGAACCACACGGGGGGACCTAGTGAATGACTTGCAGAGAGCTGGGACCAAAGTAACAGAGGCTACCATCAGTAACACACTACGCCACCAGGGACTCAAATCCTGCAGTGCCAGACTTACGCCAGTACATGTCCAGGCCCGTCTGAAGTTTGCTAGAGAGCATATGGATCATCCAGAAGAGGATTGGGAGAATGTCATATGGTCAGATGAAACCAAAATAGAACTTTTTGGTAAAAACTCAATTTGTCGTGTTTGGAGGAGAAAGAACACCATACCTACTGTGAAGCATGGGGTGGAAATTTCATGTTTTGGGGCTGCTTTTCTGCAAAGGGACCAGGACGACTGATCCGTGTAAAGGAAAGAATGAATGGGGCCATGTATCGTGAGATTTTGAGTGAAAACCTCCTTCCATCAGCAAGGGCATTGAAGATGAAACGTGGCTGGGTCTTTCAGCATGACAATGATCCCAAACACACCGCCCAGACAACGAAGGAGTGGCTTCGTTAGAAGCATTTCAAGGTCCTGGAGTGGCCTAGCCAGTCTCCAGATTTCAACCCCATAGAAAATCTTTGGAGGGAGTTGAAAGTCCATTTTGCCCAACGACAGCCCCAAAACATCACTGCTCTAGAGGAGATCTGCATGGAGGAATGGGCCAAAATACCAGAATCAGAATCAGAATCAGAATCAGAATCAGAATCAGGTTTATTGCCATTGTTCATGTAGTACACAAACTAGGAATTTGTCTCGGTACAATGCTGCAACATTAAACACCAGCAACAGTGTGTGAAAACCTTGTGAAGACTTACAGAAAACGTTTGACCTCTGTCATTGCCAACAAAGGGTATATAACAAAGTATTGAGATGACCTTTTGTTATTGACCAAATACTTATTTTACCGAGGAATTTACCAATTAATTCATTAAAAATCCTTCAAAGTGATTTTCTGGATTTTTTTTCTCATTTTGTCTCTCATAGTTGAGGTATACCTATGATGAAAATTGAAGACCTCTCTCATCTTTTAAGTGGGAGAACTTGCACAATTGGTTGCTGACTAAATACTTTTTTGCCCCACTGTATAAAGCAAAATTAAAATCAAAATTGCTTCTTAAAGATAGAAGCTGGTGCCCCTATGAGTGTTATTAACTTTTCTGGTGTATATGATATGAGATTTGATCTCAGATTCCAATACATCAATATAAATTAAATAATTTTATACCTGATCATAATTATTAATTTCATATTTTTCTGCAGTCCACATATGTGTTTTGCACTCAAGTGGCAGCTAATTTCAGCACTTGTCATTTTTGTATTTTTTGAATGTTTTGGCATAGTTCTGTTACTAGTTGTTGGTGTTCGTGGTTGTGCCATAGACTGTGCCATTACTGTTTTTGAGATGCAAAAGGCCATGTTCCCGCATTCCTGATGCCGAAGACTGTTGTTTAACAGGGAAAATGTCCCGTTTCAGTAACAACCACACATTCTAAACTAGCACTGGAAGTTGCTACCATAATTCACCCAAGGCATCATGGGGGCTAGGAATAAGGTGGATTATGCATTGATTATGGTTATCTGAGTTTGGGGATTTTCATGCTTTGCTGCATTTTGTCTCTGGGTTGCTATTTGTTTTTTGTTTTTTTTGTTTATTTATGAGTTGCCGTGTATTTATTTTGTTATCTGTTATTTTGTCCTCACTTTAGTTTCCTTTTGTTGTTGTTCATTTAGCAGTCTGCTCATTTATAGTTATCTGGTCTTTGTTTTGGGTTGGTTAATTAGGGCCTGAGCCACTGACAAAGTCAGTAGGCGAAAGCCCTATTGTAATTGCTCAGCTCAAAGAAATTCTTCCGCCTAAATGAATGAATTTTTAACCCTCTGAATGTTAACCAAAAAACTTTTTTTTTTTTTGCAGACCCCTCAGACCTGGCAAAAAATTTGATAAGCTGGAAAACATATGTGCCCCCCCACCCCTCATTTTTGTGGGTGAGGCCAAATGTACAAGGTCTATGGAGACTGGAAACCATAAACTTTGCCGTACAGACATAAAATTTGGGTGAGGTGTGCATCACCTCAAGACATGCAAAAAACATAATTGTTGCCCATACCCACCACCAAGAGAAAGGCTGTCATCTTGCCTCAAAGTCGCCCCACCTCCAATTCGGAAAAAAGTCACACCTCACATTTGAACGCACTAGTCCTAGGGACATGCTCCAATTGAGCTCATTTTTACGTGGCAGCATCTATAGGCGTTGACCATTAAAAATTGTATAAATTAAGTCAAAATCTCAAAAGGTGTGGCCAGGGCGCCATGGCGAAGTGTGAATCCTCTCCTTACAACTTCAAACAGCTATCACTAGGGCAAAAATTGTCCGATGTCCCCCAAACTTTCCATGATGGAAAATAGTCCTGCCCCAAACGCGTCAACATTAAAATACCTAACAAAAGATATAGCGCCACATAGTGGTTAACAAAAGAATTGCTAAAAACTGTTTTATTTATTACTCACGCTTCACTTGCCAGACTGACGTGAAATTTTCTGAGATTAATCAGTCCACAGGGATGATCATAACTGCACATGAACTTTAGCATGACGCCACACGTGTTACCATGGACATGCCGTCCTCACCATTCAATTCTTGATCTTTTTTCCAGGATTAGGAATGACCTGAAGTCATGAAATCTTGAACATAGGTTGAGGTGACTGAAATATATAGTCCTATATGGGTGGATAACTGATAGGTAAGTGTTGGCATGGCGACATGGCGTAGGCTGACTCTTTGCCATGGAATATCAAAAACTTGCAAATTGGACAAACTTCAAAACAATGATTACAATCACCAAAGCTTTGCTTCTGTGTCAGGGAGAAAACTAAAAATGAGAGACCATTACAAACTTGTGTCCAATCACCATAGATAAACTTAGTCATTATGATTACACAGAAGGGCAGCAAATTAAAAGCTTGTATACAACTACCAAATCTAAGCTTGTGTTTCACCATGTCTACACAATGGCAGCATCGCAAACGAATAAAATCTCTGAAGCTAAGATTCTTTTTCAGAACGAAAGCAAAGAATGGCAGAATGTAAAAACAGTGTATACTAACAAACAATAACCAAAGCTAAGCGACTGTGAAGGGAGAACACTAAAAATGGGATAAAGTCACAAACTTGCATTAAATCACTGAAGCTTGTCTACTGTGTCAGCACGAAGACAATGAATCACAGAAATTGAAATCCATCCATGCAATAACGGAAACTAAGCTTCTGTGTCAGTGCAAACACACAGAATGGGATAAAGTTGAAAACTTGAGTCAATTGCAGTAGCTAAACTTCTGTGTCAGAGCGATTACTATAAATGGGACAAAGTTGCAAGCTTGCTTAAAATAACCGAAGATGTAAGCACAAACAAACATAATTTAAACAAGTCACAAACGTTTATACAATCACCGGATCTAAGCTTCTGTTTCAAGGAGAACACTGAAAATTGTAGAAGTCGCAAACTTACAAACACCAAAGGTACTGTGTTAGCACAAACACAAAGAATGGAAGAAAGTTTCAAACTTCTTTACAATAACCTTAGCTTCTATGTCAGAGACCATTAAAAATGAGATAAAGTTACGAACTTTTGTACAATCATCGAAGTTAAATTCTATGTCAGCACGATCACACTGAATTGCGGCAATTCACAAGCTTGAATACAACTACATAAGCTTGTGTTTCAGTATGACTAACACAATGGAAGCACCACAAACTTGAATAAAATCCCTGAAGCTAAGATTCTTTTTCAGAACGAAAGCAAAGAATGGCAGAATGTCAAAACAGTCTGTACTATCACACAATAACCGAAGCTAAGCAAGTGTGATAAAGTAACAAACTTTAATTACGATGTCAGAGAGACCACTAAAAATGAGATAAAGTTCCAAATTTGTGTACAATCATTGAAGGTAAATTCTGTGTTAGCACGATCACATGGAATTGGGGCTATTCACAAGCTTGAAAACAACTACCAAAGATAATCTTCTTTGTAACAAAGAACACAAAGAATCGCAAAAACTCAATACCGAGCATATAATCACTGAAGAAAAGCTTCTGTGTCAACGCAAACACACGGAAGGGTAAAAAGATGCAATCTTGCTTCAAATCACAAATTTAAACTTGTGTGTCAGGGCAAACACTAAAAATGGAATAACGTCGCAAACTTGTATAAAATCACAGGAGCAAAGCTTCTGGGTAAGCACAAACACACAGAATGGAAGCAAGTCTAAAACTTGCATTAAATAACAGGAGGTAAGCTTCTGTGTAAGACAGAAAACTTAAAATTGGTAAAAGTAGAAAACTTGCATAAAATAACTGAAGCTAAACTTCTGTGGCAGAACAAACACACAGAATGGAAGCAAGTTGCAAACGTGTCGAATCACTGAATCGAAGAATCTGTTTCAGAACAAACACTAAGAATGATAAAAAGTCAAAACAATGATTACAATCACCAAAGCTTTGCTTCTGTGTCAGGGAGAAAACTAAAAATGAGAGACCATCACAAACTTGTGTCCAATCACCATAGATAAACTTAGTCATTATGATTACACAGAATGGCAGCAAATTAAAAGCTTGTATACAACTACCGAATCTAAGCTTGTGTTTCACCATGTCTACACAATGGCAGCATCGCAAACGAATAAAATCTCTGAAGCTAAGATTCTTTTTCAGAACGAAAGCAAAGAATGGCAGAATGTAAAAACAGTGTATACTAACAAACAATAACCAAAGCTAAGCGACTGTGAAGGGAGAACACTAAAAATGGGATAAAGTCACAAACTTGCATTAAATCACTGAAGCTTGTCTACTGTGTCAGCACGAAGACAGTGAATCACAGAAATTGAAATCCATCCGTGCAATAACAGAAACTAAGCTTCTGTGTCAGAGCAAACACACAGAATGGGATAAAGTTGAAAACTTGAGTCAATTGCTGTAGCTAAACTTCTGTGTCAGAGCGATTACTAAAAATGGGACAAAGTTGCAAGCTTGCATAAAATAATCGAAGATGTAAGCACAAACAAACATAATTCAAACAAGTCACAAATGTTTGTACATTCACCGGATCTAAGCTTCTGTTTCAAGGAGAACGCTGAAAATTGTAGAAGTCGCAAACTTACAAACACCAAAGTAAAGGTACTGTGTTAGCACAAACACAATGAATGGAAGAAAGTTTCAAACTTCTTTACAATAACCTTAGCTAAGCTTCTATGTCAAAGAGACCATTAAAAATGAGATAAAGTTACAAACTTTTGTACAATCAAAGATAAATTCTATGTCAGCACGATCACACTGAATTGCGGCAATTCACAAGCTTGAATACAACTACCGAATATAAGCTTGTGTTTCAGTATGACTAACACAATGGAAGCATCACAAACTTGAATAAAATCCCTGAAGCTAAGATTCTTTTTCAGAACGAAAGCAAAGAATGGCAGAATGTCAAAACAGTCTGTACTATAACACAATAACCGAAGCTAAGCAAGTGTGATAAAGTCACAAACTTTAATTACGATGTCAGAGAGACCACTAAAAATGAGATAAAGTTCCAAATTTGTGTACAATCATTGAAGGTAAATTCTGTGTTAGCACGATCACATGGAATTGGGGCTATTCACAAGCTTGAAAACAACTACCAAAGATAATCTTCTCTGTAACAGAGAACACAAAGAATTGCAGAAACTCAATACCGAGCGTATAATCACTGAAGAAAAGCTTCTGTGTCAACGCAAACACACGGAAGGGTAAAAAGTTGCAATCTTGCTTCAAATCACCAATTTAAACTTGTCAGGGCAAACACTAAAAATGGAATAACGTGGCAAACTTGTATAAAATCAAAGGAGCAAAGCTTCTGGGTAAGCACAAACACACAGAATGGAAGCAAGTCTCAAACTTGCATTAAATAACAGGAGCTAAGCTTCTGTGTAAGACAGAAAATTTAAAAATTGGTAAAAGTAGAAAACTTGCATAAAATAACTGAAGCTAAACTTCTGTGGAAGAACAAACACACAGAATGACAGAAAGTCAAAACAATGCGTACAATCACCAAAGCTATGCTTCTGTGTCAGGGAGAAAACTAAAAATGAGAGACCATGACAAACTTGTGTCCAATCACCATAGATAAACTTAGTCAGCATGATCACACGGAATGGCAGCAAATTACAAGCTTGAATACAACTACCGAATCTCAAATTTTGTTTCAGGATGACTACACAATGGCAGCATAGCAAACTTGAATAAAATCCCTGAAGCAAAGATTGTTTTTCAGAACGAAAGCAAAGAATGGCAAAATGTAAAAACAGTGTATACTAACAAACAATAACCAAAGCTAAGCGACTGTGAAGGGAGAACACTAAAAATGGGATAAAGTCACAAACGCATAAAATCAACAAAGCTTGTCTACTGTGTCAGCACGAAGAAAATGAATCACAGAAATTGAAAACCATGCGTGCAATAATGTAAACTAAGCTTCTGTGTCAGTGCGAACACACAGAATGGGAGAAATTTGCAAACTTGATTCCAATAACTGAAGCTAAACTTCTGTGTCAGAGGGATTAGTAAAAATGGGAGAAAGTCGCAAGCTTGCACAAAATAACCGAAGATGTAAGCAAAAAAACAGAATTTAAGCAAGACACCAAATTTGTACAATCACCGGATCTAAGCTTCTGTTTCAAGGAGAATGCTGAAAACTGGAGAAGTCGCAAACTTGCAAACAAAAACCGAAGGTACTGTGTTAGCACAAAAATCAAGAATGGAAGCAAGTTTCAAACTTCTTTACAAAAACCGTAGCTAAGCTTCTATGTCAGACAGACCATTATAAATGAGATAAATTTACAAACTTGTGTACAATCATCGAAGCTAAATTCTATGTCAGCATGATCACAAGGAATTGTGGCAATTCACAAGCTTGACCAGAGCTAATCTTCTTTGTAAGCATGAAAAAGAATTGCAGAAACTCAAAACCATGCGTATTATCACTGAAGCAAAGCTTCTGTGTCAACGCAAACACACGGAAGGGTAAAAGTGGCAATCTTGCTTACACTAACCAAAACTAAACTTGTGTGTCTTGGCGATCACAAAAATGTGATAACGTCGAAAACTTGAATAAAATCAGGAAGCAAAGCTTCTGTGAAAGTACAAACACACAGAATGGAAGCAAGTCTCAAACTTGCATTAAGCTTAAGCATTAAGCATTAAGGTTCTGTATAAGACAGAAAACAAAATTGTTAAAAGTAGAAAACTTGCATAAAATAACTGAAGCTAAACTTCTGTGGAAGAACAAACACACAGAATGGAAGCAAGTTGCAAACGTGTCGAATCACTGAATCGAAGAATCTGTTTCAGAACAAACACTAAGAATTATAAAAAGTCAAAACAATGATTACAATCACCAAAGCTTTGCTTCTGTGTCAGGAAGAAAACTAAAAATGAGAGACCATCACAAACTTGTGTCCAATCACCATAGATAAACTTAGTCATTATGATTACACAGAATGGCAGCAAATTAAAAGCATGTATACAACTACTGAATCTAAGCTTGTGTTTCACCATATCTACACAATGGCAGCATCGCAAACGAATAAAATCTCTGAAGCAAAGATTCTTTTTCAGAACGAAAGCAAAGAAAGGAAGAATGTAAAAACAGTGTATACAAAAACAATAACCAAAACTAAGCGACTGTGAAGGGAGAACACTAAAAATGTGATAAAGTCACAGACTTGCATTAAATCACTGAAGCTGGTCTACTGTGTCAGCACGATGACAATGAATCACAGAAATTGAAATCCATCCGTGCAATAACGGAAACTAAGCTTCTGTGTAAGAGCAAACACACAGAATGGGATAAAGTTGAAAACTTGAGTCAATTGCTGTAGCTAAACTTCTGTGCCAGAGCGATTACTAAAAATGGGACAAAGTTGCAAGCTTGCATAAAATAACCGAAGATGTAAGCACAAACAAACATAATTCAAACAAGTCACAAATGTTTGTAAATCACCGGATCTAAGCTTCTGTTTCAAGGAGAACGCTGAAAATTGTAGAAGTCGCAAACTTACAAACACCAAAGTAAAGGTACTGTGTTAGCACAAACATAATGAATGGAAGAAAGTTTCAAACTTCTTTACAATAACCTTAGCTAAGCTTCTATGTCAAAGAGACCATTAAAAATGAGATAAAGTTACAAACTTTTGTACAATCATCGAAGTTAAATTCTATGTCAGCACGATCACACTGAATTGCGGCAATTCACAAGCTTGAATACAACTACTAATACAACTACTAATATAAGCTTGTGTTTCAGTATGACTAACACAATGGAAGCATCACAAACTTGAATAAAATCCCTGAAGCTAAGATTCTTTTTCAGAACGAAAGCAAAGAATGGCAGAATGTCAAAACAGTCTGTACTATCACACAATAACCGAAGCTAAGCAAGTGTGATAAAGTCACAAACTTTAATTACGATGTCAGAGAGACCACTAAAAATGAGATAAAGTTCCAAATTTGTGTACAATCATTGAAGGTAAATTCTGTGTTAGCACGATCACATGGAATTGGGGCTATTCACAAGCTTGAAAACAACTACCAAAGATAATCTTCTTTGTAACAAAGAACACAAAGAATCGCAGAAACTCAATACCGAGCGTATAATCACTGAAGAAAAGCTTCTGTGTCAACGCAAACACACAGAAGGGTAAAAAGTTGCAATCTTGCTTCAAATCACAAATTTAAACTTGTGTGTCAGGACAAACACTAAAAATTGAATAGCGTCGCAAACTTGAATAAAATCACAGGAGCAAAGCTTCTGGGTAAGCACAAAAACACAGAATGGAAGCAAGTCTCAAACTTGCATTAAATAACAGGAGCTAAGCATCTGTGTAAGACAGTAAGCTTAAGATTGGTAAAAGTAGAAAACTTGCATAAAATAACTGAAGCTAAACTTCTGTGGAAGAACAAACACACAGAATGACAGAAAGTCAAAACAATGCGTACAATCACCAAAGCTATGCTTCTGTGTCAGGGCGAAAACTAAAAATGAGAGACCATGACAAACTTGTGTCCAATCACCATAGATAACTTAGTCAGCATGATCACACGGAATGGCAGCAAATTACAAGCTTGAATACAACTACCCAATCTAAGATTTTGTTTCAGCACAACTACACAATGGCAGCATAGCAAACTTGAATAAAATCCCTGAAGCTAAGATTCTTTTTCAGAACGAAAGCAAAGAATGGCAAAATGTAAAAACAGTGTATACTAACAAACAATAACCAAAGCTAAGCGACTGTGAAGGGAGAAAACTAAAAATGGGATAAAGTCAGAAACTTGCATTAAATCACTGAAGCTTTACTGTGTCAGCACGAAGACAATGAATCACAGATATTGAAATCCATCCGTGCAATAACGGAAACTAAGCTTCTGTGTCAGTGCAAACACACAGAATGGGATAAAGTGGAAAACTTGAGTCAATTGCAGTAGCTACACACAGAAGGGTAAAAAGTTGCAATCTTGCTTCAAATCACCAATTTAAACTTGTGTATCAGGGCAAACACTAAAAATGGAATAACGTCGCAAACTTGTAAAAAATCACAGGAGCAAAGCTTCTGAGTAAGCACAAACACACAGAATGGAAGCAAGTCTCAAACTTGCACTAAATAACGAGCTAAGCTTCTGTGTAAGACAGAAAGCTTAAAATTGGTAAAAGTAGAAAACTTGCATAAAATAACTGAAGCTAAACTTCTGTGGAAGAACAAATGCACAGAAAGGAAGCAATTAGCAAATTTGTGTAGAATCACTGAATCGAAGAATCTGTTTCAGAACAAACACAAAGAATGACAGAAAGTCAAAACAATGCGTACAATCACCAAAGCTATGCTTCTGTGTCAGGGAGAAAAGTAAAAACGAGAGACCATGACAAACTTGTGTCCAATCACCATAGATAAACTTAGTCAGCCTGATCACACAGAATGGCAGCAAATTACAAGCTTGAATACAACTACCGAATCAAAGATTTTGTTTCAGCACGACTACACAATGGCAGTATAGCAAACTTGAATAAAATCCCTGAAGCTAAGATTCTTTTTCAGAACGAAAGCAAAGAATGGCAAAATGTAAAAACAGTGTATACTAAAAAACAATAACCAAAGCTAAGCGACTGTGAAGGGAGAACACTAAAAAAGGGATAAAGTCACAAACTTGCATAAAATCAATGAATCTTGTCAACTGTGTGAGCACGAAGACAATGAATCACAGAAATTGAAAACCATGCGTGCAATAACAGAAACTAAGCTTCTGTGTCAGTGCGAACACACAGAATGGGAGAAATTTGCAAACTTGATTCCAAAAACTGATGCTAAACTTCTGTGTCAGAGGGATTAGTAAAAATGGGAGAAAGTCGCAAGCTTGCACAAAATAAGTTGTAAGCAAAAAAACAGAATTTAAGCAAGTCACCAAATTTGTACAATCACCGGATCTAAGCTTCTGTTTCAAGGAGAATAGTGAAAATTGGAGAAGTCGCAAACTTGCAAACAAAAACCGAAGTAAAGGTACTGTGTTAGCTCTAAAATCAAGAATGGAAGCAAGTTTCAAACTTCTTTACAAAAACCGTAGCTAAGCTTCTATGTCAGAGAGACCATTATAAATGAGATAAAGTTACAAATTGTGTACAATCATCGAAGCTAAATTCTATGTCAGCATGATCACAAGGAATTGCTGCAATTCACAAGCTTGACCAGAGCTAATCTTCTTTGTAAGCATGAAAAAGAATTGCAGAAACTCAAAACCATTCGTATTATCACTGAAGCAAAGATTCTGTGTCAATGCAAACACACGGAAGGGTAAAATTGGCAATCTTGCTTACACTAACCAAAACTAAACTCGTGTGTCTTGGCGATCACAACAATGTGATAACGTCGAAAACTTGAATAAAATCAGGAAGCAAAGCTTCTGTGAAAGTACAAACACACAGAATGGAAGCAAGTCTCAAACTTGCATTAAATAACAGGAGCTAAGCTTCTGTGTAAGACAACTTAAAATTGTTAAAAGTAGAAAACTTGCATAAAATAACTGAAGCTAAACTTCTGTGGCAGAACAAACACACAGAATGGAAGCAAGTTGCAAACGTGTCGAATCACTGAATCGAAGAAACTGTTTCAGAAAAAACACTAAGAATGATAAAAAGTCAAAACAATGATTACAATCACCAAAGCTTTGCTTCTGTGTCAGGGAGAAAACTAAAAATGAGAGACCATCACAAACATGTGTCCAATCACCATAGAAAAACTTAGTCATTATGATTACACAGAATGGCAGCAAATTAAAAGCTTGTATACAACTACCGAATCTAAGCTTGTGTTTCACCATGTCTACACAATGGCAGCATCGCAAACGAATAAAATCTCTGAAGCTAAGATTCTTTTTGAGAACGAAAGCAAAGAATGGCAGAATGTAAAAACAGTGTATACTAACAAACAATAACCAAAGCTAAACGACTGTCAAGGGAGAACACTAAAAATGGGATAAAGTCACAAACATGCATTAAATCACTGAAGCTTGTCTACTGTCAGCACGAAGACAATGAATCACAGAAATTGAAATCCATCCATGCAATAACGGAAACTAAGCTTCTGTGTCAGTGCAAACACGCAGAATGGGATAAAGTTGAAAACTTGAGAAATTGCTATAGCTAAACTTCTGTGTCAGAGCGATTACTAAAAATGGGACAAAGTTGGAAGCTTGCATAAAATAACCGAAGATGTAAGCACAAACATAATTTAAACAAGTCACAAACGTTTGTACAATCACCGGATCTAAGCTTCTGTTTCAAGGAGAACACTGAAAATTGTAGAAGTTGCAAACTTACAAACACCAAAGGTACTGGGTTAGCACAAACACAATGAATGGAAGAAAGTTTCAAACTTCTTTACAATAACCTTAGCTAAGCTTCTATGTCAGAGATACCATTAAAAATGAGATAAAGTTACAAACTTTTGTACAATCATCGAAGTTAAATTCTATGTCAGCACGATCACACTGAATTGCGGCAATTCACAAGCTTGAATACAACTACCGAATATAAGCTTGTGTTTCAGTATGACTAACACAATGGAAGCATCACAAACTTGAATAAAATCCCTGAAGCTAAGATTCTTTTTTAGAACGAAAGCAAAGAATGGCAGAATGTCAAAACAGTCTGTACTATCACACAATAACCGAAGCTAAGCAAGTGTGATAAAGTCACAAACTTTAATTACGATGTCAGAGAGACCACTAAAAATGAGATAAAGTTCCAAATTTGTGTACAATCATTGAAGGTAAATTCTGTGTTAGCACAATCACATGGAAGTGGGGCTATTCACAAGCTTGAAAACAACTACCATAGATAATCTTCTTTGTAACAAAGAACACAAAAAATCGCAGAAACTCAATACCGAGCGTATAATCACTGAAGAAAAGCTTCTGTGTCAACGCAAACACACGGAAGGGTAAAAAGCTGCAATCTTGCTTCAATTCACCAATTTAAACTTGTGTGTCAGGGCAAACTCTAAAAATGGAATCACGTCGCAAACTTGTATAAAATCACAGGAACAAAGCTTCTGTGTAAGCACAAACACACTGAATGGAAGAAAGTCTCAAACTTGTATTAAATAATAGGAGCTAAGCTTCTGTGTAAGAAAACTTTAAATTGTTAAAAGTGGAAAACTTGTATAAAATAACTGAAGCTAAGCTTCTGTGGCAGAACAAACACACAGAAGGGAAGCAAGTTGCAAACGTGTCGAATCACTGAATCGAACAATCTGTTTCAGAACAAACACTAAGAATGATAAAAAGTCAAAACAATGATTACAATCACCAAGGCTTTGCTTCTGTTTCAGGGAGAAAACTAAAAATGAGAGACCATCACAAACTTGTGTCCAATCACCATAGATAAACTTAGTCATTATGATTACACAGAATGGCAGCAAATTAAAAGCTTGTATACAACTACCAAATCTAAGCTTGTGTTTCACCATGTCTACACAATGGCAGCATCGCAAACGAATAAAATCTCTGAAGCTAAGATTCTTTTTGAGAACGAAAGCAAAGAATGGCAGAATGTAAAAACAGTGTATACTAACAAACAATAACCAAAGTTATACGACTGTGAAGGGAGAACTAAAAATGGGATAAAGTCACAAACTTGCATTAAATCACTGAAGCTTGTCTACTGTGTCAGCACGAAGACAATGAATCACAGAAATTGAAATCCATCCGTGCAATAACGGAAACTAAGCTTCTGTGTCAGTGCAAACACACAGAATGGGATAAAGGCTGCACGGTGGCGCAGTGGTTTAGCACTGTGGCAGCACAGTTTTACCCTCGGCCGGGGGATCGCGGGGATCATGAGATCGTGGGTTCGATCCCAGCCCCCGACCAACAGTGAGCTGTGTGGAGTTTGCATGTTCTCCCCGTGTTGCACGGGTTTACTCCGGGATTTCTCCGGTTTCCTCCCGCACACCAAAAACATGTAGGTTTAGGGCGCTCACGCACGCAGCGACCAGCAGCCGGTGGCTTGTCACCAGACTGCAAACCAAGTCTACCTACGGGTACAAATAAGTAACAAAAAAAAAAAAAAAAAAAAAAAAAATTGAAAACGAGTCAATTGCTGTGTTAAACTTCTGTGTCAGAGCGATTACTAAAAATGGGACAAAGTTGCAAGCTTGCATAAAATAACCGAAGATGTAAGCACAAACATAATTTAAACAAGTCACAAACTTTTGTACAATCACCGGATCTAAGCATCTGTTTCAAGGAGAACACTGAAAATTGTAGAAGTCGCAAACTTACAAACACCAAAGGTACTGTGTTAGCACAAACACAATGAATGGAAGAAACTTTCACACTTCTTTACAATAACCTTAAAATTAAAATTGAGTTAAAGTTACAAACTTTTGTACAGTCATCGAAGTTAAATTCTATGTCAGCACGATCACACGGAATTGTGGCAATTCACAAGCTTGAATACAACTACCGTATATAAGCTTGTGTTTCAGTATGACTAACACAATGGAAGCATCACAAACTTGAATAAAATCCCTGAAGCTAAGATTCTTTTTCAGAACGAAAGCAAAGAATGGCAGAATGTCAAAACAGTCTGTACTCACACAATAACCAAAGCTAAAGCAAGTGTGATAAAGTCACAAACTTTAATTACGATGTCAGAGAAACCACTAAAAATGAGATAAAATTCCAAATTTGTGTACAATAAAATGATTGTGATTGTTCTAACACAGTAAATTCTGTGTTAGAACAATCACATGGAAGTGGGGCAATTCACAAGCTTGAAAACAACTACCATAGATAATCTTCTTTGTAACAAAGAACACAAAAAATCGCAGAAACTCAATACCGAGCGTATATTCACTGAAGAAAAGCTTCTGTGTCAACGCAAACACACGGAAGGGTAAAAAGTTGCAATCTTGCTTCAAATCACCATTTTAAACTTGTGTATCAGGGCAAACACTAAAAATGGAATAACGTCACAAACGTATAAAATCACAGGAGCAAAGCTTCTGTGTAAGCACAAACACACAGAATGGAAGCAAGTCTCAAACTTGCAATAAATAACAGGAGCTAAGCTTCTGTGTAAGACAGAAAACTTTAAATTGTTAAAAGTGGAAAACTTGTATAAAATAACTGAAGCTAAACTTTTGTGGCAGAACAAACACACAGAACGGAAGCAAGTTGCAAATGTGTCGATTCACTGAATCGAAGAATCTGTTTCAGAACAAAAACTAAGAATGATAAAAAGTCAAAACAATGATTACAATCACCAAAGTTATGCTTCTGTGTCAGGGAGAAAACTAAAAATGAGAGACCATCACAAACTTGTGTCCAATCACCGTAGATAAACTTAGTCATTATGATTACACAGAATGGCAGCAAATTAAAAGCTTGTATACAACTACCAAATCTAAGCTTGTGTTTCACCATGTCTACACAATGGCAGCATCGCAAATGAATAAAATCTCTGAAGCAAAGATTCTTTTTCAGAACGAAAGCAAAGAATGGCAAAATGTAAAAACAGTTTATACTAACAATAACCAAAGCAAAACGACTGTGAAGGGAGAACACTAAAAATGGGATAAAGTCACAAAATCACTGAAACTTGTCTACTGTGTCAGCACGAAGACAATGAATCACAGAAATTGAAATCCATCCATGCAATAACGGAAACTAAGCTTCTGTGTCAGTGCAAAGACACAGAATAGAATAAAGTTGAAAACTTGAGTCAATTGCTGTGTTAAACTTCCGTGTCAGAGCGATTACTAAAAATAGGACAAAGTTGCAAGCTTGCATAAAATAACTGAAGATGTAAGCACAAACATAATTTAAACAAGTCACAAACGTTTGTACAATCACCGGATCTAAGCTTCTGTTTCAAGGAGAACACTGAAAATTGTAGGTCGCAAACTTACAAACACCAAAGGTACTGTGTTAGCACAAACACAATGAATGGAAGAAACTTTCACACTTCTTTACAATAACCTTAGCTAAGCTTCTATGTCAGAGAGACCATTAAAAATGAGATAAAGTTACAAACTTTTGTACAATAATCGAAGTTAAATTCTATGTCAGCACGATCACACTGAATTGCGGCAATTCACAAGCTTGAATACAACTACCAAATATAAGCTTGTGTTTCCATATGACTAACACAATGGAAGCATCACAAATTTGAATAAAATCCCTGAAGCTAAGATTCTTTTTCAGAACGAAAGCAAAGAATGGCAGAATGTCAAAACAGTCTGTACTATCACACAATAACCAAAGCTAAGCAAGAGTGATAAAGTCACAAACTTTAATTACGATGTCAGAGAAACCTCTAAAAATGAGATAAAGTTCCAAATTTGTGTACAATCATTGAAGGTAAATTCTGTTTAAGCACAATCACATGGAAGTGGGGCTATTCACAAGCTTGAAAACAACTACCATAGATAATCTTACAAAGAACACAAAAAATTGCAGAAACAATACCGAGCGTATAATCACTGAAGAAAAGCTTCTGTGTCAACGCAAACACACGGAAGGGTAAAAAGTTGCAATCTTGCTTCAAGTCACCAATTTAAACTTGTGTGTCAGGGCAAACACTAAAAATGGAATCACCTCGCAAACTTGTATAAAATCACAGGAGCAAAGCTTCTCTGTAAGCACAAATACACAGAATGGAAGCAAGTCTCAAACTTGCACTAAATAACGAGCTAAGCTTCTGTGTAAGACAGAAAGCTTAAAATTGGTAAAAGTAGAAAACTTGCATAAAATAACTGAAGCTAAACTTCTGTGGAAGAACAAATGCACAGAAAGGAAGCAATTAGCAAATTTGTGTAGAATCACTGAATCGAAGAATCTGTTTCAGAACAAACACAAAGAATGACAGAAAGTCAAAACAATGCGTACAATCACCAAAGCTATGCTTCTGTGTCAGGGAGAAAAGTAAAAACGAGAGACCATGACAAACTTGTGTCCAATCACCATAGATAAACTTAGTCAGCCTGATCACACAGAATGGCAGCAAATTACAAGCTTGAATACAACTACCGAATCAAAGATTTTGTTTCAGCACGACTACACAATGGCAGTATAGCAAACTTGAATAAAATCCCTGAAGCTAAGATTCCTTTTCAGAACGAAAGCAAAGAATGGCAAAATGTAAAAACAGTGTATACTAAAAAACAATAACCAAAGCTAAGCGACTGTGAAGGGAGAACACTAAAAAAGGGATAAAGTCACAAACTTGCATAAAATCAATGAATCTTGTCAACTGTGTCAGCACGAAGACAATGAATCACAGAAATTGAAAACCATGCGTGCAATAACAGAAACTAAGCTTCTGTGTCAGTGCGAACACACAGAATGGGAGAAATTTGCAAACTTGATTCCAAAAACTGATGCTAAACTTCTGTGTCAGAGGGATTAGTAAAAATGGGAGAAAGTCGCAAGCTTGCACAAAATAAGTTGTAAGCAAAAAAACAGAATTTAAGCAAGTCACCAAATTTGTACAATCACCGGATCTAAGCTTCTGTTTCAAGGAGAATAGTGAAAATTGGAGAAGTCGCAAACTTGCAAACAAAAACCGAAGTAAAGGTACTGTGTTAGCTCTAAAATCAAGAATGGAAGCAAGTTTCAAACTTCTTTACAAAAACCGTAGCTAAGCTTCTATGTCAGAGAGACCATTATAAATGAGATAAAGTTACAAATTGTGTACAATCATCGAAGCTAAATTCTATGTCAGCATGATCACAAGGAATTGCTGCAATTCACAAGCTTGACCAGAGCTAATCTTCTTTGTAAGCATGAAAAAGAATTGCAGAAACTCAAAACCATTCGTATTATCACTGAAGCAAAGATTCTGTGTCAATGCAAACACACGGAAGGGTAAAATTGGCAATCTTGCTTACACTAACCAAAACTAAACTCGTGTGTCTTGGCGATCACAACAATGTGATAACGTCGAAAACTTGAATAAAATCAGGAAGCAAAGCTTCTGTGAAAGTACAAACACACAGAATGGAAGCAAGTCTCAAACTTGCATTAAATAACAGGAGCTAAGCTTCTGTGTAAGACAACTTAAAATTGTTAAAAGTAGAAAACTTGCATAAAATAACTGAAGCTAAACTTCTGTGGCAGAACAAACACACAGAATGGAAGCAAGTTGCAAACGTGTCGAATCACTGAATCGAAGAAACTGTTTCAGAAAAAACACTAAGAATGATAAAAAGTCAAAACAATGATTACAATCACCAAAGCTTTGCTTCTGTGTCAGGGAGAAAACTAAAAATGAGAGACCATCACAAACATGTGTCCAATCACCATAGAAAAACTTAGTCATTATGATTACACAGAATGGCAGCAAATTAAAAGCTTGTATACAACTACCGAATCTAAGCTTGTGTTTCACCATGTCTACACAATGGCAGCATCGCAAACGAATAAAATCTCTGAAGCTAAGATTCTTTTTGAGAACGAAAGCAAAGAATGGCAGAATGTAAAAACAGTGTATACTAACAAACAATAACCAAAGCTAAACGACTGTCAAGGGAGAACACTAAAAATGGGATAAAGTCACAAACATGCATTAAATCACTGAAGCTTGTCTACTGTCAGCACGAAGACAATGAATCACAGAAATTGAAATCCATCCATGCAATAACGGAAACTAAGCTTCTGTGTCAGTGCAAACACGCAGAATGGGATAAAGTTGAAAACTTGAGAAATTGCTATAGCTAAACTTCTGTGTCAGAGCGATTACTAAAAATGGGACAAAGTTGGAAGCTTGCATAAAATAACCGAAGATGTAAGCACAAACATAATTTAAACAAGTCACAAACGTTTGTACAATCACCGGATCTAAGCTTCTGTTTCAAGGAGAACACTGAAAATTGTAGAAGTCGCAAACTTACAAACACCAAAGGTACTGGGTTAGCACAAACACAATGAATGGAAGAAAGTTTCAAACTTCTTTACAATAACCTTAGCTAAGCTTCTATGTCAGACATACCATTAAAAATGAGATAAAGTTACAAACTTTTGTACAATCATCGAAGTTAAATTCTATGTCAGCACGATCACACTGAATTGCGGCAATTCACAAGCTTGAATACAACTACCGAATATAAGCTTGTGTTTCAGTATGACTAACACAATGGAAGCATCACAAACTTGAATAAAATCCCTGAAGCTAAGATTCTTTTTTAGAACGAAAGCAAAGAATGGCAGAATGTCAAAACAGTCTGTACTATCACACAATAACCGAAGCTAAGCAAGTGTGATAAAGTCACAAACTTTAATTACGATGTCAGAGAGACCACTAAAAATGAGATAAAGTTCCAAATTTGTGTACAATCATTGAAGGTAAATTCTGTGTTAGCACAATCACATGGAAGTGGGGCTATTCACAAGCTTGAAAACAACTACCATAGATAATCTTCTTTGTAACAAAGAACACAAAAAATCGCAGAAACTCAATACCGAGCGTATAATCACTGAAGAAAAGCTTCTGTGTCAACGCAAACACACGGAAGGGTAAAAAGCTGCAATCTTGCTTCAAATCACCAATTTAAACTTGTGTGTCAGGGCAAACTCTAAAAATGGAATCACGTCGCAAACTTGTATAAAATCACAGGAACAAAGCTTCTGTGTAAGCACAAACACACTGAATGGAAGAAAGTCTCAAACTTGTATTAAATAATAGGAGCTAAGCTTCTGTGTAAGAAAACTTTAAATTGTTAAAAGTGGAAAACTTGTATAAAATAACTGAAGCTAAGCTTCTGTGGCAGAACAAACACACAGAAGGGAAGCAAGTTGCAAACGTGTCGAATCACTGAATCGAACAATCTGTTTCAGAACAAACACTAAGAATGATAAAAAGTCAAAACAATGATTACAATCACCAAGGCTTTGCTTCTGTTTCAGGGAGAAAACTAAAAATGAGAGACCATCACAAACTTGTGTCCAATCACCATAGATAAACTTAGTCATTATGATTACACAGAATGGCAGCAAATTAAAAGCTTGTATACAACTACCAAATCTAAGCTTGTGTTTCACCATGTCTACACAATGGCAGCATCGCAAACGAATAAAATCTCTGAAGCTAAGATTCTTTTTCAGAACGAAAGCAAAGAATGGCAGAATGTAAAAACAGTGTATACTAACAAACAATAACCAAAGTTATACGACTGTGAAGGGAGAACTAAAAATGGGATAAAGTCACAAACTTGCATTAAATCACTGAAGCTTGTCTACTGTGTCAGCACGAAGACAATGAATCACAGAAATTGAAATCCATCCGTGCAATAACGGAAACTAAGCTTCTGTGTCAGTGCAAACACACAGAATGGGATAAAGGCTGCACGGTGGCGCAGTGGTTTAGCACTGTGGCAGCACAGTTTTACCCTCGGCCGGGGGATCGCGGGGATCATGAGATCGTGGGTTCGATCCCAGCCCCCGACCAACAGTGAGCTGTGTGGAGTTTGCATGTTCTCCCCGTGTTGCGCGGGTTTACTCCGGGATTTCTCCGGTTTCCTCCCGCACACCAAAAACATGTAGGTTTAGGGCGCTCACGCACGCAGCGACCAGCAGCCGGTGGCTTGTCACCAGACTGCAAACCAAGTCTACCTACGGGTACAAATAAGTAACAAAAAAAAAAAAAAAAAAAAAAATTGAAAACGAGTCAATTGCTGTGTTAAACTTCTGTGTCAGAGCGATTACTAAAAATGGGACAAAGTTGCAAGCTTGCATAAAATAACCGAAGATGTAAGCACAAACATAATTTAAACAAGTCACAAACTTTTGTACAATCACCGGATCTAAGCATCTGTTTCAAGGAGAACACTGAAAATTGTAGAAGTCGCAAACTTACAAACACCAAAGGTACTGTGTTAGCACAAACACAATGAATGGAAGAAACTTTCACACTTCTTTACAATAACCTTAAAATTAAAATTGAGTTAAAGTTACAAACTTTTGTACAGTCATCGAAGTTAAATTCTATGTCAGCACGATCACACGGAATTGCGGCAATTCACAAGCTTGAATACAACTACCGTATATAAGCTTGTGTTTCAGTATGACTAACACAATGGAAGCATCACAAACTTGAATAAAATCCCTGAAGCTAAGATTCTTTTTCAGAACGAAAGCAAAGAATGGCAGAATGTCAAAACAGTCTGTACTCACACAATAACCAAAGCTAAAGCAAGTGTGATAAAGTCACAAACTTTAATTACGATGTCAGAGAAACCACTAAAAATGAGATAAAATTCCAAATTTGTGTACAATAAAATGATTGTGATTGTTCTAACACAGTAAATTCTGTGTTAGAACAATCACATGGAAGTGGGGCAATTCACAAGCTTGAAAACAACTACCATAGATAATCTTCTTTGTAACAAAGAACACAAAAAATCGCAGAAACTCAATACCGAGCGTATATTCACTGAAGAAAAGCTTCTGTGTCAACGCAAACACACGGAAGGGTAAAAAGTTGCAATCTTGCTTCAAATCACCATTTTAAACTTGTGTATCAGGGCAAACACTAAAAATGGAATAACGTCACAAACGTATAAAATCACAGGAGCAAAGCTTCTGTGTAAGCACAAACACACAGAATGGAAGCAAGTCTCAAACTTGCAATAAATAACAGGAGCTAAGCTTCTGTGTAAGACAGAAAACTTTAAATTGTTAAAAGTGGAAAACTTGTATAAAATAACTGAAGCTAAACTTTTGTGGCAGAACAAACACACAGAACGGAAGCAAGTTGCAAATGTGTCGATTCACTGAATCGAAGAATCTGTTTCAGAACAAAAACTAAGAATGATAAAAAGTCAAAACAATGATTACAATCACCAAAGTTATGCTTCTGTGTCAGGGAGAAAACTAAAAATGAGAGACCATCACAAACTTGTGTCCAATCACCGTAGATAAACTTAGTCATTATGATTACACAGAATGGCAGCAAATTAAAAGCTTGTATACAACTACCAAATCTAAGCTTGTGTTTCACCATGTCTACACAATGGCAGCATCGCAAATGAATAAAATCTCTGAAGCAAAGATTCTTTTTCAGAACGAAAGCAAAGAATGGCAAAATGTAAAAACAGTTTATACTAACAATAACCAAAGCAAAACGACTGTGAAGGGAGAACACTAAAAATGGGATAAAGTCACAAAATCACTGAAACTTGTCTACTGTGTCAGCACGAAGACAATGAATCACAGAAATTGAAATCCATCCATGCAATAACGGAAACTAAGCTTCTGTGTCAGTGCAAAGACACAGAATAGAATAAAGTTGAAAACTTGAGTCAATTGCTGTGTTAAACTTCCGTGTCAGAGCGATTACTAAAAATAGGACAAAGTTGCAAGCTTGCATAAAATAACTGAAGATGTAAGCACAAACATAATTTAAACAAGTCACAAACGTTTGTACAATCACCGGATCTAAGCTTCTGTTTCAAGGAGAACACTGAAAATTGTAGGTCGCAAACTTACAAACACCAAAGGTACTGTGTTAGCACAAACACAATGAATGGAAGAAACTTTCACACTTCTTTACAATAACCTTAGCTAAGCTTCTATGTCAGAGAGACCATTAAAAATGAGATAAAGTTACAAACTTTTGTACAATAATCGAAGTTAAATTCTATGTCAGCACGATCACACTGAATTGCGGCAATTCACAAGCTTGAATACAACTACCAAATATAAGCTTGTGTTTCCATATGACTAACACAATGGAAGCATCACAAATTTGAATAAAATCCCTGAAGCTAAGATTCTTTTTCAGAACGAAAGCAAAGAATGGCAGAATGTCAAAACAGTCTGTACTATCACACAATAACCAAAGCTAAGCAAGAGTGATAAAGTCACAAACTTTAATTACGATGTCAGAGAAACCTCTAAAAATGAGATAAAGTTCCAAATTTGTGTACAATCATTGAAGGTAAATTCTGTTTAAGCACAATCACATGGAAGTGGGGCTATTCACAAGCTTGAAAACAACTACCATAGATAATCTTACAAAGAACACAAAAAATTGCAGAAACAATACCGAGCGTATAATCACTGAAGAAAAGCTTCTGTGTCAACGCAAACACACGGAAGGGTAAAAAGTTGCAATCTTGCTTCAAGTCACCAATTTAAACTTGTGTGTCAGGGCAAACACTAAAAATGGAATCACCTCGCAAACTTGTATAAAATCACAGGAGCAAAGCTTCTCTGTAAGCACAAATACACAGAATGGAAGCAAGTCTCAAACTTGCATTAAATAACCGGAGCTAAGCATCTGTGTAAGACAGTAAGATTAAAATTGGTAAAAGTAGAAAACTTGCATAAAATAACTGAAGCTAAACTTCTGTTGAAGAACAAACAGAATGGAAGCAAGTTACCAATTTGTGTAGAATCACTGAATCGAAGACTCTGTTGCAGAAAAAACACTAAGAATGAAAGAAAGTCAAAACAATGCGTACAATCACCAAAGCTATGCTTCTATGTCAGGAAGAAAACTAAAAATGAGAGACCATGACAAACTTGTGTCCAATCACCATAGAAAAACTTAGTCAGCATGATCACACGGAATGGCAGCAAATTACAAGCTTGAATACAACTACCGAATGTAAGATTTTGTTTCAGCACGACTACACAATGGCAGCATAGCAAACTTGAATAAAATCCCTGAAGCTAAGATTCTTTTCAGAACGAAAGCAAAGAATGGCAAAATGTAAAAACAGTGTATACTAACAAACAATAACCAAATCTAAGCGACTGTGAAGGGAGAACACTAAAAATGGGATAAAGTCACAAACTTGCATAAAATCAATGAAGCTTGTCAACTGTGTCAGCACGAAGACAATGAATCACAGAAATTGAAAACCATGCGTGCAATAACGGAAACTAAGCTTCTGTGTCAGTGCGAACACACAGAATGGGAGAAATTTGCAAACTTGATTCCAATAACTGAAGCTAAACTTCTGTGTCAGAGGGATTAGTAAAAATGGGAGAAAGTCGCAAGCTTGCACAAAATAAGATGTAAGCAAAAAAACAGAATTTAATCAAGTCACCAAATTTGTACAATAACGGATCTAAGCTTCTGTTTCAAGGAGAATACTGAAAATTGGAGAAGTCACAAACTTGCAAACAAAAACCGAAGTAAAGGAACTGTGTTAGCACAAAAATCCAGAATGGAAGCAAGTTTCAAACTTCTTTACAAAAACCGTAGCTAAGCTCATGTCAGAGAGACCATTATAAATGAGATAAAGTTACAAACTTGTGTACAATCTTCGAAGCTAAATTCTATGTCAGCATGATCACAAGGAATTGCAGCAATTCACAAGCTTAACCAGAGCTAATCTTCTTTGTAAGCATGAAAAAGAATTGCAGAAACTCAAAACCATGCATATTATCACTGAAGCAAAGCTTCTGTGTCAACGCAAACACACGGAAGGGTAAAAGTGGCAATCTTGCTTAGACTAACCAAAACTAAACTTGTGTGTCTTGGCGATCACAAAAATGTGATAACGTCGAAAACTTGAATAAAATCAGGAAGCAAAGCTTCTGTGAAAGTACAAACACACAGAAAGGAAGCAAGTCTCAAACTTGCATTAAATAACAGGATCTAAGCTTCTGTGTAAGACAGAATACTTAAAATTGTTAAAAGTAGAAAACTTGCATAAAATAACTGAAGCTAAACTTCTGTGGCAGAACTCCACAGAAGATGATATCTGTATATGATTTTATACAGAACCTCAGAATCTTAGAAAATTCTTGTCTTGATCAAAACTCCACAAGACTGATGATGTCAGTATTGTTGAGTCTAACTTGCTTCCATTCCACAGTAAGGAAGCAAGTTGCAAACGTGTCGAATCACTGAATCGAAGAATCTGTTTCAGAACAAACACTAAGAATGATAAAAAGTCAAAACAATGATTACAATCACCAAAGCTATGCTTCTGTGTCAGGGAGAAAACTAAAAATGAGAGACCATCACAAACGTGTCCAATC
The DNA here is from genome assembly GCA_020510985.1 of Pholidichthys leucotaenia. Lineage (NCBI taxonomy): Eukaryota > Metazoa > Chordata > Actinopteri > Cichliformes > Pholidichthyidae > Pholidichthys > Pholidichthys leucotaenia. The sequence goes on along the minus strand of CM035837.1, from coordinate 445,736,436 downwards.
ACCATAGAAAAACTTAGTCATTATGATTACACAGAATGGCAGCAAATTAAAAGCTTGTATACAACTACCGAATCTAAGCTTGTGTTTCACCATGTCTACACAATGGCAGCATCGCAAAGCAAAGAATGGCAGAATGTAAAAACAGTTTATACTAACAAACAATAACCAAAGCTAAACGACTGTGAAGGGAGAACACTAAAAATGGGATAAAGTCACAAAATCAATGAAGCTTGTCTACTGTGTCAGCACGAAGACAATGAATCACAGAAATTGAAAACCATGCGTGCAATAATGGAAACTAAGCTTCTGTGTCAGTGCGAACACACAGAATGGGAGAAATTTGCAAACTTGATTCCAATAACTGAAGCTAAACTTCTGTGTCAGAGGGATTAGGAAAAAGTCGCAAGCTTGCACAAAATAAGATGTAAGCAAAAAAACAGAATTTAATCAAGTCACCAAATTTGTACAATCACCGGATCTAAGCTTCTGTTTCAAGAAGCATACTGAAAATTGGAGAAGTCGCAAACTTGCAAACAAAAACCGAAGGTACTGTGTTAGCACAAAAATCCAGAATGGAAACAAGTTTCAAACTTCTTTACAAAAACCGTAGCTAAGCTCTTATGTCAGAGAGACAATTATAAATGAGATAAAGATTCTTTTTCAGAACGAAAGCAAAGAATGGCAGAATGTAAAAACAGTGTATACTAACACAATAACCAAAGCTAAGCGACTGTGAAGGGAGAACACTAAAAATGGGATAAAGTCACAAACTTGCATTAAATCACTGAAGCTTGTCTACTGTGTCAGCAAGAAGACAATGAATCACAGAAATTGAAATCCATCCGTGCAATAACGGAAACTAAGCTTCTGTGTCAGTGCAAACACACAGAATAGGATAAAGTTGAAAACTTGAGTCAATTGCTGTTAAACTTCTGTGTCAGAGCGATTGCTAAAAATGGGACAAAGTTGCAAGCTTTCATAAAATAACCGAAGATGTAAGCACAAACATAATTTAAACAAGTCACAAACGTTTGTACAATCACCGGATCTAAGCTTCTGTTTCAAGGAGAACACTGAAAATTGTAGAAGTTGCAAACTTACAAACACCAAAGGTACTGTGTTAGCACAAACACAATGAATGGAAGAAACTTTCACACTTCTTTACAATAACCTTAGCTAAGCTTCTATGTCAGAGAGACAATTAAAAATGAGATAAAGTTACAAACTTTGGTACAATCATCGAAGTTAAATTCTATGACAGCACGATCACACTGAATTGCGGCAATTCATTAGCTTGAATACAACTACTGAATATAAGCTTGTGTTTCAGTATGACTAACACAATGGAAGCATCACAAACTTGAATAAAATCCCTGAAGCTAAGATTCTTTTTCAGAACGAAAGCAAAGAATGGCAGAATGTCAAAACAATCTGTACTATCACACAATAACCGAAGCTAAGCAAGTGTGATAAAGTCACAAACTTTAATTACGATGTCAGAGAAACCTCTAAAAATGAGATAAAGTTCCAAATTTGTGTACAGTCATTGAAGGTAAATTCTGTGTAAGCCGAATCACATGGAAGTGGGGCTATTCAGAAGTTTGAAAACAACTACCATAGATAATCTTCTTTGTAACAAAGAACACAAAAAATCGCAGAAACTCAATACCGAGCGTGTAATCACTGAAGAAAAGCTTCTGTGTCAACGCAAACACATGGAAGGGTAAAAAGTTGCAATCTTGCTTCAAAACACCAATTTAAACTTGTGTGTCAGGGCAAACACTAAAAATGGAATAACGTCGCAAACGTATAAAATCACAGGAGCAAAGCTTCTGGGTAAGCACAAACACACAGAATGGAAGCAAGTCTCAAACTTGCATTAAATAACAGGAGCTAAGCTTCTGTGTAAGACAGAAAGCTTAAAATTGGTAAAAGCAGAAAACTTGCATAAAATAACTGAAGCTAAACTTCTGTGGAAGAACAAACGCACAGAAAGGAAGCAAATTGCAAATTTGTGTAGAATCACTGAATCGAAGAATATGTTTCATAACAAACTAAGAATGACAGAAAGTCAAAACAATGCGTACAATCACCAAAGCTATGCTTCTGTGTCAGGGAGAAAACTAAAAATGAGAGACCATGACAAACTTGTGTCCAATCACCATAGATAAACTTAGTCAGCATGATCACACGGAATGGCAGCAAATTACAAGCTTGAATACAACTACCGAATCTAAGATTTTGTTTCAGCACGACTACACAATGGCAGCATAGCAAACTTGAATAAAATCCCTGAAGCTAAGATTTTTTTTCAGAATGAAAGCAAAGAATGGCAAAATGTAAAAACAGTGTATACTAACAAACAATAACCAAAGCTAAGCGACTGTGAAGGGAGAACACTAAAAATGGGATAAAGTCACAAACTTGCATAAAATCAATGAAGCTTGTCCTGTGTCAGCACGAAGACAATGAATCACAGAAATTGAAAACCATGCATGCAATAACGGAAACTAAGCTTCTGTGTCAGTGCAAACACACAGAATGGGAGAAATTTTCACACTTGATTCCAATAACTGAAGCTAAACTTCTGTGTCAGAGGAATTAGTAAAAATGGGAGAAAGTCGCAAGCTTGCACAAAATAACTCAAGATGTAAGCAAAAAAACAGAATTTAATCAAGTCACCAAATTTGTACAATCACCGGATCTAAGCTTCTGTTTCAAGGAGAATACTGAAAATTGGAGAAGTCGCAAACTTGCAAACAAAAACCGAAGTAAAGGTACTGTGTTAGCACAAAAATCCTGAATGGAAGCAAGTTTCAAACTTCTTTACAAAAACCGTAGCTAAGCTCTTATGTCAGAGAGACCATTATAAATGAGATAAAGTTACAAACTTGTGTACAAACTTCGAAGCTAAATTCTATGTCAGCATGATCACAAGGAATTGCAGCAATTCACAAGCTTAACCAGAGCTAATCTTCTTTGTAAGCATGAAAAAGAATTGCAGAAACTCAAAACCATGCATATTATCACTGAAGCAAAGCTTCTGTGTCAACGCAAACACACGGAAGGGTAAAAGTGGCAATCTTGCTTAGACTAACCAAAACTAAACTTGTGTGTCTTGGCGATCACAAAAATGTGATAACGTCAAAAACTTGAATAAAATCAGGAAGCAAAGCTTCTGTGAAAGTACAAACACACAGAAGGGAAGCAAGTCTCAAACTTGCATTAAATAACAGGAGCTAAGCTTCTGTGGCAGAACAAACACACAGAATGGAAGTAAGTTGCAAATGTGTCGATTCACTGAATCGAAGAATCTGTTTCAGAACAAAAACTAAGAATGATAAAAAGTCAAAACAATGATTACAATCACCAAAGTTATGCTTCTGTGTCAGGGAGAAAACTAAAAATGAGAGACCATCACAAACTTGTGTCCAATCACCGTAGATAAACTTAGTCATTATGATTACACAGAATGGCAGTAAATTAAAAGCTTGTATACAACTACCGAATCTAAGCTTGTGTTTCACCATGTCTACACAATGGCAGCATCGCAAATGAATAAAATCTCTGAAGCAAAGATTCTTTTTCAGAACGAAAGCAAAGAATGGCAAAATGTAAAAACAGTTTATACTAACAATAACCAAAGCCAAACGACTGTGAAGGGAGAACACTAAAAATGGGATAAAGTCACAAAATCACTGAAACTTGTCTACTGTGTCAGCACGAAGACAATGAATCACAGAAATTGAAATCCATCCATGCAATAACGGAAACTAAGCTTCTGTGTCAGTGCAAAGACACAGAATAGAATAAAGTTGAAAACTTGAGTCAATTGCTGTGTTAAACTTCTGTGTCAGAGCGATTACTAAAAATAGGACAAAGTTGCAAGCTTGCATAAAATAACCGAAGATGTAAGCACAAACATAATTTAAACAAGTCACAAACGTTTGTACAATCACCGGATCTAAGCTTCTGTTTCAAGGAGAACACTGAAAATTGTAGGTCGCAAACTTACAAACACCAAAGGTACTGTGTTAGCACAAACACAATGAATGGAAGAAACTTTCACACTTCTTTACAATAACCTTAGCTAAGCTTTTATGTCGAGAGACCATTAAAAATGAGATAAAGTTACAAACTTTTGTAAAATCATCGAAGTTAAATTCTATGTCAGCACGATCACACTGAATTGCGGCAATTCACAAGCTTGAATACAACTACCAAATATAAGCTTGTGTTTCCGTATGACTAACACAATGGAAGCATCACAAATTTGAATAAAATCCCTGAAGCTAAGATTCTTTTTCAGAACGAAAGCAAAGAATGGCAGAATGTCAAAACAGTCTGTACTATCACACAATAACCGAAGCTAAGCAAGAGTGATAAAGTCACAAACTTTAATTACGATGTCAGAGAAACCTCTAAAAATGAGATAAAGTTCCAAATTTGTGTACAATCATTGAAGGTAAATTCTGTTTAAGCACAATCACATGGAAGTGGGGCTATTCACAAGTTTGAAAACAACTACCATAGATAATCTTCTTTGTAACAAAGAACACAAAAAATTGCAGAAACAATACCGAGCGTATAATCACTGAAGAAAAGCTTCTGTGTCAACACAAACACACGGAAGGGTAAAAAGTTGCAATCTTGCTTCAAATCACCAATTTAAACCTGTGTGTCAGGGCAAACACTAAAAATGGAATCACCTCGCAAACGTATAAAATCACAGGAGCAAAGCTTCTCTGTAAGCACAAATACACAGAATGGAAGCAAGTCTCAAACTTGCATTAAATAACAGGAGCTAAGCATCTGTGTAAGACAGTAAGATTAAAATTGGTAAAAGTAGAAAACTTGCATAAAATAACTGAAGCTAAACTTCTGTTGAAGAACAAACAGAATGGAAGCAAGTTACCAATTTGTGTAGAATCACTGAATCGAAGACTCTGTTGCAGAAAAAACACTAAGAATGAAAGAAAGTCAAAACAATGCGTACAATCACCAAAGCTATGCTTCTATGTCAGGAAGAAAACTAAAAATGAGAGACCATGACAAACTTGTGTCCAATCACCATAGAAAAACTTAGTCAGCATGATCACACGGAATGGCAGCAAATTACAAGCTTGAATACAACTACCGAATGTAAGATTTTGTTTCAGCACGACTACACAATGGCAGCATAGCAAACTTGAATAAAATCCCTGAAGCTAAGATTCTTTTTCAGAACGAAAGCAAAGAATGGCAAAATGTAAAAACAGTGTATACTAACAAACAATAACCAAAGCTAAGCAACTGTGAAGGGAGAAAACTAAAAATGGGATAAAGTCACAAACTTGCATAAAATCAATGAAGCTTGTCAACTGTGCTAGCACGAAGACAATGAATCACAGAAATTGAAAACCATGCGTGCAATAACGGAAATTAAGCTTCTGTGTCAGTGCGAACACACAGAATGGGAGAAATTTGCAAACTTGATTCCAATAACTGAAGCTAAACTTCTGTGTCAGAAGGATTAGTAAAAATGGGAGAAAGTCGCAAGCTTGCACAAAATAAGATGTAAGCAAAAAAACAGAATTTAATCAAGTCACCAAATTTGTACAATAACGGATCTAAGCTTCTTTTTCAAGGAGAATACTGAAAATTGGAGAAGTCACAAACTTGCAAACAAAAACCGAAGTAAAGGAACTGTGTTAGCACAAAAATCCAGAATGGAAGCAAGTTTCAAACTTCTTTACAAAAACCGTAGCTAAGCTCATGTCAGAGAGACCATTATAAATGAGATAAAGTTACAAACTTGTGTACAATCTTCGAAGCTAAATTCTATGTCAGCATGATCACAAGGAATTGCAGCAATTCACAAGCTTAACCAGAGCTAATCTTCTTTGTAAGCATGAAAAAGAATTGCAGAAACTCAAAACCATGCATATTATCACTGAAGCAAAGCTTCTGTGTCAACGCAAACACACGGAAGGGTAAAAGTGGCAATCTTGCTTAGACTAACCAAAACTAAACTTGTGTGTCTTGGCGATCACAAAAATGTGATAACGTCGAAAACTTGAATAAAATCAGGAAGCAAAGCTTCTGTGAAAGTACAAACACACAGAAAGGAAGCAAGTCTCAAACTTGCATTAAATAACAGGATCTAAGTTTCTGTGTAAGACAGAATACTTAAAATTGTAAAAGTAGAAAACTTGCATAAAATAACTGAAGCTAAACTTCTGTGGCAGAACTCCACAGAAGATGATATCTGTATATGATTTTATACAGAACCTCAGAATCTTAGAAAATTCTTGTCTTGATCAAAACTCCACAAGACTGATAATGTCAGTATTTTTGAGTCTAACTTGCTTCCATTCCACAGAATGGAAGCAAGTTGCAAAAGTGTCGAATCACTGAATCGAAGAATCTGTTTCAGAACAAACACTAAGAATGATAAAAAGTCAAAACAATGATTACAATCACCAAAGCTATGCTTCTGTGTCAGGGAGAAAACTAAAAATGAGAGACCATCACAAACGTGTCCAATCACCATAGAAAAACTTAGTCATTATGATTACACAGAATGGCAGCAAATTAAAAGCTTGTATACAACTACCGAATCTAAGCTTGTGTTTCACCATGTCTACACAATGGCAGCATCGCAAAGCAAAGAATGGCAGAATGTAAAAACAGTTTATACTAACAAACAATAACCAAAGCTAAACGACTGTGAAGGGAGAACACTAAAAATGGGATAAAGTTACAAAATCACTGAAGCTTGTCTACTGTGTCAGCACGAAGACAATGAATCACAGAAATTTAAATCCATCCGTGCAATAACGGAAACTAAGCTTCTGTGTCAGTGCAAACACACAGAATAGGATAAAGTTAAAAACTTGAGTCAATTGCTGTTAAACTTCTCTGTCAGAGCGATTACTAAAAATGGGACAAAGTTGCAAGCTTGCATAAAATAACCGAAGATGTAAGCACAAACATAATTTAAACAAGTCACAAACGTTTGTACAATCACCGGATCTAAGCTTCTGTTTCAAGGAGAACACTGAAAATTGTAGAAGTCGCAAACTTACAAACACCAAAGGTACTGTGTTAGCACAAACACAATGAATGGAAGAAACTTTCACACTTCTTTACAATAACCTTAGCTAAGCTTCTATGTAAGAGAGACCATTAAAAATGAGATAAAGTTACAAACTTTTGTACAATCATCGAAGTTAAATTCTATGTCAGCACGATCACACTGAATTGCGGCAATTCACAATCTTGCATACAACTACCGAATATAAGCTTGTGTTTCAGTATGACTAACACAATGGAAGCATCACAAACTTGAATAAAATCCCTGAAGCTAAGATTCTTTTTCAGAACGAAAGCAAAGAATGGCAGAATGTCAAAACAGTCTGTACTATCACACAATAACTGAAGCTAAGCAAGTGTGATAAAGTCAAAAACTTTAATTACGATGTCAGAGAAACCTCTAAAAATGAGATAAAGTTCCAAATTTGTGTACAATCATTGAAGGTAAATTCTGTGTAAGCACAATCACATGGAAGTGGGGCTATTCACAAGCTTGAAAACAACTACCATAGATAGTCTTCTTTGTAACAAAGAACACAAAGAGTCGCAGAAACTCAATACCGAGCGTATAATCACTGAAGAAAAGCTTCTGTGTCAACGCAAACACACGGAAGGGTAAAAAGTTGCAATCTTGCTGCAAATCAATTTAAACGTGTGTCAGGGCAAACACTAAAAATGGAATCACGTCGCAAACGTATAAAATCTCAGGAGCAAAGCTTCTGTGTCAGCACAAACACACAGAATGGAAGCAAGTCTCAAACTTGCATTAAATAACAGGAGCTAAGCATCTGTGTAAGACAGTAAGATTAAAATTGGTAAAAGTAGAAAACTTGCATAAAATAACTGAAGCTAAACTTCTGTTGAAGAACAAACAGAAAGGAAGCAAGTTAAAAATTTGTGTAGAATCACTGAATCGAAGAATCTTTTGCAGAAAAAACACTAAGAATGACAGAAAGTCAAAACAATGCGTACAATCACCAAAACTATGCTTCTATGTCAGGAAGAAAACTAAACATGAGAGACCATCACAAACGTGTCCAATCACCATAGAAAAACTTAGTCATTATGATTACACAGAATGGCAGCAAATTAAAAGCTTGTATACCACTACCGAATCTAAGCTTGTGTTTCACCATGTCTACACAATGGCAGCATCGCAAAGCAAAGAATGGCAGAATGTAAAAACAGTTTATAGTGTAACGTTGGGGCCATGTTAAGTGAATTTCCCAGCATGCTTTGCCAGATGAAAACGTTATGTGTGTGTTAAATGTGTTATTTCTGAGTTATACTGCTGTGTCATTATAACTGCATTATGATGACCCAGCAGTGTTTAGCAGGATTAGGGCAAGATGTATCTGTGTGTGTAACCATGATTGAAACAGGGGTCTGTGAGAATGACCTCCCCTCCACTCTGTAGCACAGAGGCAGGTTGGGGGTTGGGGTGTGTGAAAATAAATCTGGTTGATCAGAGCCATCTGCTCCATTGTCTTTGTGTGAACCCTTGCAAACGTCACAATACTAACAATAACCAAAGCTAAACGACTGTGAAGGGAGAACACTAAAAATGGGATAAGGTCACAAAATCACTGAAGCTTGTCTACTGTGTCAGCACGAAGACATTGAATCACAGAAATTGAAATTCATCCGTGCAATAACGGAAACTAAGCTTCTGTGTCAGTGCAAACACACAGAATAGGATAAAGTTGAAAACTTGAGTCAATTGCTGTTAAACTTCTGTGTCAGAGCGATTACTAAAAATGGGACAAAGTTGCAAGCTTGCATAAAATAACCGAAGATGTAAGCACAAACATAATTTAAACAAGTCACAAACGTTTGTACAATCACCTGATCTAAGCTTCTGTTTCAAGGAGAACACTGAAAATTGTAGAAGTCGCAAACTTACAAACACCAAAGGTACTGTGTTAGCACAAACACAATGAATGGAAGAAACTTTCACACTTCTTTACAATAACCTTAGCTAGGCTTCTATGTCAGAGAGACCATTAAAATGAGATAAAGTTACAAACTTTTGTACAATCATCGAAGTTAAATTCTATGTCAGCACGATCACTCTTAATTGCAGCAATTCACAAGCTTGAATCCTACTACCGAATATAAGCTTGTGTTTCAGTATGACTAACACAATGGAAGCATCACAAACTTGAATAAAATCGCTGAAGCTAAGATTATTTTTCAGAACGAAAGCAAAGAATGGCAGAATGTCAAAACAGTCTGTACTATCACACAATAACCGAAGCTAAGCAAGTGTGATAAAGTCACAATCTTTAATTACGATGTCAGAGAAACCTCTAAAAATGAGATAAAGTTCCAAATTTGTGTACAATCATTGAAGGTAAATTCTGTGTAAACACAATCACATGGAAGTGGGGCTATTCAGAAGTTTGAAAACAACTACCATAGATAATCTTCTTTGTAACAAAGAACACAAAAAATCGCAGAAACTCAATACCGAGCGTATAATCACTGAAGAAAAGCTTCTGTGTCAACGCAAACACACGGAAGGGTAAAAAGTTGCAATCTTGCTTCAAATCACCAATTTAAACTTGTGTGTCAGGGCAAAAAAAAAAAAAATGGAATCACGTCGCAAACGTATAAAATCACAGGAGCAAAGCTTCTGTGTAAGCACAAACACACAGAATGGAAGCAAGTCTCAAACTTGCATTAAATAACAGGAGCTAAGCATCTGTGTAAGACAGTAAGATTAAAATTGGTAAAAGTAGAAAACTTGCATAAAATAACTGAAGCTAAACTTCTGTTGAAGAACAAACAGAATGGAAGCAAGTTAAAAATTTGTGTCGATTCACTGAATCGAAGAATCTGTTTCAGAACAAACACTAAGAATGATAAAAAGTCAAAACAATGATTACAATCACCAAAGCTATGCTTCTGTGTCGGAGAAAACTAAAAATGAGAGACCATCACAAACGTGTCCAATCACCATAGAAAAACTTAGTCATTATGATTACACAGAGGGCAGCAAATTAAAATCTTGTATACAACTACCGAATCTAAGCTTGTGTTTCACCATGTCTACACAATGGCAGCATTGCAAACGAATAAAATCTCTGAAGCTAAGATTCTTTTTCAGAACGAATGCAAAGAATGGCAGAATGTAAAAACAGTTTATACTAACAATAACCAAAGCTAAACGACTGTGAAGGGAGAACACTAAAAATGGGATAAAGTCACAAAATCACTGAAGCTTGTCTACTGTGTCAGCACGAAGACAATGAATAACAGAAATTGAAATCCATCCGTGCAATAACGGAAACTAAGCTTCTGTGTCAGTGCAAACAAACAGAATAGGATAAAGTTGAAAACTTGAGTCAATTGCTGTTAAACTTCTGTGTCAGAGCGATTACTAAAAATGGGACAAAGTTGCAAGCTTGCATAAAATAACCAAAGCTGTAAGCACAAACATAATTTAAACAAGTCACAAATGTTTGTATAATCAAGCTTCTGTTTCGAGAACACTGAAAATTGTAGAAATCGCAAACTTACAAACACCAAAGGTACTGTGTTAGCACAAACACAATGAATGGAAGAAACTTTCACACTTCTTTACAATAACCTTAGCTAAGCTTCAATGTCAGAGAGACCATTAAAAATGAGATAAAGTTACAAACTTTGGTACAATCATCGAAGTTAAATTCTATGACAGCACGATCACACTGAATTGCGGCAATTCATTAGCTTGAATACAACTACCGAATATAAGCTTGTGTTTCAGTATGACTAACACAATGGAAGCATCACAAACTTGAATAAAATCCCTGAAGCTAAGATTCTTTTTCAGAACGAAAGCAAAGAATGGCAGAATGTCAAAACAGTCTGTATTATCACACAATAACCGAAGCTAAGCAAGTGTGATAAAGTCACAAACTTTAATTACGATGTCAGAGAAACCTCTAAAAATGAGATAAAGTTCCAAATTTGTGTACAATCATTGAAGGTAAATTCTGTGTAAGCCGAATCACATGGAAGTGGGGCTATTCAGAAGTTTGAAAACAACTACCATAGATAATCTTCTTTGTAACAAAGAACACAAAAAATCGCAGAAACTCAATACCGAGCGTATAATCACTGAAGAAAAGCTTCTGTGTCAACGCAAACACACGGAAGGTTAAAAAGTTGCAATCTTGCTTCAAATCACCAATTTAAACTTGTGTGTCAGGGCAAACACTAAAAATGGAATCACGTTGCAAACATATAAAATCACAGGAGCAAAGCTTCTGTGTCAGCACAAACACACAGAATGGAAGCAAGTCTCAAACTTGCATTAAATAACAGGAGCTAAGCATCTGTGTAAGACAGTAAGATTAAAATTGGTAAAAGTAGAAAACTTGCATAAAATAACTGAAGCTAAACTTCTGTTGAAGAACAAACAGAAAGGAAGCAAGTTACCAATTTGTGTAGAATCACTGAATCGAAGAATCTGTTGCAGAAAAAACACTAAGAATGACAGAAAGTCAAAACATTGCGTACAATCACCAAAACTATGCTTCTATGTCAGGAAGAAAACTAAAAATGAGAGACCATGACAAACTTGTGTCCAATCACCATAGATAAACTTAGTCAGCATGATCACACGGAATGGCAGCAAATTACAAGCTTGAATACAACTACCGAATCTGAGATTTTGTTTCAGCACGACTACACAATGGCAGCATAGCAAACTTGAATAAAATCCCTGAAGCTAAGATTCTTTTTCAGAACAAAAGCAAAGAATGGCAAATTGTAAAAACAGTGTATACTAACAAACAATAACCAAAGCTAAGCGACTGTGAAGGGAGAACACTAAAAATGGGATAAAGTCACAAACTTGCATAAAATCAATGAAGCTTGTCAACTGTGTCAGCACGAAGACAATGAATCACAGAAATTGAAAACCATGCGTGCAATAATGGAAACTAAGCTTCTGTGTCAGTGCGAACACACAGAATGGGAGAAATTTGCAAACTTGATTCCAATAACTGAAGCTAAACTTCTGTGTCAGAGGGATTAGGAAAAAGTCGCAAGCTTGCACAAAATAAGATGTAAGCAAAAAAACAGAATTTAATCAAGTCACCAAATTTGTACAATCACCGGATCTAAGCTTCTGTTTCAAGAAGCATACTGAAAATTGGAGAAGTCGCAAACTTGCAAAAAAAAACCGAAGGTACTGTGTTAGCACAAAAATCCAGAATGGAAACAAGTTTCAAACTTCTTTACAAAAACCGTAGCTAAGCTCTTATGTCAGAGAGACAATTATAAATGAGATAAAGATTCTTTTTCAGAACGAAAGCAAAGAATGGCAGAATGTAAAAACAGTGTATACTAACACAATAACCAAAGCTAAGCGACTGTGAAGGGAGAACACTAAAAATGGGATAAAGTCACAAACTTGCATTAAATCACTGAAGCTTGTCTACTGTGTCAGCACGAAGACAATGAATCACAGAAATTGAAATCCATCCGTGCAATAACGGAAACTAAGCTTCTGTGTCAGTGCAAACACACAGAATAGGATAAAGTTGAAAACTTGAGTCAATTGCTGTTAAACTTCTGTGTCAGAGCGATTGCTAAAAATGGGACAAAGTTGCAAGCTTGCATAAAATAACCGAAGATGTAAGCACAAACATAATTTAAACAAGTCACAAACATTTGTACAATCACCGGATCTAAGCTTCTGTTTCAAGGAGAACACTGAAAACTGTAGAAGTTGCAAACTTACAAACACCAAAGGTACTGTGTTAGCACAAACACAATGAATGGAAGAAACTTTCACACTTCTTTACAATAACCTTAGCTAAGCTTCTATGTCAGAGAGACCATTAAAAATGAGATAAAGTTACAAACTTTGGTACAATCATCGAAGTTAAATTCTATGACAGCACGATCACACTGAATTGCGGCAATTCATTAGCTTGAATACAACTACCGAATATAAGCTTGTGTTTCAGTATGACTAACACAATGGAAGCATCACAAACTTGAATAAAATCCCTGAAGCTAAGATTCTTTTTCAGAACGAAAGCAAAGAATGGCAGAATGTCAAAACAGTCTGTACTATCACACAATAACCGAAGCTAAGCAAGTGTGATAAAGTCACAAACTTTAATTACGATGTCAGAGAAACCTCTAAAAATGAGATAAAGTTCCAAATTTGTGTACAGTCATTGAAGGTAAATTCTGTGTAAGCCGAATCACATGGAAGTGGGGCTATTCAGAAGTTTGAAAACAACTACCATAGATAATCTTCTTTGTAACAAAGAACACAAAAAATCGCAGAAACTCAATACCGAGCGTGTAATCACTGAAGAAAAGCTTCTGTGTCAACGCAAACACATGGAAGGGTAAAAAGTTGCAATCTTGCTTCAAATCACCAATTTAAACTTGTGTGTCAGGGCAAACACTAAAAATGGAATAACGTCGCAAACGTATAAAATCACAGGAGCAAAGCTTCTGGGTAAGCACAAACACACAGAATGGAAGCAAGTCTCAAACTTGCATTAAATAACAGGAGCTAAGCTTCTGTGTAAGACAGAAAGCTTAAAATTGTTAAAAGTAGAAAACTTGCATAAAATAACTGAAGCTAAACTTCTGTGGCAGAACTCCACAGAAGATGATATCTGTATATGATTTTATACAGAACCTCAGAATCTTAGAAAATTCTTGTCTTGATCAAAACTCCACGAGACTGATGATGTCAGTATTGTTGAGTCTAACCTGCTTCCATTCCACAGTAAGGAAGCAAGTTGCAAACGTGTCGAATCACTGAATCGAAGAATCTGTTTCAGAACAAACACTAAGAATGATAAAAAGTCAAAACAATGATTACAATCACCAAAGCTATGCTTCTGTGTCAGGGAAAAAACTAAAAATGAGAGACCATCACAAACGTGTCCAATCACCATAGAAAAACTTAGTCATTATGATTACACAGAATGGCAGCAAATTAAAAGCTTGTATACAACTACCGAATCTAAGCTTGTGTTTCACCATGTCTACACAATGGCAGCATCACAAAGCAAAGAATGGCAGAATGTAAAAACAGTTTATACTAACAAACAATAACCAAAGCTAAACGACTGTGAAGGGAGAACACTAAAAATGGGATAAAGTCACAAAATCACTGAAGCTTGTCTACTGTGTCAGCACGAAGACAATGAATCACAGAAATTTAAATCCATCCGTGCAATAACGGAAACTAAGCTTCTGTGTCAGTGCAAACACACAGAATAGGATAAAGTTAAAAACTTGAGTCAATTGCTGTTAAACCTGTGTCAGAGCGATTACTAAAAATGGGACAAAGTTGCAAGCTTGCATAAAATAACCGAGGATGTAAGCACAAACATAATTTAAACAAGTCACAAACGTTTGTACAATCACCGGATCTAAGCTTCTGTTTCAAGGAGAACACTGAAAATTGTAGAAGTCGCAAACTTACAAACACCAAAGGTACTGTGTTAGCACAAACACAATGAATGGAAGAAACTTTCACACTTCTTTACAATAACCTTAGCTAAGCTTCTATGTAAGAGAGACCATTAAAAATGAGATAAAGTTACAAACTTTTGTACAATCATCGAAGTTAAATTCTATGTCAGCACGATCACACTGAATTGCGGCAATTCACAATCTTGAATACAACTACCGAATATAAGCTTGTGTTTCAGTATGACTAACACAATGGAAGCATCACAAACTTGAATAAAATCCCTGAAGCTAAGATTCTTTTTCAGAACGAAAGCAAAGAATGGCAGAATGTCAAAACAGTCTATACTATCACACAATAACTGAAGCTAAGCAAGTGTGATAAAGTCAAAAACTTTTATTACGATGTCAGAGAAACCTCTAAAAATGAGATAAAGTTCCAAATTTGTGTACAATCATTGAAGGTAAATTCTGTGTAAGCACAATCACATGGAAGTGGGGCTATTCACAAGCTTGAAAACAACTACCATAGATAGTCTTCTTTGTAACAAAGAACACAAAGAATCGCAGAAACTCAATACCGAGCGTATAATCACTGAAGAAAAGCTTCTGTGTCAAAGCAAACACACGGAAGGGTAAAAAGTTGCAATCTTGCTGCAAATCAATTTAAACGTGTGTCAGGGCAAACACTAAAAATGGAATCACGTCGCAAACGTATAAAATCACAGGAGCAAAGCTTCTGTGTCAGCACAAACACACAGAATGGAAGCAAGTCTATAACTTGCATTAAATAACAGGAGCTAAGCATCTGTGTAAGACAGTAAGATTAAAATTGGTAAAAGTAGAAAACTTGCATAAAATAACTGAAGCTAAACTTCTGTTGAAGAACAAACAGAAAGGAAGCAAGTTAAAAATTTGTGTAGAATCACTGAATCGAAGAATCTGTTCCAGAAAAAACACTAAGAATGACAGAAAGTCAAAACAATGCGTACAATCACCAAAACTATGCTTCTATGTCAGGAAGAAAACTAAAAATGAGAGACCATGACAAACTTGTGTCCAATCACCATAGATAAACTTAGTCAGCATGATCACACGGAATGGCAGCAAATTACAAGCTTGAATACAACTACCGAATCTAAGATTTTGTTTCAGCACGACTACACAATGGCAGCATAGCAAACTTGAATAAAATCCCTGAAGCTAAGATTCTTTTTCAGAACGAAAGCAAAGAATGGCAAATTGTAAAAACAGTGTATACTAACAAACAATAACCAAAGCTAAGCGACTGTGAAGGGAGAACACTAAAAATGGGATAAAGTCACAAACTTGCATAAAATCAGTGAAGCTTGTCAACTGTGTCAGCACGAAGACAATGAATCACAGAAATTGAAAACCATGCGTGCAATAATGGAAACTAAGCTTCTGTGTCAGTGCGAACACACAGAATGGGAGAAATTTGCAAACTTGATTCCAATAACTGAAGCTAAACTTCTGTGTCAGAGGGATTAGGAAAAAGTCGCAAGCTTGCACAAAATAAGATGTAAGCAAAAAAACAGAATTTAATCAAGTCACCAAATTTGTACAATCACCGGATCTAAGCTTCTGTTTCAAGAAGAATACTGAAAATTGGAGAAGTCGCAAACTTGCAAACAAAAACCGAAGGTACTGTGTTAGCACAAAAATCCAGAATGGAAACAAGTTTCAAACTTGTTTACAAAAACCATAGCTAAGCTCTTATGTCAGAGAGACAATTATAAATGAGATAAAGATTCTTTTTCAGAACGAAAGCAAAGAATGGCAGAATGTAAAAACAGTGTATACTAACACAATAACCAAAGCTAAGCGACTGTGAAGGGAGAACACTAAAAATGGGATAAAGTCACAAACTTGCATTAAATCACTGAAGCTTGTCTACTGTGTCAGCACGAAGACAATGAATCACAGAAATTGAAATCCATCCGTGCAATAACGGAAACTAAGCTTCTGTGTCAGTGCAAACACAAAGAATAGGATAAAGTTGAAAACTTGAGTCAATTGCTGTTAAACTTCTGTGTCAGAGCGATTGCTAAAAATGGGACAAAGTTGCAAGCTTGCATAAAATAACCGAAGATGTAAGCACAAACATAATTTAAACAAGTCACAAACGTTTGTACAATCACCGGATCTAAGCTTCTGTTTCAAGGAGAACACTGAAAATTGTAGAAGTTGCAAACTTACAAACACCAAAGGTACTGTGTTAGCACAAACACAATGAATGGAAGAAACTTTCACAATTCTTTACAATAACCTTAGCTAAGCTTCTATGTCAGAGAGACCATTAAAAATGAGATAAAGTTACAAACTTTGGTACAATCATCGAAGTTAAATTCTATGACAGCACGATCACACTGAATTGCGGCAATTCATTAGCTTGAATACAACTACCGAATATAAGCTTGTGTTTCAGTATGACTAACACAATGGAAGCATCACAAACTTGAATAAAATCCCTGAAGCTAAGATTATTTTTCAGAACGAAAGCAAAGAATGGCAGAATGTCAAAACAGTCTGTACTATCACACAATAACCGAAGCTAAGCAAGTGTGATAAAGTCACAAACTTTAATTACGATGTCAGAGAAACCTCTAAAAATGAGATAAAGTTCCAAATTTGTGTACAATCATTGAAGGTAAATTCTGTGTAAGCCGAATCACATGGAAGTGGGGCTATTCAGAAGTTTGAAAACAACTACCATAGATAATCTTCTTTGTAACAAAGAACACAAAAAATCGCAGAAACTCAATACCGAGCGTATAATCACTGAAGAAAAGCTTCTGTGTCAACGCAAACACACGGAAGGGTAAAAAGTTGCAATCTTGCTTCAAATCACCAATTTAAACTTGTGTGTCAGGGCAAACACTAAAAATGGAATAACGTCGCAAACGTATAAAATCACAGGAGCAAAGCTTCTGGGTAAGCACAAACACACAGAATGGAAGCAAGTCTCAAACTTGCATTAAATAACAGGAGCTAAGCTTCTGTGTAAGACAGAAAGCTTAAAATTGGTAAAAGCAGAAAACTTGCATAAAATAACTGAAGCTAAACTTCTGTGGAAGAACAAACGCACAGAAAGGAAGCAAATTGCAAATTTGTGTAGAATCACTGAATCGAAGAATATGTTTCATAACAAACTAAGAATGACAGAAAGTCAAAACAATGCGTACAATCACCAAAGCTATGCTTCTGTGTCAGGGAAGAAAACTAAAAATGAGAGACCATGACAAACTTGTGTCCAATCACCATAGATAAACTTAGTCAGCATGATCACACGGAATGGCAGCAAATTACAAGCTTGAATACAACTACCGAATCTAAGATTTTGTTTCAGCACGACTACACAATGGCAGCATAGCAAACTTGAATAAAATCCCTGAAGCTAAGATTTTTTTTCAGAATGAAAGCAAAGAATGGCAAAATGTAAAAACAGTGTATACTAATAAACAATAACCAAAGCTAAGCGACTGTGAAGGGAGAACACTAAAAATGGGATAAAGTCACAAACTTGCATAAAATCAATGAAGCTTGTCCTGTGTCAGCACGAAGACAATGAATCACAGAAATTGAAAACCATGCATGCACTAACGGAAACTAAGCTTCTGTGTCAGTGCAAACACACAGAATGGGAGAAATTTTCACACTTGATTCCAATAACTGAAGCTAAACTTCTGTGTCAGAGGAATTAGTAAAAATGGGAGAAAGTCGCAAGCTTGCACAAAATAACTCAAATGTAAGCAAAAAAACAGAATTTAATCAAGTCACCAAATTTGTACAATCACCGGATCTAAGCTTCTGTTTCAAGGAGAATACTGAAAATTGGAGAAGTCGCAAACTTGCAAACAAAAACCGAAGGTACTGTGTTAGCACAAAAATCCAGAATGGAAGCAAGTTTCAAACTTCTTTACAAAAACCGTAGCTAAGCTCTATGTCAGAGAGACCATTATAAATGAGATAAAGTTACAAACTTGTGTACAATCTTCGAAGCTAAATTCTATGTCAGCATGATCACCAGAAATTGCAGCAATTCACAAGCTTAACCAGAGCTAATCTTCTTTGTAAGCATGAAAAAGAATTGCAGAAACTCAAAACCATGCATATTATCACTGAAGCAAAGCTTCTGTGTCAACGCAAACACACGGAAGGGTAAAAGTGGCAATCTTGCTTAGACTAACCAAAACTAAACTTGTGTGTCTTGGCGATCACAAAAATGTGATAACGTCAAAAACTTGAATAAAATCAGGAAGCAAAGCTTCTGTGAAAGTACAAACACACAGAAGGGAAGCAAGTCTCAAACTTGCATTAAATAACAGGAGCTAAGCTTCTGTGGCGGAACAAACACACAGAATGGAAGTAATTTGCAAATGTGTCGATTCACTGAATCGAAGAATCTGTTTCAGAACAAAAACTAAGAATGATAAAAAGTCAAAACAATGATTACAATCACCAAAGTTATGCTTCTGTGTCAGGGAGAAAACTAAAAATGAGAGACCATCACAAACTTGTGTCCAATCACCGTAGATAAACTTAGTCATTATGATTACACAGAATGGCAGCAAATTAAAAGCTTGTATACAACTACCGAATCTAAGCTTGTGTTTCACCATGTCTACACAATGGCAGCATCGCAAATGAATAAAATCTCTGAAGCAAAGATTCTTTTTCAGAACGAAAGCAAAGAATGGCAAAATGTAAAAACAGTTTATACTAACAATAACCAAAGCAAAACGACTGTGAAGGGAGAACACTAAAAATGGGATAAAGTCACAAAATCACTGAAACTTGTCTACTGTGTCAGCACGAAGACAATGAATCACAGAAATTGAAATCCATCCATGCAATAACGGAAACTAAGCTTCTGTGTCAGTGCAAAGACACAGAATAGAATAAAGTTGAAAACTTGAGTCAATTGCTGTGTTAAACTTCTGTGTCAGAGCGATTACTAAAAATAGGACAAAGTTGCAAGCTTGCATAAAATAACCGAAGATGTAAGCACAAACATAATTTAAACAAGTCACAAACGTTTGTACAATCACCGGATCTAAGCTTCTGTTTCAAGGAGAACACTGAAAATTGTAGGTCGCAAACTTACAAACACCAAAGGTACTGTGTTAGCACAAACACAATGAATGGAAGAAACTTTCACACTTCTTTACAATAACCTTAGCTAAGCTTCTATGTCAGAGAGACCATTAAAAATGAGATAAAGTTACAAACTTTTGTACAATCATCGAAGTTAAATTCTATGTCAGCACGATCACACTGAATTGCGGCAATTCACAAGCTTGAATACAACTACCAAATATAAGCTTGTGTTTCCGTATGACTAACACAATGGAAGCATCACAAATTTGAATAAAATCCCTGAAGCTAAGATTCTTTTTCAGAACGAAAGCAAAGAATGGCAGAATGTCAAAACAGTCTGTACTATCACACAATAACCGAAGCTAAGCAAGAGTGATAAAGTCACAAACTTTAATTACGATGTCAGAGAAACCTCTAAAAATGAGATAAAGTTCCAAATTTGTGTACAATCATTGAAGGTAAATTCTGTTTAAGCACAATCACATGGAAGTGGGGCTATTCACAAGCTTGAAAACAACTACCATAGATAATCTTACAAAGAACACAAAAAATTGCAGAAACAATACCGAGCGTATAATCACTGAAGAAAAGCTTCTGTGTCAACGCAAACACACGGAAGGGTAAAAAGTTGCAATCTTGCTTCAAGTCACCAATTTAAACTTGTGTGTCAGGGTAAACACTAAAAATGGAATCACCTCGCAAACTTGTATAAAATCACAGGAGCAAAGCTTCTCTGTAAGCACAAATACACAGAATGGAAGCAAGTCTCAAACTTGCATTAAATAACAGGAGCTAAGCATCTGTGTAAGACAGTAAGATTAAAATTGGTAAAAGTAGAAAACTTGCATAAAATAACTGAAGCTAAACTTCTGTTGAAGAACAAACAGAATGGAAGCAAGTTACCAATTTGTGTAGAATCACTGAATCGAAGACTCTGTTGCAGAAAAAACACTAAGAATGAAAGAAAGTCAAAACAATGCGTACAATCACCAAAGCTATGCTTCTATGTCAGGAAGAAAACTAAAAATGAGAGACCATGACAAACTTGTGTCCAATCACCATAGAAAAACTTAGTCAGCATGATCACACGGAATGGCAGCAAATTACAAGCTTGAATACAACTACCGAATGTAAGATTTTGTTTCAGCACGACTACACAATGGCAGCATAGCAAACTTGAATAAAATCCCTGAAGCTAAGATTCTTTTTCAGAACGAAAGCAAAGAATGGCAAAATGTAAAAACAGTGTATACTAACAAACAATAACCAAAGCTAAGCGACTGTGAAGGGAGAACACTAAAAATGGGATAAAGTCACAAACTTGCATAAAATCAATGAAGCTTGTCAACTGTGTCAGCACGAAGACAATGAATCACAGAAATTGAAAACCATGCGTGCAATAACGGAAACTAAGCTTCTGTGTCAGTGCGAACACACAGAATGGGAGAAATTTGCAAACTTGATTCCAATAACTGAAGCTAAACTTCTGTGTCAGAGGGATTAGTAAAAATGGGAGAAAGTCGCAAGCTTGCACAAAATAAGATGTAAGCAAAAAAACAGAATTTAATCAAGTCACCAAATTTGTACAATAACGGATCTAAGCTTCTGTTTCAAGGAGAATACTGAAAATTGGAGAAGTCACAAACTTGCAAACAAAAACCGAAGTAAAGGAACTGTGTTAGCACAAAAATCCAGAATGGAAGCGTTTCAAACTTCTTTACAAAAACCGTAGCTAAGCTCATGTCAGAGAGACCATTATAAATGAGATAAAGTTACAAACTTGTGTACAATCTTCGAAGCTAAATTCTATGTCAGCATGATCACAAGGAATTGCAGCAATTCACAAGCTTAACCAGAGCTAATCTTCTTTGTAAGCATGAAAAAGAATTGCAGAAACTCAAAACCATGCATATTATCACTGAAGCAAAGCTTCTGTGTCAACGCAAACACACGGAAGGGTAAAAGTGGCAATCTTGCTTAGACTAACCAAAACTAAACTTGTGTGTCTTGGCGATCACAAAAATGTGATAACGTCGAAAACTTGAATAAAATCAGGAAGCAAAGCTTCTGTGAAAGTACAAACACACAGAAAGGAAGCAAGTCTCAAACTTGCATTAAATAACAGGATCTAAGCTTCTGTGTAAGACAGAATACTTAAAATTGTTAAAAGTAGAAAACTTGCATAAAATAACTGAAGCTAAACTTCTGTGGCAGAACTCCACAGAAGATGATATCTGTATATGATTTTATACAGAACCTCAGAATCTTAGAAAATTCTTGTCTTGATCAAAACTCCACAAGACTGATGATGTCAGTATTTTTGAGTCTAACTTGCTTCCATTCCACAGAATGGAAGCAAGTTGCAAACGTGTCGAATCACTGAATCGAAGAATCTGTTTCAGAACAAACACTAAGAATGATAAAAAGTCAAAACAATGATTACAATCACCAAAGCTATGCTTCTGTGTCAGGAAGAAAACTAAAAATGAGAGACCATCACAAACGTGTCCAATCACCATAGAAAAACTTAGTCATTATGATTACACAGAATGGCAGCAAATTAAAAGCTTGTATACAACTACCGAATCTAAGCTTGTGTTTCACCATGTCTACACAATGGCAGCATCGCAAAGCAAAGAATGGCAGAATGTAAAAACAGTTTATACTAACAAACAATAACCAAAGCTAAACGACTGTGAAGGGAGAACACTAAAAATGGGATAAAGTTACAAAATCACTGAAGCTTGTCTACTGTGTCAGCACGAAGACAATGAATCACAGAAATTTAAATCCATCCGTGCAATAACGGAAACTAAGCTTCTGTGTCAGTGCAAACACACAGAATAGGATAAAGTTAAAAACTTGAGTCAATTGCTGTTAAACTTCTGTGTCAGAGCGATTACTAAAAATGGGACAAAGTTGCAAGCTTGCATAAAATAACCGAAGATGTAAGCACAAACATAATTTAAACAAGTCACAAACGTTTGTACAATCACCAGATCTAAGCTTCTGTTTCAAGGAGAACACTGAAAATTGTAGAAGTCGCAAACTTACAAACACCAAAGGTACTGTGTTAGCACAAACACAATGAATGGAAGAAACTTTCACACTTCTTTACAATAACCTTAGCTAAGCTTCTATGTAAGAGAGACCATTAAAAATGAGATAAAGTTACAAACTTTTGTACAATCATCGAAGTTAAATTCTATGTCAGCACGATCACACTGAATTGCGGCAATTCACAATCTTGCATACAACTACCGAATATAAGCTTGTGTTTCAGTATGACTAACACAATGGAAGCATCACAAACTTGAATAAAATCCCTGAAGCTAAGATTCTTTTTCAGAACGAAAGCAAAGAATGGCAGAATGTCAAAACAGTCTGTACTATCACACAATAACTGAAGCTAAGCAAGTGTGATAAAGTCAAAAACTTTAATTACGATGTCAGAGAAAACTCTAAAAATGAGATAAAGTTCCAAATTTGTGTACAATCATTGAAGGTAAATTCTGTGTAAGCACAATCACATGGAAGTGGGGCTATTCACAAGCTTGAAAACAACTACCATAGATAGTCTTCTTTGTAACAAAGAACACAAAGAATCGCAGAAACTCAATACCGAGCGTATAATCACTGAAGAAAAGCTTCTGTGTCAACGCAAACACACGGAAGCGTAAAAAGTTGCAATCTTGCTGCAAATCAATTTAAACGTGTGTCAGGGCAAACACTAAAAATGGAATCACGTCGCAAACGTATAAAATCACAGGAGCAAAGCTTCTGTGTCAGCACAAACACACAGAATGGAAGCAAGTCTCAAACTTGCATTAAATAACAGGAGCTAAGCATCTGTGTAAGACAGTAAGATTAAAATTGGTAAAAGTAGAAAACTTGCATAAAATAACTGAAGCTAAACTTCTGTTGAAGAACAAACAGAAAGGAAGCAAGTTAAAAATTTGTGTAGAATCACTGAATCGAAGAATCTGTTGCAGAAAAAACACTAAGAATGACAGAAAGTCAAAACAATGCGTACAATCACCAAAACTATGCTTCTATGTCAGGAAGAAAACTAAAAATGAGAGACCATGACAAACTTGTGTCCAATCACCATAGATAAACTTAGTCAGCATGATCACACGGAATGGCAGCAAATTACAAGCTTGAATACAACTACCGAATCTAAGATTTTGTTTCAGCACGACTACACAATGGCAGCATAGCAAACTTGAATAAAATCCCTGAAGCTAAGATTCTTTTTCAGAACAAAAGCAAAGAATGGCAAATTGTAAAAACAGTGTATACTAACAAACAATAACCAAAGCTAAGCGACTGTGAAGGGAGAACACTAAAAATGGGATAAAGTCACAAACTTGCATAAAATCAATGAAGCTTGTCAACTGTGTCAGCACGAAGACAATGAATCACAGAAATTGAAAACCATGCGTGCAATAATGGAAACTAAGCTTCTGTGTCAGTGCGAACACACAGAATGGGAGAAATTTGCAAACTTGATTCCAATAACTGAAGCTAAACTTCTGTGTCAGAGGGTTTAGGAAAAAGTCGCAAGCTTGCACAAAATAAGATGTAAGCAAAAAAAACAGAATTTAATCAAGTCACCAAATTTGTACAATCACCGGATCTAAGCTTCTGTTTCAAGAAGCATACTGAAAATTGGAGAAGTCGCAAACTTGCAAACAAAAACCGAAGGTACTGTGTTAGCACAAAAATCCAGAATGGAAACAAGTTTCAAACTTCTTTACAAAAACCGTAGCTAAGCTCTTATGTCAGAGAGACAATTATAAATGAGATAAAGATTCTTTTTCAGAACGAAAGCAAAGAATGGCAGAATGTAAAAACAGTGTATACTAACACAATAACCAAAGCTAAGCGACTGTGAAGGGAGAACACTAAAAATGGGATAAAGTCACAAACTTGCATTAAATCACTGAAGCTTGTCTACTGTGTCAGCACGAAGACAATGAATCACAGAAATTGAAATCCATCCGTGCAATAACGGAAACTAAGCTTCTGTGTCAGTGCAAACACACAGAATAGGATAAAGTTGAAAACTTGAGTCAATTGCTGTTAAACTTCTGTGTCAGAGCGATTGCTAAAAATGGGACAAAGTTGCAAGCTTGCATAAAATAACCGAAGATGTAAGCACAAACATAATTTAAACAAGTCACAAACGTTTGTACAATCACCGGATCTAAGCTTCTGTTTCAAGGAGAACACTGAAAATTGTAGAAGTTGCAAACTTACAAACACCAAAGGTACTGTGTTAGCACAAACAAAATGAATGGAAGAAACTTTCACACTTCTTTACAATAAACTTAGCTAAGCTTCTATGTCAGAGAGACCATTAAAAATGAGATAAAGTTACAAACTTTGGTACAATCATCGAAGTTAAATTCTATGACAGCACGATCACACTGAATTGCGGCAATTCATTAGCTTGAATACAACTACCGAATATAAGCTTGTGTTTCAGTATGACTAACACAATGGAAGCATCACAAACTTGAATAAAATCCCTGAAGCTAAGATTCTTTTTCAGAACGAAAGCAAAGAATGGCAGAATGTCAAAACAGTCTGTACTATCACACAATAACCGAAGCTAAGCAAGTGTGATAAAGTCACAAACTTTAATTACGATGTCAGAGAAACCTCTAAAAATGAGATAAAGTTCCAAATTTGTGTACAATCATTGAAGGTAAATTCTGTGTAAGCCGAATCACATGGAAGTGGGGCTATTCAGAAGTTTGAAAACAACTACCATAGATAATCTTCTTTGTAACAAAGAACACAAAAAATCGCAGAAACTCAATACCGAGCGTATAATCACTGAAGAAAAGCTTCTGTGTCAACGCAAACACACGGAAGGGTAAAAAGTTGCAATCTTGCTTCAAATCACCAATTTGAACTTGTGTGTCAGGGCAAACACTAAAAATGGAATAACGTCGCAAACGTATAAAATCACAGGAGCAAAGCTTCTGGGTAAGCACAAACACACAGAATGGAAGCAAGTCTCAAACTTGCATTAAATAACAGGAGCTAAGCTTCTGTGTAAGACAGAAAGCTTAAAATTGGTAAAAGCAGAAAACTTGCATAAAATAACTGAAGCTAAACTTCTGTGGAAGAACAAACGCACAGAAAGGAAGCAAATTGCAAATTTGTGTAGAATCACTGAATCGAAGAATATGTTTCATAACAAACTAAGAATGACAGAAAGTCAAAACAATGCGTACAATCACCAAAGCTATGCTTCTGTGTCAGGGAGAAAACTAAAAATGAGAGACCATGACAAACTTGTGTCCAATCACCATAGATAAACTTAGTCAGCATGATCACACGGAATGGCAGCAAATTACAAGCTTGAATACAACTACCGAATCTAAGATTTTGTTTCAGCATGACTACACAATGGCAGCATAGCAAACTTGAATAAAATCCCTGAAGCTAAGATTCTTTTTCAGAATGAAAGCAAAGAATGGCAAAATGTAAAAACAGTGTATACTAACAAACAATAACCAAAGCTAAGCGACTGTGAAGGGAGAACACTAAAAATGGGATAAAGTCACAAACTTGCATAAAATCAATGAAGCTTGTCCTGTGTCAGCACGAAGACAATGAATCACAGAAATTGAAAACCATGCATGCAATAACAGAAACTAAGCTTCTGTGTCAGTGCAAACACACAGAATGGGAGAAATTTTCACACTTGATTCCAATAACTGGCTAAACTTCTGTGTCAGAGGAATTAGTAAAAATGGGAGAAAGTCTTAAGCTTGCACAAAATAACTCAAGATGTAAGCAAAAAAACAGAATTTAATCAAGTCACAAAATTTGTACAATCACCGGATCTAAGCTTCTGTTTCAAGGAGAATACTGAAAATTGGAGAAGTCGCAAACTTGCAAACAAAAACCGAAGGTACTGTGTTAGCACAAAAATCCAGAATGGAAACAAGTTTCAAACTTCTTTACAAAAACCGTAGCTAAGCTCATGTCAGAGAGACCATTATAAATGAGATAAAGTTACAAACTTGTGTACAATCTTCGAAGCTAAATTCTATGTCAGCATGATCACCAGGAATTGCAGCAATTCACAAGCTTAACCAGAGCTAATCTTCTTTGTAAGCATGAAAAAGAATTGCAGAAACTCAAAACCATGCATATTATCACTGAAGCAAAGCTTCTGTGTCAACGCAAACACACGGAAGGGTAAAAGTGGCAATCTTGCTTAGACTAACCAAAACTAAACTTGTGTGTCTTGGCGATCACAAAAATGTGATAACGTCAAAAACTTGAATAAAATCAGGAAGCAAAGCTTCTGTGAAAGTACAAACACACAGAAGGGAAGCAAGTCTCAAACTTGCATTAAATAACAGGAGCTAAGCTTCTGTGGCAGAACAAACACACAGAATGGAAGTAATTTGCAAATGTGTCGATTCACTGAATCGAAGAATCTGTTTCAGAACAAAAACTAAGAATGATAAAAAGTCAAAACAATGATTACAATCACCAAAATTATGCTTCTGTGTCAGGGAGAAAACTAAAAATGAGAGACCATCACAAACTTGTGTCCAATCACCGTAGATAAACTTAGTCATTATGATTACACAGAATGGCAGCAAATTAAAAGCTTGTATACAACTACCGAATGTAAGATTTTGTTTCAGCACGACTACACAATGGCAGCATAGCAAACTTGAATAAAATCCCTGAAGCTAAGATTCTTTTTCAGAACGAAAGCAAAGAATGGCAAAATGTAAAAACAGTGTATACTAACAAACAATAACCAAAGCTAAGCGACTGTGAAGGGAGAACACTAAAAATGGGATAAAGTCACAAACTTGCATAAAATCAATGAAGCTTGTCAACTGTGTCAGCACGAAGACAATGAATCACAGAAATTGAAAACCATGCGTGCAATAACGGAAACTAAGCTTCTGTGTCAGTGCGAACACACAGAATGGGAGAAATTTGCAAACTTGATTCCAATAACTGAAGCTAAACTTCTGTGTCAGAGGGATTAGTAAAAATGGGAGAAAGTCGCAAGCTTGCACAAAATAAGATGTAAGCAAAAAAACAGAATTTAATCAAGTCACCAAATTTGTACAATAACGGATCTAAGCTTCTGTTTCAAGGAGAATACTGAAAATTGGAGAAGTCACAAACTTGCAAACAAAAACCGAAGTAAAGGAACTGTGTTAGCACAAAAATCCAGAATGGAAGCGTTTCAAACTTCTTTACAAAAACCGTAGCTAAGCTCATGTCAGAGAGACCATTATAAATGAGATAAAGTTACAAACTTGTGTACAATCTTCGAAGCTAAATTCTATGTCAGCATGATCACAAGGAATTGCAGCAATTCACAAGCTTAACCAGAGCTAATCTTCTTTGTAAGCATGAAAAAGAATTGCAGAAACTCAAAACCATGCATATTATCACTGAAGCAAAGCTTCTGTGTCAACGCAAACACACGGAAGGGTAAAAGTGGCAATCTTGCTTAGACTAACCAAAACTAAACTTGTGTGTCTTGGCGATCACAAAAATGTGATAACGTCGAAAACTTGAATAAAATCAGGAAGCAAAGCTTCTGTGAAAGTACAAACACACAGAAAGGAAGCAAGTCTCAAACTTGCATTAAATAAAAGGATCTAAGCTTCTGTGTAAGACAGAATACTTAAAATTGTTAAAAGTAGAAAACTTGCATAAAATAACTGAAGCTAAACTTCTGTGGCAGAACTCCACAGAAGATGATATCTGTATATGATTTTATACAGAACCTCAGAATCTTAGAAAATTCTTGTCTTGATCAAAACTCCACAAGACTGATGATGTCAGTATTTTTGAGTCTAACTTGCTTCCATTCCACAGAATGGAAGCAAGTTGCAAACGTGTCGAATCACTGAATCGAAGAATCTGTTTCAGAACAAACACTAAGAATGATAAAAAGTCAAAACAATGATTACAATCACCAAAGCTATGCTTCTGTGTCAGGAAGAAAACTAAAAATGAGAGACCATCACAAACGTGTCCAATCACCATAGAAAAACTTAGTCATTATGATTACACAGAATGGCAGCAAATTAAAAGCTTGTATACAACTACCGAATCTAAGCTTGTGTTTCACCATGTCTACACAATGGCAGCATCGCAAAGCAAAGAATGGCAGAATGTAAAAACAGTTTATACTAACAAACAATAACCAAAGCTAAACGACTGTGAAGGGAGAACACTAAAAATGGGATAAAGTTACAAAATCACTGAAGCTTGTCTACTGTGTCAGCACGAAGACAATGAATCACAGAAATTTAAATCCATCCGTGCAATAACGGAAACTAAGCTTCTGTGTCAGTGCAAACACACAGAATAGGATAAAGTTAAAAACTTGAGTCAATTGCTGTTAAACTTCTGTGTCAGAGCGATTACTAAAAATGGGACAAAGTTGCAAGCTTGCATAAAATAACCGAAGATGTAAGCACAAACATAATTTAAACAAGTCACAAACGTTTGTACAATCACCAGATCTAAGCTTCTGTTTCAAGGAGAACACTGAAAATTGTAGAAGTCGCAAACTTACAAACACCAAAGGTACTGTGTTAGCACAAACACAATGAATGGAAGAAACTTTCACACTTCTTTACAATAACCTTAGCTAAGCTTCTATGTAAGAGAGACCATTAAAAATGAGATAAAGTTACAAACTTTTGTACAATCATCGAAGTTAAATTCTATGTCAGCACGATCACACTGAATTGCGGCAATTCACAATCTTGCATACAACTACCGAATATAAGCTTGTGTTTCAGTATGACTAACACAATGGAAGCATCACAAACTTGAATAAAATCCCTGAAGCTAAGATTCTTTTTCAGAACAAAAGCAAAGAATGGCAAATTGTAAAAACAGTGTATACTAACAAACAATAACCAAAGCTAAGCGACTGTGAAGGGAGAACACTAAAAATGGGATAAAGTCACAAACTTGCATAAAATCAATGAAGCTTGTCAACTGTGTCAGCACGAAGACAATGAATCACAGAAATTGAAAACCATGCGTGCAATAATGGAAACTAAGCTTCTGTGTCAGTGCGAACACACAGAATGGGAGAAATTTGCAAACTTGATTCCAATAACTGAAGCTAAACTTCTGTGTCAGAGGGTTTAGGAAAAAGTCGCAAGCTTGCACAAAATAAGATGTAAGCAAAAAAAACAGAATTTAATCAAGTCACCAAATTTGTACAATCACCGGATCTAAGCTTCTGTTTCAAGAAGCATACTGAAAATTGGAGAAGTCGCAAACTTGCAAACAAAAACCGAAGGTACTGTGTTAGCACAAAAATCCAGAATGGAAACAAGTTTCAAACTTCTTTACAAAAACCGTAGCTAAGCTCTTATGTCAGAGAGACAATTATAAATGAGATAAAGATTCTTTTTCAGAACGAAAGCAAAGAATGGCAGAATGTAAAAACAGTGTATACTAACACAATAACCAAAGCTAAGCGACTGTGAAGGGAGAACACTAAAAATGGGATAAAGTCACAAACTTGCATTAAATCACTGAAGCTTGTCTACTGTGTCAGCACGAAGACAATGAATCACAGAAATTGAAATCCATCCGTGCAATAACGGAAACTAAGCTTCTGTGTCAGTGCAAACACACAGAATAGGATAAAGTTGAAAACTTGAGTCAATTGCTGTTAAACTTCTGTGTCAGAGCGATTGCTAAAAATGGGACAAAGTTGCAAGCTTGCATAAAATAACCGAAGATGTAAGCACAAACATAATTTAAACAAGTCACAAACGTTTGTACAATCACCGGATCTAAGCTTCTGTTTCAAGGAGAACACTGAAAATTGTAGAAGTTGCAAACTTACAAACACCAAAGGTACTGTGTTAGCACAAACAAAATGAATGGAAGAAACTTTCACACTTCTTTACAATAACCTTAGCTAAGCTTCTATGTCAGAGAGACCATTAAAAATGAGATAAAGTTACAAACTTTGGTACAATCATCGAAGTTAAATTCTATGACAGCACGATCACACTGAATTGCGGCAATTCATTAGCTTGAATACAACTACCGAATATAAGCTTGTGTTTCAGTATGACTAACACAATGGGAGCATCACAAACTTGAATAAAATCCCTGAAGCTAAGATTCTTTTTCAGAACGAAAGCAAAGAATGGCAGAATGTCAAAACAGTCTGTACTATCACACAATAACCGAAGCTAAGCAAGTGTGATAAAGTCACAAACTTTAATTACGATGTCAGAGAAACCTCTAAAAATGAGATAAAGTTCCAAATTTGTGTACAATCATTGAAGGTAAATTCTGTGTAAGCCGAATCACATGGAAGTGGGGCTATTCAGAAGTTTGAAAACAACTACCATAGATAATCTTCTTTGTAACAAAGAACACAAAAAATCGCAGAAACTCAATACCGAGCGTATAATCACTGAAGAAAAGCTTCTGTGTCAACGCAAACACACGGAAGGGTAAAAAGTTGCAATCTTGCTTCAAATCACCAATTTGAACTTGTGTGTCAGGGCAAACACTAAAAATGGAATAACGTCGCAAACGTATAAAATCACAGGAGCAAAGCTTCTGTGTCAGCACAAACACACAGAATGGAAGCAAGTCTCAAACTTGCATTAAATAACAGGAGCTAAGCTTCTGTGTAAGACAGAAAGCTTAAAATTGGTAAAAGCAGAAAACTTGCATAAAATAACTGAAGCTAAATTTCTGTGGAAGAACAAACGCACAGAAAGGAAGCAAATTGCAAATTTGTGTAGAATCACTGAATCGAAGAATATGTTTCATAACAAACTAAGAATGACAGAAAGTCAAAACAATGCGTACAATCACCAAAGCTATGCTTCTGTGTCAGGGAGAAAACTAAAAATGAGAGACCATGACAAACTTGTGTCCAATCACCATAGATAAACTTAGTCAGCATGATCACACGGAATGGCAGCAAATTACAAGCTTGAATACAACTACCGAATCTAAGATTTTGTTTCAGCATGACTACACAATGGCAGCATAGCAAACTTGAATAAAATCCCTGAAGCTAAGATTCTTTTTCAGAATGAAAGCAAAGAATGGCAAAATGTAAAAACAGTGTATACTAACAAACAATAACCAAAGCTAAGCGACTGTGAAGGGAGAACACTAAAAATGGGATAAAGTCACAAACTTGCATAAAATCAATGAAGCTTGTCCTGTGTCAGCACGAAGACAATGAATCACAGAAATTGAAAACCATGCATGCAATAACAGAAACTAAGCTTCTGTGTCAGTGCAAACACACAGAATGGGAGAAATTTTCACACTTGATTCCAATAACTGGCCAAACTTCTGTGTCAGAGGAATTAGTAAAAATGGGAGAAAGTCTTAAGCTTGCACAAAATAACTCAAGATGTAAGCAAAAAAACAGAATTTAATCAAGTCACAAAATTTGTACAATCACCGGATCTAAGCTTCTGTTTCAAGGAGAATACTGAAAATTGGAGAAGTCGCAAACTTGCAAACAAAAACCGAAGGTACTGTGTTAGCACAAAAATCCAGAATGGAAACAAGTTTCAAACTTCTTTACAAAAACCGTAGCTAAGCTCATGTCAGAGAGACCATTATAAATGAGATAAAGTTACAAACTTGTGTACAATCTTCGAAGCTAAATTCTATGTCAGCATGATCACCAGGAATTGCAGCAATTCACAAGCTTAACCAGAGCTAATCTTCTTTGTAAGCATGAAAAAGAATTGCAGAAACTCAAAACCATGCATATTATCACTGAAGCAAAGCTTCTGTGTCAACGCAAACACACGGAAGGGTAAAAGTGGCAATCTTGCTTAGACTAACCAAAACTAAACTTGTGTGTCTTGGCGATCACAAAAATGTGATAACGTCAAAAACTTGAATAAAATCAGGAAGCAAAGCTTCTGTGAAAGTACAAACACACAGAAGGGAAGCAAGTCTCAAACTTGCATTAAATAACAGGAGCTAAGCTTCTGTGGCAGAACAAACACACAGAATGGAAGTAATTTGCAAATGTGTCGATTCACTGAATCGAAGAATCTGTTTCAGAACAAAAACTAAGAATGATAAAAAGTCAAAACAATGATTACAATCACCAAAATTATGCTTCTGTGTCAGGGAGAAAACTAAAAATGAGAGACCATCACAAACTTGTGTCCAATCACCGTAGATAAACTTAGTCATTATGATTACACAGAATGGCAGCAAATTAAAAGCTTGTATACAACTACCGAATCTAAGCTTGTGTTTCACCATGTCTACACAATGGCAGCATCGCAAATGAATAAAATCTCTGAAGCAAAGATTCTTTTTCAGAACGAAAGCAAAGAATGGCAAAATGTAAAAACAGTTTATACTAACAATAACCAAAGCAAAACGACTGTGAAGGGAGAACACTAAAAATGGGATAAAGTCACAAAATCACTGAAACTTGTCTACTGTGTCAGCACGAAGACAATGAATCACAGAAATTGAAATCCATCCATGCAATAACGGAAACTAAGCTTCTGTGTCAGTGCAAAGACACAGAATAGAATAAAGTTGAAAACTTGAGTCAATTGCTGTGTTAAACTTCTGTGTCAGAGCGATTACTAAAAATAGGACAAAGTTGCAAGCTTGCATAAAATAACCGAAGATGTAAGCACAAACATAATTTAAACAAGTCACAAACGTTTGTACAATCACCGGATCTAAGCTTCTGTTTCAAGGAGAACACTGAAAATTGTAGGTCGCAAACTTACAAACACCAAAGGTACTGTGTTAGCACAAACACAATGAATGGAAGAAACTTTCACACTTCTTTACAATAACCTTAGCTAAGCTTCTATGTCAGAGAGACCATTAAAAATGAGATAAAGTTACAAACTTTTGTACAATCATCGAAGTTAAATTCTATGTCAGCACGATCACACTGAATTGCAGCAATTCACAAGCTTGAATACAACTACCAAATATAAGCTTGTGTTTCCGTATGACTAACACAATGGAAGCATCACAAATTTGAATAAAATCCCTGAAGCTAAGATTCTTTTTCAGAATGAAAGCAAAGAATGGCAGAATGTCAAAACAGTCTGTACTATCACACAATAACCGAAGCTAAGCAAGAGTGATAAAGTCACAAACTTTAATTACGATGTCAGAGAAACCTCTAAAAATGAGATAAAGTTCCAAATTTGTGTACAATCATTGAAGGTAAATTCTGTTTAAGCACAATCACATGGAAGTGGGGCTATTCACAAGCTTGAAAAAAACTACCATAGATAATCTTACAAAGAACACAAAAAATTGCAGAAACAATACCGAGCGTATAATCACTGAAGAAAAGCTTCTGTGTCAACGCAAACACACGGAAGGGTAAAAAGTTGCAATCTTGCTTCAAGTCACCAATTTAAACTTGTGTGTCAGGGTAAACACTAAAAATGGAATCACCTCGCAAACTTGTATAAAATCACAGGAGCAAAGCTTCTCTGTAAGCACAAATACACAGAATGGAAGCAAGTCTCAAACTTGCATTAAATAACAGGAGCTAAGCATCTGTGTAAGACAGTAAGATTAAAATTGGTAAAAGTAGAAAACTTGCATAAAATAACTGAAGCTAAACTTCTGTTGAAGAACAAACAGAATGGAAGCAAGTTACCAATTTGTGTAGAATCACTGAATCGAAGACTCTGTTGCAGAAAAAACACTAAGAATGAAAGAAAGTCAAAACAATGCGTACAATCACCAAAGCTATGCTTCTATGTCAGGAAGAAAACTAAAAATGAGAGA
This sequence comes from Pholidichthys leucotaenia, assembly GCA_020510985.1. Taxonomy (NCBI): domain Eukaryota; kingdom Metazoa; phylum Chordata; class Actinopteri; order Cichliformes; family Pholidichthyidae; genus Pholidichthys; species Pholidichthys leucotaenia. Next base: position 445,701,990 of record CM035837.1, on the reverse strand, counting down.
CCATGACAAACTTGTGTCCAATCACCATAGAAAAACTTAGTCAGCATGATCACACGGAATGGCAGCAAATTACAAGCTTGAATACAACTACCGAATGTAAGATTTTGTTTCAGCACGACTACACAATGGCAGCATAGCAAACTTGAATAAAATCCCTGAAGCTAAGATTCTTTTTCAGAACGAAAGCAAAGAATGGCAAAATGTAAAAACAGTGTATACTAACAAACAATAACCAAAGCTAAGCGACTGTGAAGGGAGAACACTAAAAATGGGATAAAGTCACAAACTTGCATAAAATCAATGAAGCTTGTCAACTGTGTCAGCACGAAGACAATGAATCACAGAAATTGAAAACCATGCGTGCAATAACGGAAACTAAGCTTCTGTGTCAGTGCGAACACACAGAATGGGAGAAATTTGCAAACTTGATTCCAATAACTGAAGCTAAACTTCTGTGTCAGAGGGATTAGTAAAAATGGGAGAAAGTCGCAAGCTTGCACAAAATAAGATGTAAGCAAAAAAACAGAATTTAATCAAGTCACCAAATTTGTACAATAACGGATCTAAGCTTCTGTTTCAAGGAGAATACTGAAAATTGGAGAAGTCACAAACTTGCAAACAAAAACCGAAGTAAAGGAACTGTGTTAGCACAAAAATCCAGAATGGAAGCGTTTCAAACTTCTTTACAAAAACCGTAGCTAAGCTCATGTCAGAGAGACCATTATAAATGAGATAAAGTTACAAACTTGTGTACAATCTTCGAAGCTAAATTCTATGTCAGCATGATCACAAGGAATTGCAGCAATTCACAAGCTTAACCAGAGCTAATCTTCTTTGTAAGCATGAAAAAGAATTGCAGAAACTCAAAACCATGCATATTATCACTGAAGCAAAGCTTCTGTGTCAACGCAAACACACGGAAGGGTAAAAGTGGCAATCTTGCTTAGACTAACCAAAACTAAACTTGTGTGTCTTGGCGATCACAAAAATGTGATAACGTCGAAAACTTGAATAAAATCAGGAAGCAAAGCTTCTGTGAAAGTACAAACACACAGAAAGGAAGCAAGTCTCAAACTTGCATTAAATAAAAGGATCTAAGCTTCTGTGTAAGACAGAATACTTAAAATTGTTAAAAGTAGAAAACTTGCATAAAATAACTGAAGCTAAACTTCTGTGGCAGAACTCCACAGAAGATGATATCTGTATATGATTTTATACAGAACCTCAGAATCTTAGAAAATTCTTGTCTTGATCAAAACTCCACAAGACTGATGATGTCAGTATTTTTGAGTCTAACTTGCTTCCATTCCACAGAATGGAAGCAAGTTGCAAACGTGTCGAATCACTGAATCGAAGAATCTGTTTCAGAACAAACACTAAGAATGATAAAAAGTCAAAACAATGATTACAATCACCAAAGCTATGCTTCTGTGTCAGGAAGAAAACTAAAAATGAGAGACCATCACAAACGTGTCCAATCACCATAGAAAAACTTAGTCATTATGATTACACAGAATGGCAGCAAATAAAAAGCTTGTATACAACTACCGAATCTAAGCTTGTGTTTCACCATGTCTACACAATGGCAGCATCGCAAAGCAAAGAATGGCAGAATGTAAAAACAGTTTATACTAACAAACAATAACCAAAGCTAAACGACTGTGAAGGGAGAACACTAAAAATGGGATAAAGTTACAAAATCACTGAAGCTTGTCTACTGTGTCAGCACGAAGACAATGAATCACAGAAATTTAAATCCATCCGTGCAATAACGGAAACTAAGCTTCTGTGTCAGTGCAAACACACAGAATAGGATAAAGTTAAAAACTTGAGTCAATTGCTGTTAAACTTCTGTGTCAGAGCGATTACTAAAAATGGGAAAAAGTCGCAAGCTTGCACAAAATAAGATGTAAGCAAAAAAACAGAATTTAATCAAGTCACCAAATTTGTACAATCACCGGATCTAAGCTTCTGTTTCAAGAAGCATACTGAAAATTGGAGAAGTCGCAAACTTGCAAACAAAAACCGAAGGTACTGTGTTAGCACAAAAATCCAGAATGGAAACAAGTTTCAAACTTCTTTACAAAAACCGTAGCTAAGCTCTTATGTCAGAGAGACAATTATAAATGAGATAAAGATTCTTTTTCAGAACGAAAGCAAAGAATGGCAGAATGTAAAAACAGTGTATACTAACACAATAACCAAAGCTAAGCGACTGTGAAGGGAGAACACTAAAAATGGGATAAAGTCACAAACTTGCATTAAATCACTGAAGCTTGTCTACTGTGTCAGCACGAAGACAATGAATCACAGAAATTGAAATCCATCCGTGCAATAACGGAAACTAAGCTTCTGTGTCAGTGCAAACACACAGAATAGGATAAAGTTGAAAACTTGAGTCAATTGCTGTTAAACTTCTGTGTCAGAGCGATTGCTAAAAATGGGACAAAGTTGCAAGCTTGCATAAAATAACCGAAGATGTAAGCACAAACATAATTTAAACAAGTCACAAACGTTTGTACAATCACCGGATCTAAGCTTCTGTTTCAAGGAGAACACTGAAAATTGTAGAAGTTGCAAACTTACAAACACCAAAGGTACTGTGTTAGCACAAACACAATGAATGGAAGAAACTTTCACACTTCTTTACAATAACCTTAGCTAAGCTTCTATGTCAGAGAGACCATTAAAAATGAGATAAAGTTACAAACTTTGGTACAATCATCGAAGTTAAATTCTATGACAGCACGATCACACTGAATTGCGGCAATTCATTAGCTTGAATACAACTACCGAATATAAGCTTGTGTTTCAGTATGACTAACACAATGGAAGCATCACAAACTTGAATAAAATCCCTGAAGCTAAGATTCTTTTTCAGAACGAAAGCAAAGAATGGCAGAATGTCAAAACAGTCTGTACTATCACACAATAACCGAAGCTAAGCAAGTGTGATAAAGTCACAAACTTTAATTACGATGTCAGAGAAACCTCTAAAAATGAGATAAAGTTCCAAATTTGTGTACAATCATTGAAGGTAAATTCTGTGTAAGCCGAATCACATGGAAGTGGGGCTATTCAGAAGTTTGAAAACAACTACCATAGATAATCTTCTTTGTAACAAAGAACACAAAAAATCGCAGAAACTCAATACCGAGCGTATAATCACTGAAGAAAAGCTTCTGTGTCAACGCAAACACACGGAAGGGTAAAAAGTTGCAATCTTGCTTCAAATCACCAATTTGAACTTGTGTGTCAGGGCAAACACTAAAAATGGAATAACGTCGCAAACGTATAAAATCACAGGAGCAAAGCTTCTGGGTAAGCACAAACACACAGAATGGAAGCAAGTCTCAAACTTGCATTAAATAACAGGAGCTAAGCTTCTGTGTAAGACAGAAAGCTTAAAATTGGTAAAAGCAGAAAACTTGCATAAAATAACTGAAGCTAAACTTCTGTGGAAGAACAAACGCACAGAAAGGAAGCAAATTGCAAATTTGTGTAGAATCACTGAATCGAAGAATATGTTTCATAACAAACTAAGAATGACAGAAAGTCAAAACAATGCGTACAATCACCAAAGCTATGCTTCTGTGTCAGGGAGAAAACTAAAAATGAGAGACCATGACAAACTTGTGTCCAATCACCATAGATAAACTTAGTCAGCATGATCACACGGAATGGCAGCAAATTACAAGCTTGAATACAACTACCGAATCTAAGATTTTGTTTCAGCATGACTACACAATGGCAGCATAGCAAACTTGAATAAAATCCCTGAAGCTAAGATTCTTTTTCAGAATGAAAGCAAAGAATGGCAAAATGTAAAAACAGTGTATACTAACAAACAATAACCAAAGCTAAGCGACTGTGAAGGGAGAACACTAAAAATGGGATAAAGTCACAAACTTGCATAAAATCAATGAAGCTTGTCCTGTGTCAGCACGAAGACAATGAATCACAGAAATTGAAAACCATGCATGCAATAACAGAAACTAAGCTTCTGTGTCAGTGCAAACACACAGAATGGGAGAAATTTTCACACTTGATTCCAATAACTGGCTAAACTTCTGTGTCAGAGGAATTAGTAAAAATGGGAGAAAGTCTTAAGCTTGCACAAAATAACTCAAGATGTAAGCAAAAAAACAGAATTTAATCAAGTCACAAAATTTGTACAATCACCGGATCTAAGCTTCTGTTTCAAGGAGAATACTGAAAATTGGAGAAGTCGCAAACTTGCAAACAAAAACCGAAGTAAAGGTACTGTGTTAGCACAAAAATCCTGAATGGAAGCAAGTTTCAAACTTCTTTACAAAAACCGTAGCTAAGCTCTTATGTCAGACAATTATAAATGAGATAAAAATTATTTTTCAGAACGAAAGCAAAGAATGGCAGAATGTAAAAACAGTGTATACTAACACAATAACCAAAGCTAAGCGACTGTGAAGGGAGAACACTAAAAATGGGATAAAGTCACAAACTTGCATTAAATCACTGAAGCTTGTCTACTGTGTCAGCACGAAGACAATGAATCACAGAAATTGAAATCCATCCATGCAATAACAGAAACTAAGCTTCTGTGTCAGTGCAAACACACAGAATAGGATAAAGTTGAAAACTTGAGTCAATTGCTGTGTTAAACTTCTGTGTCAGAGCGATTACTAAAAATGGGACAAAGTTGCAAGCTTGCATAAAATAACCGAAGATGTAAGCACAAACATAATTTAAACAAGTCACAAACGTTTGTACAATCACCGGATCTAAGCTTCTGTTTCAAGAACACTGAAAATTGTAGAAGTCGCAAACTTACAAACACCAAAGGTACTGTGTTAGCACAAACACAATGAATGGAAGAAACTTTCACACTTCTTTACAATAACCTTAGCTAAGCTTCTATGTCAGAGAGACCATTAAAATGAGATAAAGTTACAAACTTTTCTACAATCATCGAAGTTAAATTCTATGTCAGCACGATCACACTGAATTGCGGCAATTCAGAAGGTTGAATATAAGCTTGTGTTTCAGTATGACTAACACAATGGAAGCATCACAAACTTGAATAAAATCCCTGAAGCTAAGATTCTTTTTCAGAACGAAAGCAAAGAATGGCAGAATGTCAAGTCTGTACTATCACACAATAACCGAAGCTAAGCAAGTGTGATAAAGTCACAAACTTTAATTACGATGTCAGAGAAACCTCTAAAAATGAGATAAAGTTCCAAATTTGTGTACAATCATTGAAGGTAAATTCTGTGTAAGCACAATCACATGGAAGTGGGGCTATTCAGAAGTTTGAAAACAACTACCATAGATAATCTTCTTTGTAACAAAGAACACAAAAAATCGCAGAAACTCAATACCGAGCGTATAATCACTGAAGAAAAGCTTCTGTGTCAACGCAAACACACGGAAGGGTAAAAAGTTGCAATCTTGCTTCAAATCACCAATTTAAAGTTGTGTGTCAGGGCAAACACTAAAAATGGAATCATGTCGCAAACTTGTATAAAATCACAGGAGCAAAGCTTCTGTGTAAGCACAAACACACAGAATGGAAGCAAGTCTCAAACTTGCATTAAATAACAGGAGCTAAGCATCTGTGTAAGACAGTAAGATTAAAATTGGTAAAAGTAGAAAACTTGCATAAAATAACTGAAGCTAAACTTCTGTTGAAGAACAAACAGAATGGAAGCAAGTTAAAAATTTGTGTGATTCACTGAATCGAAGAATATGTTTCAGAACAAACACTAAGAATGATAAAAAGTCAAAACAATGATTACATTCACCAAAGCTATGCTTCTGTGTCAGGGAGAAAACTAAAAATGAGAGACCATCACAAACGTGTCCAATCACCATAGAAAAACTGTCATTATGATTACACAGAATGGCAGCAAATTAAAAGCTTGTATACCACTACCGAATCTAAGCTTGTGTTTCACCATGTCTACACAATGGCAGCATCGCAAAGCAAAGAATGGCAGAATGTAAAAACTTTTTATACTAACAATAACCAAAGCTAAACGACTGTGAAGGGAGAACACTAAAAATGGGATAAGGTCACAAAATCCCTGAAGCTTGTCTACTGTGTCAGCACGAAGACATTGAATCACAGAAATTGAAATCCATCCGTGCAATAACGGAAACTAAGCTTCTGTGTCAGTGCAAACACACAGAATAGGATAAAGTTGAAAACTTGAGTCAATTGCTGTTAAACTTCTGTGTCAGAGCGATTACTAAAAATGGGACAAAGTTGCAAGCTTGCATAAAATAACCGAAGATGTAAGCACAAACATAATTTAAACAAGTCACAAACGTTTGTACAATCACCAGATCTAAGCTTCTGTTTCAAGGAGAACACTGAAAATTGTAGAAGTCGCAAACTTACAAACACCAAAGGTACTGTGTTAGCACAAACACAATGAATGGAAGAAACTTTCACACTTCTTTACAATAACCTTAGCTAGGCTTCTATGTCAGAGAGACCATTAAAATGAGATAAAGTTACAAACTTTTGTACAATCATCGAAGTTAAATTCTATGTCAGCACGATCACTCTGAATTGCAGCAATTCACAAGCTTGAATCCTACTACCGAATATAAGCTTGTGTTTCAGTATGACTAACACAATGGAAGCATCACAAACTTGAATAAAATCCCTGAAGCTAAGATTATTTTTCAGAACGAAAGCAAAGAATGGCAGAATGTCAAAACAGTCTGTACTATCACACAATAACCGAAGCTAAGCAAGTGTGATAAAGTCACAATCTTTAATTACGATGTCAGAGAAACCTCTAAAAATGAGATAAAGTTCCAAATTTGTGTACAATCATTGAAGGTAAATTCTGTGTAAACACAATCACATGGAAGTGGGGCTATTCAGAAGTTTGAAAACAACTACCATAGATAATCTTCTTTGTAACAAAGAACACAAAAAATCGCAGAAACTCAATACTGAGCGTATAATCACTGAAGAAAAGCTTCTGTGTCAACGCAAACACACGGATGGGTAAAAAGTTGCAATCTTGCTTCAAATCACCAATTTAAACTTGTGTGTCAGGGCAAAAAAAAAAATGGAATCACGTCGCAAACGTATAAAATCACAGGAGCAAAGCTTCTGTGTAAGCACAAACACACAGAATGGAAGCAAGTCTCAAACTTGCATTAAATAACAGGAGCTAAGCATCTGTGTAAGACAGTAAGATTAAAATTGGTAAAAGTAGAAAACTTGCATAAAATAACTGAAGCTAAACTTCTGTTGAAGAACAAACAGAATGGAAGCAAGTTAAAAGTTTGTGTCGATTCACTGAATCGAAGAATCTGTTTCAGAACAAACACTAAGAATGATAAAAAGTCAAAACAATGATTACAATCACCAAAGCTATGCTTCTGTGACAGGGAGAAAACTAAAAATGAGAGACCATCACAAACGTGTCCAATCACCATAGAAAAACTTAGTCATTATGATTACACAGAGGGCAGCAAATTAAAAGCTTGTATACAACTACCGAATCTAAGCTTGTGTTTCACCATGTCTACACAATGGCAGCATTGCAAACGAATAAAATCTCTGAAGCTAAGATTCTTTTTCAGAACGAATGCAAAGAATGGCAGAATGTAAAAACAGTTTATACTAACAATAACCAAAGCTAAACGACTGTGAAGGGAGAACACTAAAAATGGGATAAAGTCACAAAATCACTGAAGCTTGTCTACTGTGTCAGCACGAAGACAATGAATAACAGAAATTTAAATCCATCCATGCAATAACGGAAACTAAGCTTTTTTGTCAGTGCAAACAAACAGAATAGGATAAAGTTGAAAACTTGAGTCAATTGCTGTTAAACTTCTGTGTCAGAGCGATTACTAAAAATGGGACAAAGTTGCAAGCTTGCGTAAAATAACCGAAGATGTAAGCACAAACATAATTTAAACAAGTCACAAACGTTTGTACAATCACCAGATCTAAGCTTCTGTTTCAAGGAGAACACTGAAAATTGTAGAAGTCGCAAACTTACAAACACCAAAGGTACTGTGTTAGCACAAACACAATGAATGGAAGAAACTTTCACACTTCTTTACAATAACCTTAGCTAGGCTTCTATGTCAGAGAGACCATTAAAATGAGATAAAGTTACAAACTTTTGTACAATCATCGAAGTTAAATTCTATGTCAGCACGATCACTCTGAATTGCAGCAATTCACAAGCTTGAATCCTACTACCGAATATAAGCTTGTGTTTCAGTATGACTAACACAATGGAAGCATCACAAACTTGAATAAAATCCCTGAAGCTAAGATTATTTTTCAGAACGAAAGCAAAGAATGGCAGAATGTCAAAACAGTCTGTACTATCACACAATAACCGAAGCTAAGCAAGTGTGATAAAGTCACAATCTTTAATTACGATGTCAGAGAAACCTCTAAAAATGAGATAAAGTTCCAAATTTGTGTACAATCATTGAAGGTAAATTCTGTGTAAACACAATCACATGGAAGTGGGGCTATTCAGAAGTTTGAAAACAACTACCATAGATAATCTTCTTTGTAACAAAGAACACAAAAAATCGCAGAAACTCAATACTGAGCGTATAATCACTGAAGAAAAGCTTCTGTGTCAACGCAAACACACGGATGGGTAAAAAGTTGCAATCTTGCTTCAAATCACCAATTTAAACTTGTGTGTCAGGGCAAAAAAAAAAATGGAATCACGTCGCAAACGTATAAAATCACAGGAGCAAAGCTTCTGTGTAAGCACAAACACACAGAATGGAAGCAAGTCTCAAACTTGCATTAAATAACAGGAGCTAAGCATCTGTGTAAGACAGTAAGATTAAAATTGGTAAAAGTAGAAAACTTGCATAAAATAACTGAAGCTAAACTTCTGTTGAAGAACAAACAGAATGGAAGCAAGTTAAAAGTTTGTGTCGATTCACTGAATCGAAGAATCTGTTTCAGAACAAACACTAAGAATGATAAAAAGTCAAAACAATGATTACAATCACCAAAGCTATGCTTCTGTGTCAGGGAGAAAACTAAAAATGAGAGACCATCACAAACGTGTCCAATCACCATAGAAAAACTTAGTCATTATGATTACACAGAGGGCAGCAAATTAAAAGCTTGTATACAACTACCGAATCTAAGCTTGTGTTTCACCATGTCTACACAATGGCAGCATTGCAAACGAATAAAATCTCTGAAGCTAAGATTCTTTTTCAGAACGAATGCAAAGAATGGCAGAATGTAAAAACAGTTTATACTAACAATAACCAAAGCTAAACGACTGTGAAGGGAGAACACTAAAAATGGGATAAAGTCACAAAATCACTGAAGCTTGTCTACTGTGTCAGCACGAAGACAATGAATAACAGAAATTTAAATCCATCCATGCAATAACGGAAACTAAGCTTTTTTGTCAGTGCAAACAAACAGAATAGGATAAAGTTGAAAACTTGAGTCAATTGCTGTTAAACTTCTGTGTCAGAGCGATTACTAAAAATGGGACAAAGTTGCAAGCTTGCGTAAAATAACCGAAGATGTAAGCACAAACATAATTTAAACAAGTCACAAACGTTTGTACAATCACCGGATCTAAGCTTCTGTTTCAAGGAGAACACTGAAAATTGTAGAAGTCGCAAACTTACAAACACCAAAGGTACTGTGTTAGCACAAACACAATGAATGGAAGAAACTTTCATACTTCTTTACAATAACCTTAGCTAAGCTTCTATGTCAGAGAGACCATTAAAAATTAGATAAAGTTACAAACTTTTGTACAATCATCGAAGTTAAATTCTATGTCAGCACGATCACACTGAATTGCGGCAATTCACAAGCTTGAATACAACTACCGAATATAAGCTTGTGTTTCAGTATGACTAACACAATGGAAGCATCACAAACGTGAATAAAATCCCTGAAGCTAAGATTCTTTTTCAGAACGAAAGCAAAGAATGGCAGAATGTCAAAACAGTCTGTACTATCACACAATAACTGAAGCTAAGCAAGTGTGATAAAGTCACAAACTTTAATTACGATGTCAGAGAAACCTCTAAAAATGAGATAAAGTTCCAAATTTGTGTACAATCATTGAAGGTAAATTCTGTGTAAGCACAATCACATGGAAGTGGGGCTATTCACAAGCTTGAAAACAACTACCATAGATAATCTTCTTTGTAACAAAGAACACAAAAAATCACAGAAACTCAATACCGAGCGTATAATCACTGAAGAAAAGCTTCTGTGTCAACGCAAACACACGGAAGGGTAAAAAGTTGCAATCTTGCTTCAAATCGCCAATTTAAATTTGTGTGTCAGGGCAAACACTAAAAATGGAATCACGTCGCAAACGTATAAGATCACAGGAGCAAAGCTTCTGGGTAAGCACAAACACACAGAATGGAAGCAAGTCTCAAACTTGCATTAAATAACAGGAGCTAAGCTTCTGTGTAAGACAGAAAGCTTAAAATTGGTAAAAGCAGAAAACTTGCATAAAATAACTGAAGCTAAACTTCTGTGGAAGAACAAACGCACAGAAAGTAAGCAAATTGCAAATTTGTGTAGAATCACTGAATCGAAGAATCTGTTTCAGAACAAACACAAGAATGATAAAAAGTCAAAAGATTACAATCACCAAAGCTTTGCTTCTGTGTCAGGGAGAAAACTAAAAATGAGAGACCATCACAAACTTGTGTCCAATCACCATAGATAAACTTAGTCAGCATGATCACACGGAATGGCAGCAAATTTAAAGCTTGAATACAACTACCGAATCTAAGATTTTGTTTCAGCACAACAACACAATGGCAGCATAGCAAACTTGAATAAAATCCCTGAAGCTAAGATTCTTTTTCAGAACGAAAGCAAAGAATGGCAAAATGTAAAAACAGTGTATACTAACAAACAATAACCAAAGCTAAGCGACTGTGAAGGGAGAACACTAAAAATGGGATAAAGTCACAAACTTGCATAAAATCAATGAAGCTTGTCAACTGTGTCAGCACGAAGACAATGAATCACAGAAATTGAAAACCATGCATGCAATAACGGAAACTAAGCTTCTGTGTCAGGGCGAACACACAGAATGGGAGAAATTTTCACACTTGATTCCAATAACTGAAGCTAAACTTCTGTGTCAGAGGAATTAGTAAAAATGGGAGAAAGTCGCAAGCTTGCACAAAATAACTCAAGATGTAAGCAAAAAAACAGAATTTAATCAAGTCACCAAATTTGTACAATCACCGGATCTAAGCTTCTGTTTCAAGGAGAATACTGAAAATTGGAGAAGTCGCAAACTTGCAAAAAAAAACCGAAGTAAAGGTACTGTGTTAGCACAAAAATCCAGAATGGAAGCAAGTTTCAAACTTCTTTACAATAACCTTAGCTAAGCTTCTATATCAGAGAGACCATTAAAAATGAGATAAAGTTACAAACTTGTGTACAATCATCGAAGCTAAATTCTATGTCAGCACGATCACATGGAATTGCGGCAATTCACAAGCTTGACAAAAGCTAATCTTTTTACGCATGAAAAAGAATTGCAGAAACTCAAAACCAGGCGTATAATCACTGAAGTAAAGCTTCTCTGTCAACGCAAACACATGGAAGAGTAACAGTGGCAATCTTGCTTCCACTAAGCAAAACTAAACTTGTGTGTCTTGGCGAACACAAAAATGTGATAACGTCGAAAACTTGAATAAAATCAGGAAGCAAAGCTTCTGTGAAAGTACAAACACACAGAATGGAAGCAAGTCTCAAACTTGCATTAAATAACAGGAGCTAAGCTTCTGTGTAAGACAGAAAACTTAAAATTTATAAAAGTAGAAAACTTGCTTAAAATAACTGAAGCTAAACTTCTGTGGAAGAACAAACACAAGGAATGGAAGCAAGTTGCAAATGTGTCGAATCACTGAATCGAAGAATCTGTTTCAGAACAAAGAATGATAGGAAAGTCAAAACAATGTGTACAATCACCAAAGCTATGCTTCTGTGTCAGGGAGAAAACTAAAAATGAGAGACCATCACAAACTTGTGTCCAATCACCATAGAAAAACTTAGTCAGCATGATCACACAGAATGGCAGCAAATTAAAAGCTTGAATACAACTACCGAATCTAAGCTTGTGTTTCAGCATGACTACACAATGGCAGCATCGCAAATGAATAAAATCTCTGAAGCTAAGATTCTTTTTCAGAACGAAAGCAAAGAATTGCTGAATGTAAAAACAGTGTATACTAACAAACAATAACCAAAGCTAAGCGACTGTAAAGGGAGAACACTAAAAATGGGATAAAGTCACAAACTTGCATTAAATCACTGAAGCTTGTCTGCTGTGTCAGCACGAAGACAATGAATCACATAAATTGAAATCCATCCGTGCAATAACGGAAACTAGGCTTCTTTGTCTGTGCAAACACACAGAATGTGATAAAGTTGAAAACTTGAGTCAATTACTGTAGCTAAACTTCTGTGTCAGAGCGATTACTAAAAATGGGACAAAGTTGCAAGCTTGCATAAAATAACCGAAGATGTAAGCACAAACAAACAGAATTTAAACAAGTCACAATCACCGGATCTAAGCTTCTGTTTCAAGGAGAACACTGAAAATTGGAGGTCGCAAACTTACAAACACCAAAGGTACTGTGTTAGCACAAACACAAAGAATGGAAGCAAGTTTCAAACTTCTTTACAACAACCTTAGCTAAGCCTCCATGTCAGAGAGACCATTAAAAATTAGATAAAGTTACAAACTTTTGTACAATCATCGAAGTTAAATTCTATGTCAGCACGATCACACTGAATTGCGGCAATTCACAAGCTTGAATACAACTACCGAATATAAGCTTGTGTTTCACTATGACTCACACAATGGAAGCATCACAAACTTGAATAAAATCCCTGAAGCAAAGATTCTTTTTCAGAACAAAAGCAAATAATGGCAGAATGTCAAAGCAGTCTGTACTATCACACAATAACCGAAGCTAAGCAGCTGTGATAAATTCACAAACTTTAATTACGATTTGAGAGAGACCACTAAAAATGAGATAAAATTCCAAATTTGTGTACAATCATTGAAGCTAAATTCTGTGTTTGTACGATCACATGGAATTGGGGCTATTCACAAGCTTGAAAACAACTGCCAAAGATAATCTTCTTTGTAACAAAGTATCGCAGAAACTCAATACCGAGCGTATAATCACTGAAGAAAAGCTTCTGTATCAACACAAACACACGGAGGGAAAAAAGTTGCAATCCTGCTTCAAATCACCAAAGTTAATCTTGTGTGAGGGCAAACACTAAAAATGAAATAACGTTGCATACTTGTATAAAATCACAGGAGCAAAGCTTCTGTGTAAGCACAAACACACAGAATGGAAGCAAGTCTCAAACTTGCATTAAATAACAGGAGTTAAGCTTCTCTGTAAGACAGACATTTTAAAATTGGAAAAAGTAGAAAATTTACATAAAATAAACAGAAGCTAAACTTCTGTGGAAGCACAAACACACAGAATGGAAGCAAGTTGCAAACTTGAGTCGAATGACTGAATCGATGTATCTGTTTCGGAAAAAACACAAAGAATGACAGAAAGTCAAAACAATGCGTACAATCACCAAAGCTATGCTTCTGTTTCAGGGAGAAAACAAAATGATAGACCATCACAAACTTGTGTCCAATCACCATAGATAAACTTAGTCAACATGATCACATCGAATGGCAGCAAATTACAAGCTTGAATACAACTACCGAATCTAAGATTATGTTTCAGCATGACTACACAATGGCAGCATAGCAAACTTGAATAAAATCCCTGAAGCTAAGATTCGTTTTCAGAACGAAAGCAAAGAATGGCAAAATGTAAAAACAGTGTATACTAACAAACAATAACCAAAGCTAAGCGACTGTGAAGGGAGAACAGTAAAAAAGGGATAAAGTCACAAACTTGCATAAATTCACTGAAGCTTGTCTACTGTGTCAGCACGAAGACAATGAATCACAGAAATTGAAAACCATGAGTGCAATAACGGAAACTAAGCTTCTGTGTCAGTGCGAACACACAGAATGGGAGAAATTTGAAAACTTGAGTCGAATGACTGAATCGATGTATCTGTTTCGGAACAAACACAAAGAATGACACAAAGTCAAAACAATGTGTACAATCACCAAAGCCATGCTTCTGTGTCAGGGAGAAAACGAAAAATGAGAGACGATCACAAACTTGTGTCCAATTACCATATATAAACTTAGTCAGCATGATAACACGGAATGGCAGCAAATTACAAGCTTGAATACAACTATCGAATCTAAGCTTTTGTTATAGCATGACTACACAACGGCAGCATAGCAAACTTGAATAAAATCCCTGAAGTTAAGATTCTTTTTCAGAACGAAAGCAAAGAATGGCAAAATGTAAAAACAGTGTATACTATCAAACAATAACCAAACCTAAGTGACTGTGAAGGGAGAACACTAAAAATGGGATAAAGTCACAAACTTGCAGAAAATCACTGAAGCTTGTCTACTGTCAGCACGAAGACAATGAATCACAGAAATTGAAAACCATGCGTGCAATAATAATAATAATAAGCTTCTTTGTCAGTGCGAACACACAGAATGGGAGAAATTTGCAAACTTGATTCCAATAACTGAAGCTAAACTTCTGTGTCAGAGCGATTACTAAAAATGGGAGAAAGTCGCAAGCTTGCACAAAATAACTGAAAATGTAAGCAACAAAACAGAATTTAAGCAAGTCACCAAATTTGTACAATCACCGGATCTAAGCTTCTCTTTCAAGGAGAATACTGAAAATTGGAGAAGTCGCAAACTTGCAAACAAAAACCGAAGTAAAGGTACTGTGTTAGCACAAAAATCCAGAATGGAAGCAAGTTTCAAACTTCTTTACAATAACCTTAGCTAAGCTTCTATGTCAGAGAGACCATTAAAAATGAGATAAAGTTACAAACTTCATTACAATCATCGAAGCTAAATTCTATGTCAGCACGATCACATGGAATTGCGGCAATTCACAAGCTTGACCAGAGCTAATCTTCTTTGTAAGCATGAAAAAGAATCGCAGAAACTCAAAACCGTGCGTATAATCACTGAAGCAAAGTTTCTGTGTCAATGCAAACACACGGAAGGGTAAAAGTGGAAATCTTGCTTCCACTAACCAAAACTAAACTTGTGTGTCTTGGCGAACACTAAAAATGGGATAACGATGAAAACTTGAATAAAATCACAGAAGCTTTGCTTCTGTGAAAGTACAAACACACAGAATGGGAGCAAGTATCAAACTTGCATTAAATAGAAGCTAAGCTTCTGTGTAAGACAGAAAACTTAAAATTGATAAAAGTAGAAAACTTGCATAAAATAACTGAAGCTAAACTTCTGTGGAACAACAAACACACAGAATGGAAGCAAGTTGCAAACATGTCAAATCACTGAATCAAAGAATCTGTTTCAGAATGAACACTAAGAATGATAGAAAGTCAAAACAATGTGTACAATCACCAAAGCTATGCTTCTGTGTCAGGGAGAAAACTAAAAATGAGAGACGATCCCAAACTTGTGTCCAATCACCATAGATAAACTTAGCATGATCACACGGAATGGCAGCAAATTACAAGCTTGAATACAACTACCGAATCTAAGCTTTTGTTTTAGCACGACTACACAATGGCAGCATAGCAAACGAATAAAATCCCCGAAGTTAAGATTCTTTTTCAGAACGAAAGCAAAGAATGGCAAAATGTAAAAACAGTGTATACTATCAAACAATAACCAAAGCTAAGCGACTGTGAAAGGGAGAACACTAAAAGTGGGATAAAGTCACAAACTTGCATAAAATCACTGAAGCTTGTCTACTGTGTCAGCACGAAGACAATGAATCACAGAAATTCAAAACCATGTGTGCAATAACGGAAACTAAGCTTCTGTGTCAGTGCGAACACACAGAATGGGAGAAATTTGCAAACTTGATTCCAATAACTGAAGCTAAACTTCTGTGTCACAGCGATTACTATAAATGGGAGAAAGTTGCAATCTTGCATAAAATAACCGAAGATGTAAGCAAAAAAACAGAATTTAAGCAAGTCACCAAATTTGTACAATCACCGGATCTAAGCTTCTGTTTCAAGGAGAATACTGAAAATTGGAGAAGTCGCAAACTTGCAAACAAAAACCGAAGTAAAGGTACTGTGTTAGCACAAAAATCCAGAATGGAAGCAAGTTTCAAACTTCTTTACAATAACCTTAGCTAAGCTTCTATGTCAGAGAGACCATTAAAAATGAGATAAAGTTACAAAGTTGTGTACAATCATCGAAGCTAAATTCTATGTCGGTACGATCACACGGAATTGCGGCAATTCACAAGCTTGACCAAAGCTAATCTTTTTTGTAAGCATGAAAAAGAATCGCAGAAACTCAAAACCGTGCGTATAATCACTGAAGCAAAGCTTCTGTGTCAACGCAAACACGCAAACTGCACGATAGATCGCATCTCCTGAACTTCTCTGCAAAATCTCTTTCATACTGAGCTGGTTTTGTTCCTGTATAGACTGTCCACCAATGCTAACCATGTACACTCATACTTTGGGCAGTGCATAAATGTATGTTCAACTGTTTCATCGTTTCCACAATAATCACATTTTCCATTTGGGTGTTTTTTCATTATAACTAATGTACTATTCAGCCCTGTGTGACCTTATCTTAACCTGGATATGATACAGGCTCCTTCTTTTACTTCCTTTTTCCCACTCTTCCTGCCACTTCTTTTTAATTTGCGCTTTGATAATGCTCTTGACCTCTGCTTTACTATATTTCACATTCCAACTAACTTGACATCCTAATTGCCCTTTTTGCACATTTATCTGCCCGCTCATTCCTCTCCACTCCAATGTGCGCCGGGATCCAAATGAATCTAATGTCCACACCTGCCTTTGAGATTCTCCCTACTGAATATACAATTTCATACCTGTCAAGTGATGCAGTTTCACCGAATTTTAATATGGGGAAAATGCAATTTTAGCAACTATTGGCGTATTGCCATTTCTGTACGCCAAAAAGAATTTTTTTTTTTTTTAGATTTAGTATACTTTATTGATCCCCAGAGGGGAAATTGAGGGTCATCCACCACCTGGATGGATGAAGCAGCCACGATACGGCACTATCCCTTAACCATACACACATTCACACCTAGGGCCACTTTAGAGTCGCCAATTAACCTAACCTGCATGTTTTTGGCATGTGGGAGGAAACCGGAGAAATCCCGGGGTAAACCCACGCATACACGGAGAGAACATGCAAACTCCACACAGATCACTGTTGGTCGGGGGCTGGGATTGAACCCGCGATCCCCACGATCCCCCGGCCAAGGGTAAACTGTGCTGCCACAGTGCTAACCACTGCGCCACCGTGCAGCCCAATATACAGCGAAAAAAAAAATATTGAGAGAACCTAAAATCAACTGAACAGTAACTTGATGCCTGGCAACATTGAGCGCACTTAAGCAGTCTTTTTGTGATTTTCAAAATGGCTTCATGCAGCATGCCGCTGGCGAAGAAAACAAAGCTTGAAGAAAAGGGAAATCGAGGGACTGGACACTACCGAAAAGAATGGGAGACACGAGCTTGGAGAAAGGAAAATACGCCCATCTGCATCAGATCGTACCTGACAGCCAGACCCACACTGCAGGTCGGCGCCTTTTTAGTCCTTCATGCTTCCTAGACACACTGGATATAAAGTATCAAACTTCAGCTTTCAGTAGATCAAACCCAATGAAGGTGATGATTTACAATAGGTGAGAATAGGGAAACACCATCTTTGACTGACAGCGCTGTTCAGATTAAGCAGGGCATATGCTGCTCCATGATAGCTTTTGGTCGGCGTCGAAGAGATTCTGGCAAACTGTCCGGCGGGTTTGCAGATGATGTTGTCCTGTTGGCTTCATCCAGCAATAACCTACAGCTATTGCTGGGACGGTTTTCTGCTGAGTATGAAGCGGCTGGGATGAGAATCAGCACCTCCAAGTCAGAGTCCATGGTCCTCAGCCGGAAAAAGGTGGATTGTCCTTTCTGGGTTGGGGACAGACTCCTGCCCCAAGTGGAGGAGTTTAAGTATATTGGGGTCTTGTTCACGAGTGAGGGGAAAATGGAGCGAGAGATTGACAGACGGATCGGAGCAGCATCTGCAATGATGCGGACGTTGTACCGGTCTGTTGTGGTGAAGAGGGAGCTGAGTTCTAAGGAAAAGCTGTCGATTTACCAGTCAATCTACATTCCTACTCTCACCTATGGCCACGAGCTTTGGGTAAGGACCGAAAGAACGAGATTGCGGATACAAGCGGCTGAAATGAGCTTTCTCTGTAGGATTGCTGGACTCACCCTCAGAGAGAGGGTGAGGAGCTCAGTCTCCAGGGAGAGGCTCAGAGTAGAATCGCTGCTCCTCCACATTGAAAGGAGTCAGTTGAGGTGGTATGGGCATCTGATTAGGATGCCTCCTGGATGCCTCCCACTTGAGGTGTTTCAGGCACATCCCACTGGGAGGAGCCCCTGGGGCAGACCCAGGACTCGGTGGAGAGACTATTTCTCCCAGCTGGTCTGGGAACGCCTTGGTATTGTCTCTGAAGAGCTGGAGCAGGTAGCGGGGGAGAGGGAAGTCTGGGCTTCTCTGCTTGAACTGCTGCCTCCCCGACCCGGACCTCCAGAAAAGCAGTAGAAGATGGATGGATGGATGGATGGATGGATGGATGGATGGATGGATGGATAGTGCCACTTACTGCTCACAGGAAGATAAGATAAGCCTTTATTAGTCCCACAATGGGGAAATTCCAGGATTGCAACAGCACAGGGATAGCAACACTCAGAGCAAAAATCAGAAGGCAAGAGAAAAAAAAGAAACAAGAACAGCAAGTAGACATATGTACATATAAATATAAATATATATATATATATATATATATATATATATATATATATATATATATATATATATATATATATATATATCGATAGATAGATAGATAGATATAGACACAGTGCGGAGCGTTGTAGCTGGATGGAATAATATGTAGATATATAAACACAGTGCGGAGCATTGTAGCTACATGGAATAAATATGTAAATATATAAACACACACAGTGCAGAGCATTGTTGCTAAATGGGATGAAACAGCACAACCTTATACTTAGTTATCCTACATGGTATCATTATGTACCCACACATATTCTCACCCTCCATAGCGACCAGTATTTTCCTAGTTGTATGCTGGAGGGGACCATTGTATAAGTCTATTGCAACTTGGCATTCAAAACTATTAGGTTGTCACGTCTTTTTGGTATCTCTGCCAGCAGCCCTGCTTAGGTTGCACAGTCTGACAGCCGTTGGCAGGAAGGACCTGCCAGACCTCTCGGTTGTGCACTTAGGATAATGCAGTCTGCTGCTAAATGAGCTCCTCGGTGCATTCAGTGTGTCCTGCATAGGGTGGAACTCGGACTCCAGCAGAGATGACAGTTTAGCCACCGTCCTTCTCTCTCCTATCTCCTCCACTGGGTCAAGGTGCTGCCCCAGGACAGAGCTAGCTTTCTTGATCAGTTTGTTCAGTCTCTTCCTATCAGCTGCCGTAATGCCACTGCCCAAGCAGACCACTCCAAAAGTGATGGCTGATGCCACCACCATGTCATAGAATGTCTTCATCAGCGCCCCTTGTACACCAAAAGACCTGAGTCTCCTCAGTAGGAACAGCCTGCGCTGTCCCTTCTTGTAGAGTGCATCAGTATTGTGTGACCAGTCTAGTTTATTGTTCAGATGAACACCCAGGTACTTATAGGATGTCACCATCTCGATATCTGTTCCCTGTATATTTACTGGTGCTATGAGGGGTTGTCCTTGCCTGGGGCAGTCCACCACCAGCTCCTTAGTTTTCCTCGCGTTGATCTGGAGGCAGTTCCAATGGCACCAGTCCACGAAGTCCTGGATAAGCCCTCTGTACTCAGCTTCATCTCCATTGGAGATGAGGCCAACGATCGCAGAGTCATCAGAGAACTTTTGTAGATGGCAGTGTGTTGTGTTGTGTCAGAAGTCCGCAGTATAAAGGGTGAACAGGAAGGGACACCATTCCCTGGGGGGCCCCCGTGCTACCGATGATCGTGTCGGACACACAGTGCCAGGTTCTCACAAACTGAGGCCGGTTAGTGAGGTAGTACAGGATCCATGATAACAGGTGCTGGTCCACCCCTGTGCACAGCAGCTTGTCCTTCAGGATCATCGGTTGGATGATGTTTAAAGCACTGGAGAAGTCACTGACAATGTCAGTCGGCGAAAGCCCTATTGTATCTGCTTGCGTTTATTAGGGCCTGAACCACTGACAACGTCAGTCGGCGAAAGCCCTATTGTATCTACTTGCGTTTATTTATTAGGGCCTGAGCCACTGAACGTCAGTCAGCGAAAGCCCTATTGTATCTGCTTGCGTTTATTAGGGCCTGAGCCACTGACATCAGTCGGCGAAAGCCCTAATGTATCTGCTTGCGTTTATTTATTATTAGGGCCTGAGCCACTGACAACGTCAGTCGGCGATGTAGTCTGCTGCTAAATGAACTCCACCGTGCGTTCAGTATGTCCTGCATAGGGTGGAACTCGGACTCCAGCAGAGATGACAGTTTAGCCACCGTCCTTCTCTCTCCTATCTCCTCCACTGGGACAATGCGCTACCCCAGGACAGAGCTAGCTTTCTTGATCTGTTTGTTCAGTCTCTTCCTATTGGCTGCCATAATGCCACTGCCCCAGCAGACCACCGTGTCATACAATGTCTTCAGCAGCGCCCCTTGTACACCAAAAGACCTGAGTCTCCTCAGTAGGAACAGCCTGCGCTGTCCCTTCTTGTAGAGTGCGTCAGTATAGTGTGACCAGTCTAGTTTATTGTTCAGATGAACACCCAGGTACTTATAAGATGCCACCATCTCAATGTCTGTTCCCTGTATATTTACTGGTGATGTGAGGTGTTGTCCTGAAATGAGAGTGGAGGAACTTCAGCAGAGGGACATGAGTGAAAGTTTGGAGACATTGTTTTTGGGCACAATGACTACGGCACCTCCACCTAATGTGCGTGGAAGAAGTCGATTGGAGTAAATGGCCAGCAGGTAGTGTTCAAAGCGAGGGAGGACGGGCGGCGGGTTCCGTGGTCGCACGGGGGGCAAAGGCCCGTTTACACCTGCCTGCAGGTTTAATTAGGGCCTGAGCCACTGACAACATCAGTCGGCAAAAGCCCTATTGTATCCGCTCACATTTATTTATTATTTTTAGGGCCTGAGCCACTGACGTCAGTCGGCGAAAGCCCTATTGTATCCGCTCGCGTTTATTAGGGTCTGAGCCACTGACAACGTCAGTCGGCGAAAGCCCTATTGTATCCGCTCGCATTTATTTATTATTAGGGCCTGAGCCAATGACGTCAGTCGGCGAAAGCCCTATTGTATCCGCTCACGTTTCTTTATTAGGGCCTGAGCCACTGACAACGTCAGTCGGCGAAAGCCCTATTGTATCCGCTCGTGTTTCTTTATTAGGGCCTGAGCCACTGACAACGTCAGTCGGCGAAAGCCCTATTGTATCCGCTCGCGTTTATTTATTTTTATTATTATTATTAGGGCCTGAGCCACTGACAACGTCAGTCGGCGAAAGCCCTATTGTATCCGCTCACGTTTCTTTATTAGGGCCTGAGCCACTGACAACGTCAGTCGGCGAAAGCCCTATTGTATCCGCTTGCGTTTCTTTATTATTTTTCACTATTATTCTGCCTAAATGATCGCATTTTTCACCCTCTGAACGTTAACCAAAACGCGATTTTTTTTGGCAAAACCCTCAGACCGGGCAAAAAATTCGATAAACTGGAAAAAATATGTGCCCCCCCACCCCTCATTTTTGTGGGTGGGGTCAAGCGTATAAGGTCTATGGAGACAGAAGACCATAAACTTTGCCGTAGACACATCAAATTTGGGTGAGGTGTGAATCACCTCAAGACATGCAAAAAACATCATTGTGGCCCATACCCACCGCCAACAGGAAGGCCGCCATCTTGCCTCAAAGTCGCCCCACCTCCAATTCGGGAAAAAAGTCACACCTCGCATTTGAACGCACTTGTCCTAGGGACCTGCTCCAATTGAGCTCATTTTTGCATGGCGGCATCTATAGGCATTGGCCATTAAAAGTTATATAAATTAAGTCAAAATCTCAAAAGGCGTGGCAAGGGCGCCATGGCGAAGTTTGACTCCTCCCCTTACAAATTCAACCACCTGTAACTCCCACAAAACTTGTCCGATGTCCACAAAACTTTCCATCAAGGAAAATAGTGCCACCCCGGATACAATGAGATCAAAATACCGGACAGAAGATATAGCGCCACATAGTGGCTAATGAAAGAATTGCTTAAAACTGTTTTATTTATTACTTACGCACGGCTGGCCAGAATGCCGTCAAATTTTCAGAGATTCATCAGAACACAGACATGATCATAACTGAACATCAACGTTAGTATGACGTCATACATGTTACCATGGACACGCCCTTCTCGCCATTAAACCCATGAGGTTATGGGGCGGGGTGGGAAGGTCTTGGAGGTCTAAATTTTTCAACATATGTTGAGGTCACTGTCAAATGCAGTACAATATGGGTGCACAACACATAACTTACAGGGAAGTGTTGCCATGGCAACATGGCGACGGTTGACTACACGCCATGAAATTTCAGACAGTTGTATCTTTGACAACCTTTTTCTGATGTCCACAAAACTTCCCATCAAGGAAAATAGTGCCACCCCGGATACAATGACATCAAAATACCGGACAAAAGACATAGCGCCACATAGTGGCTAACGAAAGAATTGCATAAAACTGTTTTATTTATTACTCACGCACGGCTGGCCAGAATGACGTCAAATTTTCAGAGATTCATCAGAACACAGACATGATCATAACTGAACATCAACGTTAGTATGATGTCATACATGTTACCATGGACACGCCCTTCTCGCCATTACACCCATGAGCTTATGGGGCGGGGTGGGAAGGTCTTGGAGTCTAAATTTTTCAACATATGTTGAGGTCACTGTCTTATGCAGTCCAATATGGGTGGACAACACATAACTTACAGGGAAGTGTTGCCATGGCAACATGGCGACGTTTGACTACACGCCATGAAATTTCGGACAGTTGTATCTTGGACAACCTTTTTCTGATGTCCACAAAACTTCCCATCAAGGAAAATAGTGCCACCCCGGATACAATGACATCAAAATACCGGACAAAAGATATAGCGCCACATAGTGGCTAACGAAAGAATTGCATAAAACTGTTTTATTTATTACTCACGCACGGCTGGCCAGAATGATGTCAAATTTTCAGAGATTCATCAGAACACAGACATGATCATAACTGAACATCAACGTTAGTATGACGTCATACCATGGACACGCCCTTCTCGCCAGTAAACCCATGAGCTTATGGGGCGGGGTGGGAAGGTCTTGGAGTCTAAATTTTTCAACATATGTTGAGGTCACTTTCATATGCAGTCCAATATGGGTGCACAACACATAACTTACAGGGAAGTGTTGCCATGGCAACATGGCGACGGTTGACTACACGCCATGAAATTTCGGACAGCTGTATCTTGGACAACCTTTTTCTGATGTCCACAAAACTTCCCATCAAGGAAAAGAGTGCCACCCCGGATATAATGACATCAAAATACCAGACAAAAGATATAGCGCCACATAGTGGCTAACGAAAGAATTGCATAAAACTGTTTTATTTATTACTCCCGCACGGCTGGCCAGAATGACGTCAAATTTTCAGCGATTCATCAGAACACAGACATGATCATAACTGAACATCAACGTTAGTATGACGTCATACATGTTACCATGGACACGCCCTTCTCGCCATTACACCCATGAGCTTATGGGGCGGGGTGGGAAGGTCTTGGAGTCTAAATTTTTCAACATATGTTGAGGTCACTGTCTTATGCAGTCCAATATGGGTGCACAACACATAACTTACAGGGAAGTGTTGCCATGGCAACATGGCGACGGTTGACTACACGCCATGAAATTTCGGACAGTTGTATCTTGGACAACCTTTTTCTGATGTCCACAAAACTTCCCATCAAGGAAAATAGTGCCACCCCGGATACAATGACATCAAAATACCGGACAAAAGATATAGCGCCACATAGTGGCTAACGAAAGAATTGCTGAAAACTGTTTTATTTATTACTCACGCACGGCTGGCCAGAATGACGTCAAATTTTCAGAGATTCATCAGAACACAGACATGATCATAACTGAACATCAACGTTAGTATGACGTCATACATGTTACCATGGACACGCCCTTCTCGCCAGTAAACCCATGAGCTTATGGGGCGGGGTGGGAAGGTCTTGGAGGTCTAAATTTTTCAACATATGTTGAGGTCACTGTCATATGCAGTACAATATGGGTGGACAACACATAACTTACAGGGAAGTGTTGCCATGGCAACATGGCGACGGTTGACTACACGCCATGAAATTTCGGACAGTTGTATCTTGGACAAACTTTTTCTGATGTCCACAAAACTTCCCATCAAGGAAAATAGTGCCACCCCGGATACAATGACATCAAAATACCGGACAAAAGATATAGCGCCACATAGTGGCTAACGAAAGAATTGCTGAAAACTGTTTAATTTATTACTCACGCACGGCTGGCCAGAATGACGTGAAATTTTCAGAGATTCATCAGTACACAGACATGATCATAACTGAACATCAACGTTTGTATGACGTCATACGTGTTACCATGGACACGCCCTTCTCGCCATTAAACCCATGACCTTATGGGGTGGGGTGGGAAGGTCTTGGAGGTCTAAATTTTTCAACATATGTTGAGGTCACTGTCTTATGCAGTCCAATATGGGTGGACAACACATAACTTACAGGGAAGTGTTGCCATGGCAACATGGCGACGGTTGACTACACGCCATAAAATTTCGGAAAGTTGTATCTTGGACAAACTTTTTCTGATGTCCACAAAACTTTCCATCAAGGAAAATAGTGCCACCCCGGATACAATTACATCAAAATACCGGACAAAAGATATAGCGCCACATAGTGGTTAACAAAAGAATTGCTGAAAACTGTTTTATTTATTACTCACGCACGGCTGGCCAGAAAGACGTCAAATTTTCAGAGATTCATCAGAACACCGAAATGATCATAACTGAACATCAACGTTAGTATGACGTCATACATGTTACCATGGACACGCCCTTCTCGCCATTCAACCCATGAGCTTATGGGGCGGGGTGGGAAGGTCCTGGAGGTCTAAATTTTTCAACATATATTGAGGTCACTGTCATATGCAGTCCAATATGGGTGGACAACACATAACTTACAGGGAAGTGTTGCCATGGCAACATGGCGACGGTTGACTACACACCATGAAATTTCGGAAAGTTGTATCTTGGACAAACTTTTTCTGATGTCCACAAAACTTTCCAGCAAGGAAAATAGTGCCACCCCGGATACAATGACATCAAAATACCGGACAAAAGATATAGTGGCACATAGTGGCTAACGAAAGAATTGCTTAAAACTGTTTAATTTATTACTCACGCACGGCTGGCCAGAATTACGTGAAATTTTCAGAGATTCATCAGTACACAGACATGATCATAACTGAACATCAACGTTTGTATGACGTCATACATGTTACCATGGACACGCCCTTCTCGCCATTCAACCCATGACCTTATGGGGTGGGGTGGGAAGGTCTTGGAGGTCTAAATTTTTCAACATATGTTGAGGTCACTGTCTTATGCAGTACAATATGGGTGGACAACACATAACTTACAGGGAAGTGTTGCCATGGCAACATGGCGACGGTTGACTACACGCCATAAAATTTCGGAAAGTTGTATCTTGGACAAACTTTTCTGATTTCCACCAAATTTTCAAAAATGGATAATAATCCCACCCTGACCATTCCTATATAAAATAACAAAAGTTTTAGCACCACCTAGCGGTAACAACATTAGGCCCTTGTAAGTTGAACATACTTTGCATGATTTGCAACAAATTTTATACGATCAATATTCTCCCTTCCACCAACTCGTCTATATACAAATAATAAACAACACTCATAGCGCCCCCTAATGATTAAAGGAAAAATTACTGACGGGCAAAACTTGTCCGATGGCCATAAAAATTTCCATGAAGGAAAAAAGTGCCACCCCGGACGCAATGACATCAAAATACCTGACAAAAGATATAGCGCCACATAGTGGATAACGAAAGAATTGCTTAAAACTGTTTTATTTATTACTCACGCTCAAGCTGGCCAGAATGACGTGAAATTTTCTGAGTTTCATCAGAACACAGCCATGATCATAACTGAACATCAATGTTAGTATGACATCAAACATGTTACCATGGACATGCCAAGACAAAAGGGATAATGCCACTTACTGCTCACAGGAAGATCTGAGCCAAATGGTTTACTTGATTATGCATGCAGCCGTTGCAGTGATGACGGCACATTTTCCCAGCCAGCGAGGGACTATGGGCGCTGGGTTCCGCGGGCGCGCGGGGGGCGAAGGCCCGTTCACACCTTCTTGCAGGTTTAATTATTAGGGCCTGAGCCACTGACAACGTCAGTCGGCGAAAGCCCTATTGTATCCGCTCGCGTTTATTTATTAGGGCCTGAGCCACTGACAACGTCAGTCGGCGAAAGCCCTATTGTATCCACTCGCGTTTATTTATTATTATTATTATTATTATTATTATTATTATTCTGCCTAAATGATGGCATTTTTCACCCTCTGAACGTTAACCAAAACGCGATTTTTTTTGGCAAACCCCTCTGACTGGGCAAAAAATTCGATAAACTGGAAAAGATATGTTCCCCCCCCCACCCCTCATTTTTGTGGGTGGGGCCAAACGTACACAAATTTTCAAGGTCTATGGAGACTGGAGACCATAAACTTTGCCGTAGACACATCAAATTTGGGTGAGGTGTGAATCACCTCAAGACATGCAAAAAACATCATTGTGGCCCATACCTACCGCCAACAGGAAGGCCGCCATCTTGCCTCAAAGTCGCCCCACCTCCAATTTGGAAAAAAGTCACACCTTGCATTTTAACGCACTTGTCCTAGGGACCAGATCCAATAGAGCTCATTTTTGCATGGGAGCATCTACAGGCATTGGCCATTAAAAGTTATATAAATTAGGTCAAAATCTCAAAAGGCGTGGCCAGGGCGCCATGGCCAAGTTTGACTCCTCCCCTTACAACTTCAACCACCTGTAACTCGGCTAAAAATGGTCCCATGTCCACAAAACTTTCCATGAAGGAAAATAGTCCCACCCCGAACGCAATGACATCAAAACACCTGACAACCGATATAGCGCCACATAGTGGATAATGAAAGAATTGCTGAAAAATGTTTCATTTATTACTCACAAGCGGCTGGGCACAATGATGTGAAATTTTCTTAGATTCATCAGAACACAGCCATGATCGTAACTGAACATCAACAACAGCATAACATCAAACGTGTTAACATGGACACGCCCTCCTCGCCATTGAATCCGTGACCTTATGTGGAGGGGTGAGAATGTCCTGGAGTCATGAAATTTGGAACATAGGTTTAGGTTACTGACACATATAGTACAATATGGGTGGACAACACATAACTGACAAGGAAGTGTTGCCATGGCGCCATGGCAAAGTTAGACTCCTCCCCTTACAACTTCAACCACCTGTAACTCGGCCAAAAATGGTCCCATGTCCACAAAACTTTCCATGAAGGAAAATAGTCCCACCCCGAACGCAATGACATCAAAACACCTGACAACCGATATAGCGCCACATAGTGGTTAATGAAAGAAATGCTGAAAACTGTTTCATTTATTACTCACAAGCGGCTGGGCAGAATGATGTGAAATTTGCTGAGATTCATCAGAACACAGCCATGATCATAACTGAACATCAACATTAGTATGACATCTAACGTATTACTATGGACACGCCCACCTCGCCATTCAATCCGTTAGCTTATGGGGAGGGTTGGGAACGTCCTGGAGTCATGAAAATTGGAACATAGGTTTAGGTGACTGTCACATATAGTCCAATAGGGGTGGACAACTCATAACTGACAAGGAAGTGTTGCCATGGCGCCATGGCGAATTGCTAAATTATTGCAGCAGCACTGTAGTCAGTCCTCCTCTACAGTAATGCTTAACACAGGCTGTCCACAGGGCTGTGTGTTGAGCCACACTTGTATTCATTGTAGACATATCACTGCATACCTGTTCATCCCACAAACATTATAGAGAAGTTTGCAGATGACACAACAATAGTGGGCCTCATTTCAGGAGGAGATGAGTCCCACTGGTGAGATGGTGCTCAGATAATAATATGCTACTGAATACATAATAAAAAAACAGAACTCATTATTAATATTAGGAAGCATAGCAGTAAGCCACCTCCTCTATACATCGTCAAGGAGTGTGTGGAGAGGGTAGAGGCTTTTAAGTTTCTGGTTGTTCAGATTTCTCACAACCTTACCTGGGTAGTACGGCCCCAAACATGTCAGCTAAATTATTGCAGCAGCACTGTAGTCAGTCCTCCTCTACAGTAATGCTTAACACAGGCTGTCCACAGGGCTGTGTGTTGAGCCCCACTTTGTATTCATTGTATACATATCACTGCATACCTGTTCATCCCACAAACATTATAGAGAAGTTTGCAGATGACACAACAATAGTGGGCCTCATTTCAGGAGGAGATGAGTCCCACTGGTGAGATGGTGCTCAGATAATAATATGCTACTGAATACATAATAAAAAACAGAACTCATTATTAATATTAGGAAGCATAGCAGTAAGCCACCTCCTCTATACATAGTCAAGGAGTGTGTGGAGAGTTAAGACAGGCAACCACTAGAGGGAGGCAAAGTACAAGAAGAGAAGAGAAGCAGTCTTCAGGGGATGCATTACAACATAATTTTTGGAAGTTATAGCTAAATTATTGCAGCAGCACTGTAGTCAGTCCTCCTCTACAGTAATGCTTAACACAGGCTGTCCACAGGGCTGTGTGTTGAGCCCCACTTTGTATTCATTGTACACATATCACTGCATACCTGTTCATCCCACAAACATTATAAAGAAGTTTGCAGATGACACAACAATAGTGGGCCTCATTTCAGGAGGAGATGAGTCCCACTGGTGAGATGGTGCTCAGATAATAATATGCTACTGAATACATAATAAAAAACAGAACTCATTATTAATATTAGGAAGCATAGCAGTAAGCCACCTGGGTAGTACGGCCCCAAACATGTCTACATAAACATAACAAACAAAAGTTTTAGCGCACCTATTGTTAAAAGGAAGAATTGCTGAAATTTTTATTTTCTCTCTTTTTCTTTCACCAGCAGAAAAAACAAATTCATGAAGGAATCACTAGGGCTCATTGACAGTACATGTAGACAGTGCAGAACTGTTTCCATGGCGACCAGCGTGCTACAATGGCTTTCTCTCCATATAAAACATGACAGTTACACCTAAGACAATTCCTGCATGATTTACAATAATCTTTGCACACATAATAGTGATCCCACTCGGACATGTCTGAATATCAATATTCACAAAACTGTCACAACCACACCTACTGCTGACATGACGTACTGCACAAATTTGTATCACATTTTGAACCAAGTCCAGTAGTCAGAATGAAATGACATTTTCAGTGGTTTCTCAAAGTGAATTGAATTACCCTCAGTGGAAGTCACTTTTGTACTGCGATAAAAACAGTTGCCATGAAAACACACTCCTTGCCTATCAATATGTTTTATACTTTGGAGGGTTGGGAAACTCCAAGAGTCACCAAATGTGGAACTTAAGTAAAGATGACTCTCTTCTGTAGTTCTGTGCTGTCTCCAACATGTACCTGAAATCTAATTGTTACCATGGCCGCATGTCCGAGTTTACCTGATCGCAATAAGTTGGATAGTTGTAATTTGGACAAACTGTGTCGGACTGTCACCAGTCATTGATAGTACATGTACATAGTACAGAACTGTTTCCAGGGCGACTGGCGTACTTCTGTGGCTTTCTTGCCAAACAAAACATGACAGTTACAGCTCCGATAATTCTCGCCTGATTTGGAAAAATCTTTGCACAAATCATACTGATGCCAATCTGAACATGTCTGTATATCAATATTCACAAAACTGTCACACCCACACCTACTGCTGACATGACGTACTGCACAAAATTGTTTCCAATTTTGCACAAAGACCAGTAGTCATGATGACATGACCTTTTCAGGGGTTGAAACTGACATGCATGATCAATATGTATCATTGTTCTACCATGTTATAGCGCATAACTGTCTCATGCTACAGCACTACTCTAATGCACACGTCACAAAACCACGGCTGCTGTGGGGTTTTTAAAAGGAAGAATTGCTGAAAAATGTTTTCTCTCTTTTTCTCTCACTAGCAGAAAAAAAAATGCATGAAGGAATCACTAGGGCTGATTGACAGTACGTGTAGATAGTACAGAACTGTTTCCATGGTTACCAGCGTGCTTCAACACACACAGTGCAGAGCATTGTAGCTAGATGGAATAATATGTAGATATATAAACACCCAGTGCGGAGCATTGTAGCTAGATGGAATAAATATGTAAATATATATACACACACAGTGCAGAGCATTGTTGCTAGATGGCATGAAACAGCACAACCGTCTACTTAGTTATCCTATATGGTATGATTATGTACCCATACATATTCTCACCCTCCATAGCGACCGCTATTTTCCTAATTGTATGCTGGAGGGGACCATTGTATGTCTTTTGCATTCAAAACTATTAGTTTGTCACGTCTTTAGGCTATCTCTAAGAGCAGCCCTACTTAGGTTGTACAGTCTGACAGTCGTTGGGAGGAAGGACCTGCGAAACCTCTCGGTTGTGCACCTAGGATGATGTAGTCTGCTGCTAAATGAACTCCACCGTGCGTTCTGTATGTCCTGCATAGGGTGGAACTCGGACTCCAGCAGAGATGACAGTTTAGCCACCGTCCTTCTCTCTCCGATCTCCTCCACTGGGACAACGCGCTACCCCAGGACAGAGCTAGCTTTCTTGATCTGTGTGTTCAGTCTCTTCCTATCGGCTGCCATAATGTCACTGCCGCAGCAGACCACCGTGTCATACAATGTCTTCAGCTGCGCCCCTTGTACACCAAAAGACCTGAGTCTCCTCAGTAGGAACAGCCTGCGCTGTCCCTTCTTGTAGAGTGCGTCAGTATAGTGTGACCAGTCTAGTTTATTGTTCACATGAACACCCAGGTACTTATAGGATGTCACCATCTCAATGTCTGTTCCCTGTATATTTACTGGTGATGTGAGGTGTTGTCCTGAAATGAGAGTGGAGCAACTTCAGCAGAGGGACATGACTGAAAGTTTGGAGACATTGTTTTTGGGCACAATGACTATGGCACCTCCACCTAATTCTGCGTGGAAGAAGTCGATTGGAGTAAATGGCCAGCAGGTACTGTTCAAAGCGAGGGAGGACGGGCGGCGGGTTCCGCGGTCGCGTGGGGGGGGGCGAAGGCCCGTTTACACCTGTCTGCAGGTTTAATTATTATTATTATTAGGGCCTGAGCCACTGACAACGTCAGTCGGCGAAAGCCCTATTGTATCCGCTCACGTTTCTTTCTTTTTTTTTAATTATTATTATTCTGCCTAAATGATCGCATTTTTCACCCTCTGAACGTTAACCAAAATGCGATTTTTTTTGGCAAACCCCTCAGACCCGGCAAAAAATTCGATAAACTGGAAAACATATGTGCCCCCCCACCCCTCATTTTTGTGGGTGGGGCCAAACGTACAAGGTCAAAGGAGACTGGGGACCTTAAACTTTGCCGTAGACACATCAAATTTGGGTGAGGTGTGAATCACCTCAAGACATGCAAAAAACATCATTGTGGCCCATACCCACCGCCAACAGGAAGGCCGCCATCTTGCCTCAAAGTCGCCCCACCTCCAATTCGGAAAAAACTCACACCTCGCATTTTAACGCACTTGTCCTAGGGACCAGATCCAATTGAGCTCATTTTTACATGGGGGCATCTACAGGCATGGCCCATAAAAAGTTATATAATTTAAGTCAAAATCTCAAAAGGCGTGGCCAGGGCGCCATGGCAAAGTTTGACTCCTCCCCTTACAACTTAAACCACCTGTAACTCGCCCAAAACTTGTCCGATGTCCACAAAACTTTACATGAAGGAAAATAGTGCCACCCCGGACGCAATGACCTCAAAATACCTGACAACCGATATAGCGCCACATAGTGGCTAACGAAAGAATTGCTGAAAACTCTTTTATTTATTACTCACGCACGGCTGGCCAGAATGACATGAAATTTTAAGAGATTCATCAGAACACAGACATGATCATAACTGAACATCAACGTTAGTATGATGTCATACATGTTACCATGGACACGCCCTTCTCGCCATTCAACCCATGAGCTTATGGGGCGGGGTGGGAAGGTCTTGGAGGTCTAAATTTTTCAACATATGTTGAGGGCACTGTCATATGCAGTCCAATATGGGTGGACAACACATACCTTACAGGGAAGTGTTGCCATGGCAACATGGTGACGGTTGACTACACGCAATGAAATTTCGGAAAGTTGTATCTTGGACAAACTTTTTCTGATGTCCACAAAACTTTCCATCAAGGAAAATAGTGCCACCCCAGATACAATGACATCAAAATACCGGACAAAAGATATAGCGCCACATAGTGGCTAACGAAAGAATTGCTGAAAACTGTGTTATTTATTACTCACGCACGGCTGGCCAGAATGACGTGAAATTTTCAGAGATTCATCAGAACACAGACATGATCATAACTGAATATCAACCTTAGTATGACGTCATACATGTTACCATGGACACGCCCTTCTCGCCATTCAACCCATGAGCTTATGGGGCGGGGTGGGAAGGTCTTGGAGGTCTAAATTTTTCAACATATGTTGAGGGCACTGTCATATGCAGTCCAATATGGGTGGACAACACATAACTTACAGGGAAGTGTTGCCATGGCAACATGGCGACGGTTGACTACACGCCATGAAATTTCGGACAGTTGTATCTTGGACAACCTTTTTCTGATGTCCACAAAACTTTCCATCAAGGAAAATAGTGCCACCCTGGATACAATGACATCAAAATACCGGACAAAAGATATAGTGCCACATAATGGCTAACGAAGGAATTGCTGAAAACTGTTTTATTTATTACTCACACACAGCTGGGCAGAATGATGTGAAATTTTCAGAGATTCATCAGAACAGAGTGAAAGTTTGGAGACATTGTTTTTGGCCACAATGACTACGGCACCTCCACCTAATGCTTCGTGGAAAAAGTCGATTGGAGTAAATGGCCAGCAGGTAGTGTTCAAAGCGAGGGAGGACGAGCGGCGGGTTCCGCGGTCGCGCGGGGGGCGAAGGCCTGTTTACACCTGCCCGCAGGTTTAATTAGGGCCTGAGCCACTGACAACGTCAGTCGCCGAAAGCCCTATTGTATCCGCTCACGTTTCTTTATTTATTTTTTTTTTTTATTATTATTCTGCCTAAATGATCGCATTTTTCACCCTCTGAACGTTAACCAAAACGCGATTTTTTTTGGCAAACCCCTCTGATCGGGCAAAAAATTCGATAAACTGGAAAAGATATGTGCCCCCCCACCCCTCATTTTTGTGGGTGGGGTCAAACGTACAAGGTCTATGGAGACAGAAGACCAGAAACTTTGCCGTAGACACATCAAATTTGGGTGAGGTGTGAATCACCTCAAGACATGCAAAAAACATCAATGTGGCCCATACCCACCGCCAACAGGAAGGCCGCCATCTTGCCTCAAAGTCACCCCACCTCCAATTCGGGAAAAAGTCACACCTCGCATTTGAACGCACTTGTCCTAGGGACCTGCTCCAATTGAGCTCATTTTTGCATGGCGGCATTTACAGGCATTGCCCATTAAAAGTTATATAAATTAAGTCAAAATCTCAAAAGGCGTGGCCAGGGCGCCATGGAGAAGATTGACTCCTCCCCTTACAAATTCAAACAGCTGTAACTCCCGCAAAACTTGTCCGATGTCCACAAAACTTTCCATCAAGGAAAATAGTGCCACCCCGGATACAATGACATCAAAATACCGGACAAAAGATATAGTGCCACATAGTGGCTAACGAAAGAATTGCTGAAAACCTTTTTATTTATTACTCACGCACGGCTGGCCAGAATGACGTGAAATTTTCAGAGATTCATCAGAACACAGACATGATCATAACTGAACATCAACGTTAGTATGACGTCATACATGTTACGATGGACACGCCCTTCTCGCCATTCAACCCATAAGCTTATGGGGCGGGGTGGGAAGGTCCTGGAGGTCTAAATTTTTCAACATATGTTGAGGTCACTGTCATATCTAGTCCAATATGGGTGGACAACACATAACTTACAGGGAAGTGTTGCCATGGAAACATGGCGACGGTTGACTACACGCCATGAAATTTCGGACAGATGTATCTTGGACAACCTTCTTCTGATGTCCACAAAACTTCCCATCAAGGAAAATAGTGCCACCCCGGATACAATGACATCAAAATACCGGACAATAGATATAGCGCTACATAGTGGCTAACGAAAGAATTGCTGAAAACTGTTTTATTTATTACTCACGCACGGCTGGCCAGAATGACGTGAAATTTTCAGAGATTCATCAGAACACAGACATGATCATAACTGAACATCAACGTTAGTATGACGTCATACATGTTACCATGGACACGCCCTTCTCGCCATTCAACCCATGAGCTTATGGGGCGGGGTGGGAAGGTCTTGGAGGTCTAAATTTTTCAACATATGTTGAGGTCACTGTCGTTTGCAGTCCAATATCGGTGGACAACACATAACTTACAGGGAAGTGTTGCCATGGCAACATGGCGACGGTTGACTACACACCATGAAATTTCGGAAAGTTGTATCTTGGACAAACTTTTTCTGATGTCCACAAAACTTTCCAGCAAGGAAAATAGTGCCACCCCGGATACAATGACATCAAAATACCGGACAAAAGATATAGTGGCACATAGTGGCTAACGAAAGAATTGCTTAAAACTGTTTAATTTATTACTCACGCACGGCTGGCCAGAATTACGTGAAATTTTCAGAGATTCATCAGTACACAGACATGATCATAACTGAACATCAACGTTTGTATGACGTCATACATGTTACCATGGACACGCCCTTCTCGCCATTCAACCCATGACCTTATGGGGTGGGGTGGGAAGGTCTTGGAGGTCTAAATTTTTCAACATATGTTGAGGTCACTGTCTTATGCAGTACAATATGGGTGGACAACACATAACTTACAGGGAAGTGTTGCCATGGCAACATGGCGACGGTTGACTACACGCCATAAAATTTCGGAAAGTTGTATCTTGGACAAACTTTTCTGATTTCCACCAAATTTTCAAAAATGGATAATAATCCCACCCTGACCATTCCTATATAAAATAACAAAAGTTTTAGCACCACCTAGCGGTAACAACATTAGGCCCTTGTAAGTTGAACATACTTTGCATGATTTGCAACAAATTTTATACGATCAATATTCTCCCTTCCACCAACTCGTCTATATACAAATAATAAACAACACTCATAGCGCCCCCTAATGATTAAAGGAAAAATTACTGACGGGCAAAACTTGTCCGATGGCCATAAAAATTTCCATGAAGGAAAAAAGTGCCACCCCGGACGCAATGACATCAAAATACCTGACAAAAGATATAGCGCCACATAGTGGATAACGAAAGAATTGCTTAAAACTGTTTTATTTATTACTCACGCTCAAGCTGGCCAGAATGACGTGAAATTTTCTGAGTTTCATCAGAACACAGCCATGATCATAACTGAACATCAATGTTAGTATGACATCAAACATGTTACCATGGACATGCCAAGACAAAAGGGATAATGCCACTTACTGCTCACAGGAAGATCTGAGCCAAATGGTTTACTTGATTATGCATGCAGCCGTTGCAGTGATGACGGCACATTTTCCCAGCCAGCGAGGGACTATGGGCGCTGGGTTCCGCGGGCGCGCGGGGGGCGAAGGCCCGTTCACACCTTCTTGCAGGTTTAATTATTAGGGCCTGAGCCACTGACAACGTCAGTCGGCGAAAGCCCTATTGTATCCGCTCGCGTTTATTTATTAGGGCCTGAGCCACTGACAACGTCAGTCGGCGAAAGCCCTATTGTATCCACTCGCGTTTATTTATTATTATTATTATTATTATTATTATTATTATTCTGCCTAAATGATGGCATTTTTCACCCTCTGAACGTTAACCAAAACGCGATTTTTTTTGGCAAACCCCTCTGACTGGGCAAAAAATTCGATAAACTGGAAAAGATATGTTCCCCCCCCCACCCCTCATTTTTGTGGGTGGGGCCAAACGTACACAAATTTTCAAGGTCTATGGAGACTGGAGACCATAAACTTTGCCGTAGACACATCAAATTTGGGTGAGGTGTGAATCACCTCAAGACATGCAAAAAACATCATTGTGGCCCATACCTACCGCCAACAGGAAGGCCGCCATCTTGCCTCAAAGTCGCCCCACCTCCAATTTGGAAAAAAGTCACACCTTGCATTTTAACGCACTTGTCCTAGGGACCAGATCCAATAGAGCTCATTTTTGCATGGGAGCATCTACAGGCATTGGCCATTAAAAGTTATATAAATTAGGTCAAAATCTCAAAAGGCGTGGCCAGGGCGCCATGGCCAAGTTTGACTCCTCCCCTTACAACTTCAACCACCTGTAACTCGGCTAAAAATGGTCCCATGTCCACAAAACTTTCCATGAAGGAAAATAGTCCCACCCCGAACGCAATGACATCAAAACACCTGACAACCGATATAGCGCCACATAGTGGATAATGAAAGAATTGCTGAAAAATGTTTCATTTATTACTCACAAGCGGCTGGGCACAATGATGTGAAATTTTCTTAGATTCATCAGAACACAGCCATGATCGTAACTGAACATCAACAACAGCATAACATCAAACGTGTTAACATGGACACGCCCTCCTCGCCATTGAATCCGTGACCTTATGTGGAGGGGTGAGAATGTCCTGGAGTCATGAAATTTGGAACATAGGTTTAGGTTACTGACACATATAGTACAATATGGGTGGACAACACATAACTGACAAGGAAGTGTTGCCATGGCGCCATGGCAAAGTTAGACTCCTCCCCTTACAACTTCAACCACCTGTAACTCGGCCAAAAATGGTCCCATGTCCACAAAACTTTCCATGAAGGAAAATAGTCCCACCCCGAACGCAATGACATCAAAACACCTGACAACCGATATAGCGCCACATAGTGGTTAATGAAAGAAATGCTGAAAACTGTTTCATTTATTACTCACAAGCGGCTGGGCAGAATGATGTGAAATTTGCTGAGATTCATCAGAACACAGCCATGATCATAACTGAACATCAACATTAGTATGACATCTAACGTATTACTATGGACACGCCCACCTCGCCATTCAATCCGTTAGCTTATGGGGAGGGTTGGGAACGTCCTGGAGTCATGAAAATTGGAACATAGGTTTAGGTGACTGTCACATATAGTCCAATAGGGGTGGACAACTCATAACTGACAAGGAAGTGTTGCCATGGCGCCATGGCGAATTGCTAAATTATTGCAGCAGCACTGTAGTCAGTCCTCCTCTACAGTAATGCTTAACACAGGCTGTCCACAGGGCTGTGTGTTGAGCCACACTTGTATTCATTGTAGACATATCACTGCATACCTGTTCATCCCACAAACATTATAGAGAAGTTTGCAGATGACACAACAATAGTGGGCCTCATTTCAGGAGGAGATGAGTCCCACTGGTGAGATGGTGCTCAGATAATAATATGCTACTGAATACATAATAAAAAAACAGAACTCATTATTAATATTAGGAAGCATAGCAGTAAGCCACCTCCTCTATACATCGTCAAGGAGTGTGTGGAGAGGGTAGAGGCTTTTAAGTTTCTGGTTGTTCAGATTTCTCACAACCTTACCTGGGTAGTACGGCCCCAAACATGTCAGCTAAATTATTGCAGCAGCACTGTAGTCAGTCCTCCTCTACAGTAATGCTTAACACAGGCTGTCCACAGGGCTGTGTGTTGAGCCCCACTTTGTATTCATTGTATACATATCACTGCATACCTGTTCATCCCACAAACATTATAGAGAAGTTTGCAGATGACACAACAATAGTGGGCCTCATTTCAGGAGGAGATGAGTCCCACTGGTGAGATGGTGCTCAGATAATAATATGCTACTGAATACATAATAAAAAACAGAACTCATTATTAATATTAGGAAGCATAGCAGTAAGCCACCTCCTCTATACATAGTCAAGGAGTGTGTGGAGAGTTAAGACAGGCAACCACTAGAGGGAGGCAAAGTACAAGAAGAGAAGAGAAGCAGTCTTCAGGGGATGCATTACAACATAATTTTTGGAAGTTATAGCTAAATTATTGCAGCAGCACTGTAGTCAGTCCTCCTCTACAGTAATGCTTAACACAGGCTGTCCACAGGGCTGTGTGTTGAGCCCCACTTTGTATTCATTGTACACATATCACTGCATACCTGTTCATCCCACAAACATTATAAAGAAGTTTGCAGATGACACAACAATAGTGGGCCTCATTTCAGGAGGAGATGAGTCCCACTGGTGAGATGGTGCTCAGATAATAATATGCTACTGAATACATAATAAAAAACAGAACTCATTATTAATATTAGGAAGCATAGCAGTAAGCCACCTGGGTAGTACGGCCCCAAACATGTCTACATAAACATAACAAACAAAAGTTTTAGCGCACCTATTGTTAAAAGGAAGAATTGCTGAAATTTTTATTTTCTCTCTTTTTCTTTCACCAGCAGAAAAAACAAATTCATGAAGGAATCACTAGGGCTCATTGACAGTACATGTAGACAGTGCAGAACTGTTTCCATGGCGACCAGCGTGCTACAATGGCTTTCTCTCCATATAAAACATGACAGTTACACCTAAGACAATTCCTGCATGATTTACAATAATCTTTGCACACATAATAGTGATCCCACTCGGACATGTCTGAATATCAATATTCACAAAACTGTCACAACCACACCTACTGCTGACATGACGTACTGCACAAATTTGTATCACATTTTGAACCAAGTCCAGTAGTCAGAATGAAATGACATTTTCAGTGGTTTCTCAAAGTGAATTGAATTACCCTCAGTGGAAGTCACTTTTGTACTGCGATAAAAACAGTTGCCATGAAAACACACTCCTTGCCTATCAATATGTTTTATACTTTGGAGGGTTGGGAAACTCCAAGAGTCACCAAATGTGGAACTTAAGTAAAGATGACTCTCTTCTGTAGTTCTGTGCTGTCTCCAACATGTACCTGAAATCTAATTGTTACCATGGCCGCATGTCCGAGTTTACCTGATCGCAATAAGTTGGATAGTTGTAATTTGGACAAACTGTGTCGGACTGTCACCAGTCATTGATAGTACATGTACATAGTACAGAACTGTTTCCAGGGCGACTGGCGTACTTCTGTGGCTTTCTTGCCAAACAAAACATGACAGTTACAGCTCCGATAATTCTCGCCTGATTTGGAAAAATCTTTGCACAAATCATACTGATGCCAATCTGAACATGTCTGTATATCAATATTCACAAAACTGTCACACCCACACCTACTGCTGACATGACGTACTGCACAAAATTGTTTCCAATTTTGCACAAAGACCAGTAGTCATGATGACATGACCTTTTCAGGGGTTGAAACTGACATGCATGATCAATATGTATCATTGTTCTACCATGTTATAGCGCATAACTGTCTCATGCTACAGCACTACTCTAATGCACACGTCACAAAACCACGGCTGCTGTGGGGTTTTTAAAAGGAAGAATTGCTGAAAAATGTTTTCTCTCTTTTTCTCTCACTAGCAGAAAAAAAAATGCATGAAGGAATCACTAGGGCTGATTGACAGTACGTGTAGATAGTACAGAACTGTTTCCATGGTTACCAGCGTGCTTCAACACACACAGTGCAGAGCATTGTAGCTAGATGGAATAATATGTAGATATATAAACACCCAGTGCGGAGCATTGTAGCTAGATGGAATAAATATGTAAATATATATACACACACAGTGCAGAGCATTGTTGCTAGATGGCATGAAACAGCACAACCGTCTACTTAGTTATCCTATATGGTATGATTATGTACCCATACATATTCTCACCCTCCATAGCGACCGCTATTTTCCTAATTGTATGCTGGAGGGGACCATTGTATGTCTTTTGCATTCAAAACTATTAGTTTGTCACGTCTTTAGGCTATCTCTAAGAGCAGCCCTACTTAGGTTGTACAGTCTGACAGTCGTTGGGAGGAAGGACCTGCGAAACCTCTCGGTTGTGCACCTAGGATGATGTAGTCTGCTGCTAAATGAACTCCACCGTGCGTTCTGTATGTCCTGCATAGGGTGGAACTCGGACTCCAGCAGAGATGACAGTTTAGCCACCGTCCTTCTCTCTC
Source organism: Pholidichthys leucotaenia (assembly GCA_020510985.1). Taxonomy (NCBI): domain Eukaryota; kingdom Metazoa; phylum Chordata; class Actinopteri; order Cichliformes; family Pholidichthyidae; genus Pholidichthys; species Pholidichthys leucotaenia. Next base: position 445,661,278 of record CM035837.1, on the reverse strand, counting down.
CGATCTCCTCCACTGGGACAACGCGCTACCCCAGGACAGAGCTAGCTTTCTTGATCTGTGTGTTCAGTCTCTTCCTATCGGCTGCCATAATGTCACTGCCGCAGCAGACCACCGTGTCATACAATGTCTTCAGCTGCGCCCCTTGTACACCAAAAGACCTGAGTCTCCTCAGTAGGAACAGCCTGCGCTGTCCCTTCTTGTAGAGTGCGTCAGTATAGTGTGACCAGTCTAGTTTATTGTTCACATGAACACCCAGGTACTTATAGGATGTCACCATCTCAATGTCTGTTCCCTGTATATTTACTGGTGATGTGAGGTGTTGTCCTGAAATGAGAGTGGAGCAACTTCAGCAGAGGGACATGACTGAAAGTTTGGAGACATTGTTTTTGGGCACAATGACTATGGCACCTCCACCTAATTCTGCGTGGAAGAAGTCGATTGGAGTAAATGGCCAGCAGGTACTGTTCAAAGCGAGGGAGGACGGGCGGCGGGTTCCGCGGTCGCGTGGGGGGGGGCGAAGGCCCGTTTACACCTGTCTGCAGGTTTAATTATTATTATTATTAGGGCCTGAGCCACTGACAACGTCAGTCGGCGAAAGCCCTATTGTATCCGCTCACGTTTCTTTCTTTTTTTTTAATTATTATTATTCTGCCTAAATGATCGCATTTTTCACCCTCTGAACGTTAACCAAAATGCGATTTTTTTTGGCAAACCCCTCAGACCCGGCAAAAAATTCGATAAACTGGAAAACATATGTGCCCCCCCACCCCTCATTTTTGTGGGTGGGGCCAAACGTACAAGGTCAAAGGAGACTGGGGACCTTAAACTTTGCCGTAGACACATCAAATTTGGGTGAGGTGTGAATCACCTCAAGACATGCAAAAAACATCATTGTGGCCCATACCCACCGCCAACAGGAAGGCCGCCATCTTGCCTCAAAGTCGCCCCACCTCCAATTCGGAAAAAACTCACACCTCGCATTTTAACGCACTTGTCCTAGGGACCAGATCCAATTGAGCTCATTTTTACATGGGGGCATCTACAGGCATGGCCCATAAAAAGTTATATAATTTAAGTCAAAATCTCAAAAGGCGTGGCCAGGGCGCCATGGCAAAGTTTGACTCCTCCCCTTACAACTTAAACCACCTGTAACTCGCCCAAAACTTGTCCGATGTCCACAAAACTTTACATGAAGGAAAATAGTGCCACCCCGGACGCAATGACCTCAAAATACCTGACAACCGATATAGCGCCACATAGTGGCTAACGAAAGAATTGCTGAAAACTCTTTTATTTATTACTCACGCACGGCTGGCCAGAATGACATGAAATTTTAAGAGATTCATCAGAACACAGACATGATCATAACTGAACATCAACGTTAGTATGATGTCATACATGTTACCATGGACACGCCCTTCTCGCCATTCAACCCATGAGCTTATGGGGCGGGGTGGGAAGGTCTTGGAGGTCTAAATTTTTCAACATATGTTGAGGGCACTGTCATATGCAGTCCAATATGGGTGGACAACACATACCTTACAGGGAAGTGTTGCCATGGCAACATGGTGACGGTTGACTACACGCAATGAAATTTCGGAAAGTTGTATCTTGGACAAACTTTTTCTGATGTCCACAAAACTTTCCATCAAGGAAAATAGTGCCACCCCAGATACAATGACATCAAAATACCGGACAAAAGATATAGCGCCACATAGTGGCTAACGAAAGAATTGCTGAAAACTGTGTTATTTATTACTCACGCACGGCTGGCCAGAATGACGTGAAATTTTCAGAGATTCATCAGAACACAGACATGATCATAACTGAATATCAACCTTAGTATGACGTCATACATGTTACCATGGACACGCCCTTCTCGCCATTCAACCCATGAGCTTATGGGGCGGGGTGGGAAGGTCTTGGAGGTCTAAATTTTTCAACATATGTTGAGGGCACTGTCATATGCAGTCCAATATGGGTGGACAACACATAACTTACAGGGAAGTGTTGCCATGGCAACATGGCGACGGTTGACTACACGCCATGAAATTTCGGACAGTTGTATCTTGGACAACCTTTTTCTGATGTCCACAAAACTTTCCATCAAGGAAAATAGTGCCACCCTGGATACAATGACATCAAAATACCGGACAAAAGATATAGTGCCACATAATGGCTAACGAAGGAATTGCTGAAAACTGTTTTATTTATTACTCACACACAGCTGGGCAGAATGATGTGAAATTTTCAGAGATTCATCAGAACAGAGTGAAAGTTTGGAGACATTGTTTTTGGCCACAATGACTACGGCACCTCCACCTAATGCTTCGTGGAAAAAGTCGATTGGAGTAAATGGCCAGCAGGTAGTGTTCAAAGCGAGGGAGGACGAGCGGCGGGTTCCGCGGTCGCGCGGGGGGCGAAGGCCTGTTTACACCTGCCTGCAGGTTTAATTAGGGCCTGAGCCACTGACAACGTCAGTCGCCGAAAGCCCTATTGTATCCGCTCACGTTTCTTTATTTATTTTTTTTTTTATTATTATTCTGCCTAAATGATCGCATTTTTCACCCTCTGAACGTTAACCAAAACGCGATTTTTTTTGGCAAACCCCTCTGATCGGGCAAAAAATTCGATAAACTGGAAAAGATATGTGCCCCCCCACCCCTCATTTTTGTGGGTGGGGTCAAACGTACAAGGTCTATGGAGACAGAAGACCAGAAACTTTGCCGTAGACACATCAAATTTGGGTGAGGTGTGAATCACCTCAAGACATGCAAAAAACATCAATGTGGCCCATACCCACCGCCAACAGGAAGGCCGCCATCTTGCCTCAAAGTCACCCCACCTCCAATTCGGGAAAAAGTCACACCTCGCATTTGAACGCACTTGTCCTAGGGACCTGCTCCAATTGAGCTCATTTTTGCATGGCGGCATTTACAGGCATTGCCCATTAAAAGTTATATAAATTAAGTCAAAATCTCAAAAGGCGTGGCCAGGGCGCCATGGAGAAGATTGACTCCTCCCCTTACAAATTCAAACAGCTGTAACTCCCGCAAAACTTGTCCGATGTCCACAAAACTTTCCATCAAGGAAAATAGTGCCACCCCGGATACAATGACATCAAAATACCGGACAAAAGATATAGTGCCACATAGTGGCTAACGAAAGAATTGCTGAAAACCTTTTTATTTATTACTCACGCACGGCTGGCCAGAATGACGTGAAATTTTCAGAGATTCATCAGAACACAGACATGATCATAACTGAACATCAACGTTAGTATGACGTCATACATGTTACGATGGACACGCCCTTCTCGCCATTCAACCCATAAGCTTATGGGGCGGGGTGGGAAGGTCCTGGAGGTCTAAATTTTTCAACATATGTTGAGGTCACTGTCATATCTAGTCCAATATGGGTGGACAACACATAACTTACAGGGAAGTGTTGCCATGGAAACATGGCGACGGTTGACTACACGCCATGAAATTTCGGACAGATGTATCTTGGACAACCTTCTTCTGATGTCCACAAAACTTCCCATCAAGGAAAATAGTGCCACCCCGGATACAATGACATCAAAATACCGGACAATAGATATAGCGCTACATAGTGGCTAACGAAAGAATTGCTGAAAACTGTTTTATTTATTACTCACGCACGGCTGGCCAGAATGACGTGAAATTTTCAGAGATTCATCAGAACACAGACATGATCATAACTGAACATCAACGTTAGTATGACGTCATACATGTTACCATGGACACGCCCTTCTCGCCATTCAACCCATGAGCTTATGGGGCGGGGTGGGAAGGTCTTGGAGGTCTAAATTTTTCAACATATGTTGAGGTCACTGTCGTTTGCAGTCCAATATCGGTGGACAACACATAACTTAGAGGGAAGTGTTGCCATGGCAACATGGCGACGTTTGACTACACGCAATGAAATTACGGAAAGTTGTATCTTGGACAAACTTTTTCTGATGTCCACAAAACTTTCCATCAAGGAAAATAGTGCCACCCCGGATACAATGACATCAAAATACCGGACAAAAGATATAGTGCCACATAGTGGCTAATGAAGGAATTGCTGAAAACTGTTTTATTTATTACTCACGCACGGCTGGCCAGAATGACGTCAAATTTTCAGAGATTCATCAGAACACAGACATGATCATAACTGAACATCAACGTTAGTATGACGTCATACATGTTACCATGGACACGCCCTTCTCGCCATTCAACCCATGAGCTTATGGGGCGGGGTGGGAATGTCCTGTAGGTCTAAATTTTTCAACATATGTTGAGGTCACTGTCATATGCAGTCAAATATGGGTGGACAACACATAACTTACAGGGAAGTGTTGCCATGGCAATATGGCGACGGTTGACTACACGCCATGAAATTTCGGACAGTTGTATCTTGGACAACCTTTTTCTGATGTCCACAAAACTTCCCATCAAGGAAAACAGTTCCACCCCAGATACAATGACATCAAAATACCGGACAATAGATATAGCGCCACATAGTGGCTAACGAAAGAATTGCTGAAAACTGTTTTATTTATTACTCACGCACGGCTTGCCAGAATGACGTGAAATTTTCAGAGATTCATCAGAACACAGACATGATCATAACTGAACATCAACGTTAGTATGACGTCATACATGTTACCATGGACACGCCCTTCTCGCCATTACACCCATGAGCTTATGGGGCAGGGTGGGAAGGTCTTGGAGGTCTAAATTTTTCAACATATGTTGAGGTCACTGTCATATGCAGTCCAATATGGGTGGACAACACATAACTTACAGGGAAGTGTTGCCATGGCAATATGGCGGCGGTTGACTACACGCCATGAAATTTCGGACAGTTGTATCTTGGACAACCTTTTTCTGATGTCCACAAAACTTCCCATCAAGGAAAATAGTTCCACCCCGGATACAATGACATCAAAATACCGGACAAAATATATAGTGCCACATAGTGGCTAACGAAAGAATTGCTGAAAACTGTTTTATTTATTACTCACGCACGGCTGGCCAGAATGACGTGAAATTTTCAGAGATTCATCAGAACACAGACATGATCATAACTGAACATCAACGTTAGTATGACGTCATACATGTTACCATGGACACGCCCTTCTCGCCATTCCATCCATGAGCTTATGGGGCGGGGTGGGAAGGTCTTGGAGGTCGAAATTTTTCAACATATGTTGAGGTCACTGTCATATGCAGTCCAATATGGGTGGACAACACATAACTTACAGGGAAGTGTTGCCATGGCAATATGGCGACGGTTGACTACACGCCATGAAATTTCGGACAGTTGTATCTTGGACAACCTTTTTCTGATGTCCACAAAACTTCCCATCAAGGAAAATAGTGCCACCCCGGATACAATGACATCAAAATTCCGGACAAAAGATATAGTGCCACATAGTGGCTAACGAAAGAATTGCTGAAAACCTTTTTAATTTATTACTCACGCACGGCTGGCCAGAATGACGTGAAATTTTCAGAGATTCATCAGAATACAGACATGATCATAACTGAACATCAACGTTAGTATGACGTCATACATGTTACCATGGACACGCCCTTCTCGCCATTCAACCCATGACCTTATGGGGTGGGGTGGGAAGGTCTTGGAGGTCTAAATTTTTCAACATATGTTGAGGTCACTGTCTTATGCAGTCCAATATGGGTAGACAACACATAACTTACAGGGAAGTGTTGCCATGGCAACATGGCGACGGTTGACTACACGCCATAAAATTTCGGAAAGTTGTATCTTGGACAGACTTTTCTGATTTCTACCAAATTTTCAAAAATGGATAATAATCCCACCCTGACCATTCCTATATAAAATAACAAAAGTTTTAGCACCGCATAGCGGTAACAACATTAGACCCTTGTAAATTGAACATACTTTGCATGATTTGCAACAAATTTTATACGATCAATATTCTCCCTTCCACCAACTCGTCTATATACAAATAATAAACAACACTCATAGCGCCCCCTAATGATTAAAGGAAAAATTACTGACGGGCAAAACTTGTCCGTTGGCCATAAAAATTTCCATGAAGGAAAAAAGTGCCACCCCGGACGCAATGACATCAAAATACCTGACAAAAGATATAGCGCCACAAGGTGGATAATGAAAGAATTGCTTAAAACTGTTTTATTTACTACTCACGCTCAGCTGGCCAGAATGGCGTGAAATTTTCTGAGTTTCATCAGAACACAGCCATGATCATAACTGAACATCAATGTTAGTATGACATCAAACATGTTACCATGGACATGCCATGACAAAAGGGATAATGCCACTTACTGCTCACAGGAAGATCTGAGCCAAATGGTTTACTTTATTATGCATGCAGCCGTTGCAGTGATGACGGCACATTTTCCCAGCCAGCGAGGGACTATGGGCACTGGGTTCCGCGGTCGCGCGGGGGGCGATGGCCCGTTCACACCTGCTTGCAGGTTTAATTTATTATTATTATTTTTCACTATTATTCTGCCTAAATGATCGCATTTTTCACCCTCTGAACGTTAACCAAAACGCGATTTTTTTTGGCAAACCCCTCTGATCGGGCAAAAAATTTGATAAACTGGAAAAGATATGTGCCCCCCCACCCCTCATTTTTGTGGGTGGGGCCAAACGTACAAGGTCTATGGAGACTGGAGACCATAAACTTTTCCATAGAGACATAAAATTTGGGTGAGGTGTGAATCACATCAAGACATGAAAAAAACATCATTGTGGCCCATACCCACCGCCAACAGGAAGGACGCCATCTTGCCTCAAAATTGCCCCACCTCCAATTCGGAAAAAAGTCACACCTCGCATTTTAACGCACTTGTCCTAGGGACCTGATACAATTGAGTTCATTTTTACATGGGGGCATTTACAGGCATTGCCCATTAAAAGTTATATAAATTAAGTCAAAATCTCAAAAGGCGTGGCCAGGGCACCATGGCGAAGTTTGACTCCTCCCCTTACAAATTATACCACCTGTAACTCGGCCAAAATTTGTCCGATGTCCACAAAACTTTACATGAAGGAAAACAGTGCCACCCCGGACGCAATGACCTCAAAATACCTGACAACCGATATAGTGTCACATAGTGGTTAACAAAAGAATTGCTGAAAACTGTTTTATTTATTACTCACAAGCGGCTTGCCAGAATGACGTGAAATTTTCAGAGATTCATCAGAACACTGAAATGATCATAACTGAACATCAACATTAGTATGACATCATACGTGTTACCATGGACACGCCCTTCTCGCCATTCAATCCATGAGCTTATGGGGAGGGGTTTGACGGTCTTGGAGGTCTAAATTTTACAACATATGTTGAGGTCAATGTCATGTGTAGTACAATATGGGTGGACGACACATAACTTACAGGGAAGTGTTGCCATGGCAACATGGCGATGGTTGACTACACGCCATGAAATTTCAGAAAGTTGTATCTTGGACAAACCTTTTCTGATTTCCACCAAATTTTCAAAAATGGATAATAATCCCACCCTGAACATTCCTATATAAAATAACAAAAGTTTTAGCGCCGCCTACTGGTAACAACATTAGACCCTTGTAAATTGGACATACGTTGCACGATTTGCAACAAATTTTATTCGATCAATATTCTCCCTTCCCTGAACTCGTCTATATACAAATAATAAACAACACTCATAGCGCCCCCTAATGATCAGAGGAAGAATTACTGACGGGCAAAACTTGCCTGATGTCCACAAAACTTTCCATGAAGGAAAATTGTGCCACCCCGGATGCAATGACATCAAAATACCTGACAAAAGATATAGCGCCACATAGTGGTAAATGAAAGAATTGCTGAAAACTGTTTTATTTATTACTCGTGCGCGGCTTGCTAGAATGACGTGAAATTTTCTGAGATTCATCAGAACACAGACATGATCATAACTGAACATCAACGTTAGTATGACATCATATGTATTACCATGGACACGCCCTCATCACCATTCAATCCATGAGCTTATGGGGAGGGGTGGGAAGGTCTTGGAGGTCTAAATTTTTCAACATATGTTGAGGTCACTGCCATGTGTAGTACAATATGGGTGGACAACACATAACTTACAGGGATGTGTTGCCATGGCAACATGACGACGGTTGACTACTCGCCAAGAAATTTTGGAAAGTTGTATCTTGGAAAAAGTTTTTCTGATTTTCATCAAATTTTCGACAATGGATAATAGTCCCACCCTGAACACTCCTATATAAAATAACAAAAGTTTTAGCGCCTCCTAGTGGTAACAACATTACACCCTTTTAAAATGGCCAAACTTTGTACGATTTGCAACAAATTTTATACGATCAATATTCTCCCTTCCCCGAACTTGTCTATATACAAATAATAAACAAAACACTTAGCGCCCCCTAATGATTAAAGGAAGAATTACTGATGACTTTTTTTAAAATTTTTATCTCACCAGCTTAACAAAATTACATGAGGGAATGACTTGGGCTCATTGATAGTACATGTACATAGTAGAGAACTGTTTCCAGGGCGACTGGCGTGCTTCAGTGGCTTTCTCGTCAAACAAAACATGACAGTTACAGCTCAGACAATTCTCGCCTCATTTGGAAAAATCTTTGCACAAATCATACTGATCCCACTCTGAACATGTCTGTATATCAATATTCAAGAAACTCTCACACCCACACCTACTGCTGACATGACGTACTGCACAAAATTGTTTCTAATTTTGCACAAAGACCAGTAGTCATGATGACATGACCTTTTCAGGGGTTCCTCAGAGTGCATTGGACTATCCTCGGTGGAAGTCACTTTTGTCCTGCAATAAGCACAGTTGCCATGAAAACCCATTCCTTGCCAATCAATATGTTTTATACTTTGGAGGGTTGGGAATGTCCAAGAGTCACCAAATGTGGAACGTAAGTCAACATGACTCTCTTCAGTAGTTCTGTGGTCTCTGCAACATGTACCTGAAAGGTAAGTGTTACCATGGCCACATGTCCGAGTTTACCTGATCGCAATATGTTAGATAGTTGTAATTTGGACAAAATGTGTCAGACTGTCACTGGAATTGCGATGATGGAGATTAATCCCGCTCCGCACATTTGCCCCACCCACAAAAATGAGTGGTGGAGGTGCACATATCTTTTCCACTTGACCTATTTTGTTGCCGGAATTGCTATGATGGAGATTAGTCCCATTCTGCGCACTTACTTCTACATAAAAATATTTGTCATACATTTGCGGATTAATTTGCCTCTTGAACATATTGCACACCTTTTTGACATAAGCAGACAAAATGTGCTATATAAATACACTTGCTTTCTTTGTAACAATTTTTCGAATAAAGTACACAATGGCTTACAAACTGCAGCTCTTTATTTCAAAGATGCAAAACTGTAACCATAACCATGACACAATACAAGAATATAAACTGACATGCATGATCAATATGTATCATTGTTCTACCATGTTATAGCGCATAACTGTCTCATGCTACAGCACTACTCTAATGCACACATTACAAAACCACGGCTGCTGTGGGGTTTTTAAAAGGAAGAATTGCTGAAAATTTTTTTCTCTCTTTTTCTCTCACTAGCAGAAAAAAAAATGCATGAAGGAATCACTAGGGCTGATTGACAGTACGTGTAGATAGTACAGAACTGTTTCCATGGCGACCAGCGTGCTTCAACACACACAGTGCAGAGCATTGTAGCTAGATGGAATAATATGTAGATATATAAACACCCAGTGCGGAGCATTGTAGCTAGATGGAATAAATATGTAAATATATATACACACAGTGCAGAGCATTGTTGCTAGATGGCATGAAACAGCACAACCGTCTACTTAGTTATCCTATATGATATGATTATGTACCCATACATATTCTCACCCTCCATAGCGACCGCTATTTTCCTAATTGTATGCTGGAGGGGACCATTGTATGTCTTTTGCATTCAAAACTATTAGGTTGTCACGTCTTTAGCCTATCTCTAAGAGCAGCCCTACTTAGGTTGTACAGTCTGACAGCCGTTGGGATGAAGGACCTGCGAAACCTCTCGGTTGTGCACCTAGGATGATGTAGTCTGCTGCTAAATGAACTCCACCGTGCGTTCAGTATGTCCTGCATAGGGTGGAACTCGGACTCCAGCAGAGTTGACAGTTTAGCCACCGTCCTTCTCTCTCCTATCTCGTCCACTGGGACAACGCGCTACCCCAGGACAGAGCTAGCTTTGTTGATCTGTTTGTTCAGTCTCTTCCTATCGGCTGCCATAATGCCACTGCCGCAGCAGACCACCGTGTCATACAATGTCTTCAGCAGCGCCCATTGTACACCAAAAGACCTGAGTCTCCTCAGTAGGAACAGCCTGCGCTGTCCCTTCTTGTAGAGTGCGTCAGTATAGCGTGACCAGTCTAGTTCATTGTTCAGATGAACACCCAGGTACTTATAGGATTTTCACCATCTCAATGTCTGTTCCCTGTATATTTACTGGTGATGTGAGGTGTTGTCCTGAAATGAGAGTGGAGCCACTTCAGCAGAGGCACATGACTGAAAGTTTGGAGACATTGTTTTTGGGCACAATGACTACGGCACCTCCACCTAATGCTGCGTGGAAGAAGTCGATTGGAGTAAATGGCCAGCAGGTACTGTTCAAAGCGAGGGAGGACGGGCGGCGGGTTCCGCGGTCGCGTGGGGGGGGCAAAGGCCCGTTTACACCTGCCTGCAGGTTTAATTATTATTATTATTATTATTCTGCCTAAATGATCGCATTTTTCACCCTCTGAACGTTAACCAAAACGCGATTTTTTTTGGCACACCCCTCTGACCGGGCAAAAAATTCGATAAACTGGAAAAGATATGTTCCCCCCCACCCCTCATTTTTGTGGGTGGGGCCAAACGTACACAAATTTTCAAGGTCTATGGAGACTGGAGACCATAAACTTTGCCGTAGACACATCAAATTTGGGTGAGGTGTGAATCACCTCAAGACATGCAAAAAACATCATTGTGGCCCATACCCACCGCCAACAGGAAGGCCGCCATCTTGCCTCAAAGTTGCCCCACCTCCAATTTGGAAAAAAGTCACACCTTGCATTTTAACGCACTTGTCCTAGGGACCAGATCCAATTGAGCTCATTTTTGCATGGGAGCATCTACAGGCATTGGCCATTAAAAGTTATATAAATTAAGTCAAAATCTCAAAAGGCGTGGCCAGGGCGCCATGGCCAAGTTTGACTCCTCCCCTTACAACTTCAACCACCTGTAACTCGGCTAAAAATGGTCCCATGTCCACAAAACTTTCCATGAAGGAAAATAGTCCCACCCCGAACGCAATGACATCAAAACACCTGACAACCGATATAGCGCCACATAGTGGATAATGAAAGAATTGCTGAAAAATGTTTCATTTATTACTCACAAGCGGCTGGGCACAATGATGTGAAATTTTCTTAGATTCATCAGAACACAGCCATGATCATAACTGAACATCAACAATAGCATAACATCAAACGTGTTAACATGGACACGCCCTCCTCGCCATTGAATCCGTGACCTTATGGGGAGGGGTGAGAACGTCCTGGAGTCATGAAATTTGGAACATAGGTTTAGGATACTGACACATATAGTACAATATGGGTGGACAACACATAACTGACAAGGAAGTGTTGCCATGGCGCCATGGCAAAGTTTGACTCCTCCCCTTACAACTTCAACCACCTGTAACTCGGCCAAAAATGGTCCCATGTCCACAAAACTTTCCATGAAGGAAAATAGTCCCACCCCGAACGCAATGACATCAAAACACCTGACAACCGATATAGCGCCACATAGTGGTTAATGAAAGAAATGCTGAAAACTGTTTCATTTATTATTCACAAGCAGCTGGGCAGAATGATGTGAAATTTGCTGAGATTCATCAGAACACAGCCATGATCATAACTGAACATCAACATTAGTATGACATCTAACGTATTACTATGGACACGCCCACCTCGCCATTCAATCCGTTAGCTTATGGGGAGGGTTGGGAACGTCCTGGAGTCATGAAAATTGGAACATAAGTTTAGGTGACTGTCACATATAGTCCAATAGGGGTGGACAACACATAACTGACAAGGAAGTGTTGCCATGGCGCCATGGCGAATTGCTAAATTATTGCAGCAGCACTGTAGTCAGTCCTCTTCTACAGTAATGCTTAACACAGGCTGTCCACAGGGCTGTGTGTTGAGCCCCACTTTGTATTCATTGTACACATATCACTGCATACCTGTTCATCCCACAAACATTATAGAGAAGTTTGCAGATGACACAACAATAGTGGGCCTCATTTCAGGAGGAGATGAGTCCCACTGGTGAGATGGTGCTCAGATAATAATATGCTACTGAATACATAATAAAAAACAGAACTCATTATTAATATTAGGAAGCATAGCAGTAAGCCACCTCCTCTATACATAGTCAAGGAGTGTGGGGAGAGTTAAGACAGGCAACCACTAGAGGGAGGCAAAGTACAAGAAGAGAAGAGAAGCAGTCTCCAGGGGATGCATTACAACATAATTTTTGGAAGTTATAGCTAAATTATTGCAGCAGCACTGTAGTCAGTCCTCCTCTACAGTAATGCTTAACACAGGCTGTCCACAGGGCTGTGTGTTGAGCCCCACTTTGTATTCATTGTACACATATCACTGCATACCTGTTCATCCCACAAACATTATAGAGAAGTTTGCAGATGACACAACAATAGTGGGCCTCATTTCAGGAGGAGATGAGTCCCACTGGTGAGATGGTGCTGCAGCAGCACTGTAGTCAGTCCTCCTCTACAGTAATGCTTAACACAGGCTGTCCACAGGGCTGTGTGTTGAGCCCCACTTTGTATTCATTGTACACATATCACTGCATACCTGTTCATCCCACAAACATTATAGAGAAGTTTGCAGATGACACAACAATAGTGGGCCTCATTTCAGGAGGAGATGAGTCCCACTGGTGAGATGGTGCTCAGATAATAATATGCTACTGAATACATAATAAAAAACAGAACTCATTATTAATATTAGGAAGCATAGCAGTAAGCCACCTCCTCTATACATAGTCAAGGAGTGTGTGGAGAGTTAAGACAGGCAACCACTAGAGGGAGGTAAAGTACAAGAAGAGAAGAGAAGCAGTCTACAGGGGATGCATTACAACATAATTTTTGGAAGTTATAGCTAAATTATTGCAGCAGCACTGTAGTCAGTCCTCCTCTACAGTAATGCTTAACACAGGCTGTCCACAGGGCTGTGTGTTGAGCCCCACTTTGTATTCATTGTACACATATCACTGCATACCTGTTCATCCCACAAACATTATAGAGAAGTTTGCAGATGACACAACAATAGTGGGCCTCATTTCAGGAGGAGATGAGTCCCACTGGTGAGATGGTGCTCACATAATAATATGCTACTGAATACATAATAAAAAACAGAACTCATTATTAATATTAGGAAGCATAGCAGTAAGTCACCTGGGTAGTACGGCCCCAAACATGTCTACATAAACATAACAAACAAAAGTTTTAGCGCACCTATTGTTAAAAGGAAGAATTGCTGAAATTTTTATTTTCTCTCTTTTTCTTTCACCAGCAGAAAAAACAAATACATGAAGGAATCACTAGGGCTCATTGACAGTACATGTAGACAGTGCAGAACTGTTTCCATGGCGACCAGCGTGCTACAATGGCTTTCTCTCCATATAAAACATGACAGTTACACCTAAGACAATTCCTGCATGATTTACAATAATCTTTGCACACATAATAGTGATCCCACTCGGACATGTCTGAATATCAATATTCACAAAACTGTCACAACCACACCTACTGCTGACATGACGTACTGCACAAATTTGTATCACATTTTGTACCAAGTCCAGTAGTCAGAATGAAATGACATTTTCAGTGGTTTCTCAAAGTGAATTGAACTACCCTCAGTGGAAGTCACTTTTGTACTGCGATAAAAACAGTTGCCATGAAAACACACTCCTTGCCTATCAATATGTTTTATACTTTGGAGGGTTGGGAAACTCCAAGAGTCACCAAATGTGGAACTTAAGTAAAGATGACTCTCTTCTGTAGTTCTGTGCTGTCTCCAACATGTACCTGAAATCTAATTGTTACCATGGCCGCATGTCCGAGTTTACCTGATCGCAATAAGTTGGATAGTTGTAATTTGGACAAACTGTGTCGGACTGTCACCAGTCATTGATAGTACATGTACATAGTACAGAACTGTTTCCAGGGCGACTGGCGTACTTCAGTGGCTTTCTTGCCAAACAAAACATGACAGTTACAGCTCCGATAATTCTCGCCTGATTTGGAAAAATCTTTGCACAAATCATACTGATGCCAATCTGAACATGTCTGTATATCAATATTCACAAAACTGTCACACCCACACCTACTGCTGACATGACGTACTGCACAAAATTGTTTCCAATTTTGCACAAAGACCAGTAGTCATGATGACATGACCTTTTCAGGGGTTCCTCAGAGTGCATTGGACTATCCTCGGTGGAAGTCACTTTTGTCCTGCGATAAGCACAGTTGCCATGAAAACCCATTCCTTGCCAATCAATATGTTTTATACTTTGGAGGGTTGGGAATGTCCAAGAGTCACCAAATGTGGAACATAAGTCAACATGACTCTCTTCAGTAGTTCTGTTGTTTCTGCAACATGTACCTGAAATGTAAATGTTACCATGGCCACATGTCCGAGTTTACCTGATCGCAATATGTTGGATAGTTGTAATTTGGACAAAATGTGTTGGACTGTCACCGGAATTGCAATGATGGAGATTAATCCCGCTCCGCACATTTGCCCCACCCACAAAAATGAGTGGTGGAGGTGCACATATCTTTTCCACTTGATCTATTTAGTTGCCAGAATGATGTGAAATTTTCTGAGATTCATCAGAACACAGCCATGATAATAACTGAACATCAACAATAGTATAACATCAAACGTGTTAACATAGACATGCCCTCCTCGCCATTCACACCGTGAGCTTATGGGGAGGGGTGGGAAGGTCTTGGAGGTCTCAATTTTTCAACATATGTTGAGGTCACTGTCATATGTAGTCCAATATTGATGGACAACACATAGCTTACAGGGAAGTGTTGCCCTGAAAACATGGTGACGGTTGACTACACGCCATGAAATTTCGGAAAGTTGTATCTTGGACAAACTTTTTCTGATTTTCACTAAATATTTGACAGTGGATAATAGTCCCACCCTGAACAGTCCCTAAAATTTCCCAATTTCAAATTCTCCTTTTAACTAAGATACATTTGCGGATTAATTTGCCTCTTGAACATATTGCACACCTTTTTGACATAAGCAGACAAAATGTGCTATATAAATAGACTTGTTTGCTTTGTAACAATTTTTGGAATAAAGTACACAATGGCTTACAAACTGCAGCTCTTTATTTCAAAGATGCAACACTGCAACCGTAACCATGACACAATACAATATAAACTGACATGCATGATCAATATGTATCATTGTTCTACCATGTTATAGCGCATAACTGTCTCATGCTACAGCACTACTCTAATGCGCACGTCACAAAACCACGGCTGCTGTGACATCCTAAATGGAACCACTGAATTTCACAGTTTTGGTTATCACAGGCAACCATGTCATCCAGCTCTTCTGGCTGCCTGCAAGTCCACCACACTTCTGCTGTGTTCTGTGCCTGCCAGATGTGGCAGGTGTGGAAAAGCACATGGAAATTAATTTAAAGAATGTCCTGCTCGCAATGCAGACTGCAAGAAATGTCAGAAAAAGGGGTATTTTGCTGCTTTGTGTAAAACAAAAATGACAGTGGAGGAACTTCAGCAGAGGGACATGAGTGAAAGTTTGGAGACATTGTTTTTGGGCACAATGACTACGGCACCTCCACCTAATGCTGCGTGGAAGAAGTCGATTGGAGTAAATGGCCAGCAGGTAGGGTTCAAAGCCAGGGACGACGGGCGGCGGGTTCCGCGGTCGCGCGGGGGGCGAAGGTCCGTTTACACCTGCCTGCAGGTTTAATTTTTTTTTTTATTATTATTATTCTGCCTAAATGATCGCATTTTTCACCCTCTGAACGTTAACCAAAACGCAATTTTTTTTGGCAAACCCCTCTGACCGGGCAAAAAATTCGATAAACTGGAAAAAATATGTGCCCCCCACCCCTCATTTTTGTGGGTGGGGTCAAACGTACAAGGTCTATGGAGACAGAAGACCATAAACTTTGCCGTAGACACATCAAATTTGGGTGAGGTGTGAATCACCTCAAGACATGCAAAAAACATTATTGTGGCCCATACCCACTGCCAACAGGAAGGCCGCCATCTTGCCTCAAATCGCCCCACCTCCAATTCGGGAAAAAAGTCACACCTCGCATTTGAACGCACTTGTCCTAGGGACCTGCTCCAATTGAGCTCATTTTTGCATGGCGGCATCTATAGGCATTGGCCATTAAAAGTTATATAAATTAGGTCAAAATCTCAAAAGGTGTGGCCAGGGCGCCATGGCGAAGATTGACTCCTCCCCTTACAAATTCAACCAGCTGTAACTCCCGCAAAACTTGTCCGATGTCCACAAAACTTTCCATCAAGGAAAATAGTGCCACCCCGGATACAATGACATCAAAATACCGGACAAAAGATATAGCACCACATAGTGGCTAATGAAAGAATTGCTGAAAACTGTTTTATTTATTACTCACGCACAGCTGGCCAGAATGACGTGAAATTTTCTGAGTTTCATCAGAACACAGACATGATAATAACTGAACATCAACGTTAGTATGACATCATACATGTTACGATGGACACGCCCTTCTTGCCATTCAACCCATGAGCTTATGGGGTGGGGTGGGAAGGTCTTGGAGGTCGAAATTTTTCAACATATGTTGAGGTCACTGTCATATGCAGTCCAATTTGGTTGGACAACACATAACTTACAGGGAAGTGTTGCCATGGCAACATGGCGATGGTTGACTACACGCCATGAAATTTCGGAAAGTTGTATCTTGGACAAACTTTTTCTGATGTCCACAAAACTTTCCATCAAGGAAAATAGTGCCACCCCGGATACAATGACATCAAAATACCGGACAAAAGATATAGTGCCACATAGTGGCTAACGAAAGAATTGCTGAAAACTGTTTTATTTATTATTCACGCACGGCTGGCCAGAATGACGTGAAATTTTCAGAGATTCATCAGAACAGAGACATGATCATACCTGAACATCAACATTAGTATGACATCATACATGTTACCATGGACACGCCTTTCTCGCCATTCAACCCATGACCTTATGGGGTGGGGTGGGAAGGTCTTGGAGGTCTAAATTTTTCAACATATGTTGAGGTCACTGTCATATGCAGTCCAATATGGGTGGACAACACATAACTTACAGGGAAGTGTTGCCATGGCAACATGGCGACGGTTGACTACACGCCATAAAATTTCTGAAAGTTGTATCTTGGACAAACTTTTCTGATTTCCACCAAATTTTCAAAAATGGATAATAATCCCACCCTGACCATTCCTATATAAAATAACAAAAGTTTTAGCACCGCCTAGTAGTAACAACATTAGACCCTTGTAAATTGAACATACTTTGCATGATTTGCAACAAATTTTATACGATCAATATTCTCCCTTCCACCAACTCGTCTATATACAAATAATAAACAACACTCATAGCGCCCCCTAATGATTAAAGGAAAAATTACTGACGGGCAAAACTTGTCCGATGGCCATAAAACTTTCCATGAAGGAAAAAAGTGCCACCCCGGACACAATGACATCAAAATACCTGACAAAAGATATAGCGCCACATAGTGGATAACGAAAGAATTGCTTAAAACTGTTTTATTTATTACTCACGCTCAGCTGGCCAGAATGGCGTGAAATTTTCTGAGTTTCATCAGAACACAGCCATGATCATAACTGAACATCAATGTTAGTATGACATCAAACATGTTACCATGGACATGCCATGACAAAAGGGATAATGCCACTTACTGCTCACAGTAAGATCTGAGCCAAATGGTTTACTTTATTATGCATGCAGCCGTTGCAGTGATGACGGCACATTTTCCCAGCCAGCGAGGGACTATGGGCGCTGGGTTCTGCGGGCGCGCGGGGGGCGAAAGCCCGTTCACACCTGCTTGCAGGTTTAATTTTTTTTTTTTTATTATTATTCTGCCTAAATGATCGCATTTTTCACCCTCTGAACGTTAACCAAAACGCAATTTTTTTTGGCAAACCCCTCTGACTGGGCAAAAAATTCAATAAACTGGAAAAAATATGTGCCCCCCCACCCCTCATTTTTGTGGGTGGGGTCAAACGTACAAGGTCTATGGAGACAGAAGACCATAAACTTTGCCGTAGACACATCAAATTTGGGTGAGGAGTGAATCACATCAAGACATGCAAAAAACATCATTGTGGCCCATACCCACCGCCAACAGGAAGGCCGCCATCTTGCCTCAAAGTCGCCCCACCTCCAATTCGGGAAAAAAGTCACACCTCGCATTTTAACGCACTTGTCCTAGGGACCTGCTCCAATTGAGCTCATTTTTGCATGGTGGCATCTATAGGCATTGGCCATTAAAAGTTATATAAATTAGGTCAAAATCTCAAAAGGCGTGGCCAGGGCGCCATGGCGAAGATTGACTCCTTCCCTTACAAATTCAACCAGCTGTAACTCCCGCAAAACTTGTCCGATGTCCACAAAACTTCCCATCAAGGAAAAGAGTGCGACCCCGGATACAATGACATCAAAATACCGGACAAAAGATATAGCACCACATAGTGGCTAATGAAAGAATTGCTGAAAACTGATTTATTTATTACTCACCACGGCTGGCCAGAATGACGTGAAATTTTCTGAGTTTCATCAGAACACAGACATGATCATAACTGAACATCAACGTTAGTATGACATCATACATGTTACGATGGACACGCCCTTCTCGCCATTCAACCCATGAGCTTATGGGGCGGGGTGGGAAGGTCTTGGAGGTCTAAATTTTTCAACATATGTTGAGGTCACTGTCATATGCAGTCCAATATGGGTGTACAACACATAACTTACAGGGAAGTGTTGCTATGGCAACATGGCGACGGTTGACTACACGCCATGAAATTTCGGACAGTTGTATCTTGGACAACCTTTTTCTGATGTCCACAAAACTTCCCATCAAGGAAAATAGTGCCACCCCGGATACAATGACATCAAAATACCGGACAATAGATATAGCGCCACATAGTGGCTAATGAAAGAATTGCTGAAAACTTTTTTATTTATTACTCACGCACGGCTGGCCAGAATGACGTGAAATTTTCAGAGATTCATCAGAACACAGACGTGATCATAACTGACCATCAACGTTATTATGATGTCATACATGTTACCATGGACACGCCCTTCTCGCCATTCCATCCATGAGCTTATGGGGCGGGGTGGGAAGGTCTTGGAGGTCGAAATTTTTCAACATATGTTGAGGTCACTGTCATATGCAGTCCAATATGGGTGGACAACACATAACTTACAGGGAAGTGTTGCCATGGCAATATGGCGACGGTTGACTACACGCCATGAAATTTCGGAAAGTTGTATCTTGGACAAACTTGTTCTGATTTCCACCAAATTTTCAAAAATGGATAATAATCCCACCCTGAACATTCCAATATAAAATAACAAAAGTTTTAGCGCCACCTAGTGGTAACAACATTAGACCCTTTTAAATTGGACATACATTGCACGATTTGCAACAAATTTTATACGATCAATATTCTCCCTTCCCCAAACCCGTCTATATACAAATAATAAACAACACTCATAGCGCCCCCTAATGATTAAAGGAAGATTTACTGACGGACAAAATTCTCTCATGTAGAAGTTAATAATTTTAAAATTAACTTTTAAACTCTGAATATTTTAAGCTCTAGAAATTGAGAATATTTATTTCCGATGAATTCCCGATATATATATAAAGGAAGAATTACTGACGGACAAAATTCTCTCATGTAGAAGTTAATAATTTTAAAATTAACTTTTAAACTCTGAATATTTTAAGCTCTAGAAATTGAGAATATTTATTTCCGATGAATTCCCGATATATATTTCAGATGTCCCATGGCGAGGAGTCAACCTTCTCCATGGTAACACTTACCTAATCAGTGATGTGCAGATCCAAAGAGACCAACAGCTGCTCTGAGTCTGAGAGTGTATTAAAGATCTTTGACTCTTTAAAATGGAGTCCTCTAACAACTCCTTCAAAATGGGAGAAAACAGGCCACTGTCTCATTTACAAACAGCAGAATCGTTACCTACGATGCAGCAAAGTTCAGACTCCTCAGCCTCACAGCAACCCCATTTTAATGACCAAGCACCTCCCACTGGACATATCATTCATTAAAAAACAGTTCAATAAATATTTCATTACCTACGATGCAGCAAAGTTCAGACTCCTCAGCCTCACAGCAACCCCATTTTAATGACCAAGCACCTCCCACTGGACATATCATTCATTCAAAAACAGTTCAATAAATATTTCTACAAAAACAGTTCACAGTTCACCATCTTCCAATATACAATATCTCACAAAAGTGAGTACACCCCTCACATTTTTATAAATATTTTATTATATCTTTTCATGGGACAACACTGAAGATATGACACTTAGATGTAATGTAGTCAATTTACAGCTTGTACAACAGTGGAAATCTATTGTCCTCTTACAATTACTCATGACTTCAATCTTGAAGGTTGTTCTCCAAAATTTACAACAATTTCCTTATCATTTTATACTTTTCTTTGTCAATCTATCTACATTTGAAACCATTTCCCTCAAATTTGTAATTTCCTCTTGTAAAATTGACTTTTCCTGTACATTTGAGACTATTATAAATTTGTGGATCATTTTATGAATGATTTTTCTTTATATTTTAATAAAATTACTGTTTCAATATAAATTTGAAACACATTGTTTAAGGGGAAAAAGCCAAAATATTATCACAATTTACACTTTTGACCATAATTTTGCAGAGGAACAACCAAAGAATAACTATGACTGCAATGGTCATGTGCCCGTAGCAAGCAGCGCCTCTTTGTGTTGGTCATATCATGTGACTTCTCCCATGGAAAAAGCACATATCAGGAATCACAGCATTGAAGCGGAGAGGACATGAAGGGAGAGGAAGTGCCTGTATTAAAAAAAATAAAAACAACAACAACAAAAAAAGTACATATTTAATAAAAACATTAAAATAATATTTCAATTATTCATTGGATTCGTCTGCAAGCCAAGGACCATCTCTGGTTAAAATTTCAGCAAAATCCATCCAGTAGTTTCTACATAATCCTACTAAATCACTGCAAGAAGTTTGAGCCTTGGTAGAGGTATGCAGTCATGGATCACCCCCAAAATATAATGGTTTGTGTGTAGGCCAAGAACCACTTCTGGTGAAAATTTCATCCAAATTCATCCAGTAGTTTTGGAGTATTGTTGGAAAAGTGTGTGAAGAATTTATCACTGCCCGCAAATATCCAAAAGTTGTTCCAAACAAGGGAGAAATGATATCACTTCAGAGGAACATGTATATTTCAAAAGCCTACAGTGAGAACAACCACCAAGCAACACTGTATTTCAGTGCAAGGAGTCAGATTATGGAACGATTATGGACCTGAATTAAAATCATGTACAATGCTTGGACAATTTAAACAAAAACTAAAGGAAGAAATACTCCAAACATATTTACAAGACGACATGTAAACTCACATAAGGATTGACATATCCAGCCTGTGTTGTGTTGTAGCTTAGTTTTTTTTTTGTTTTTTTTTTCTCTCTGTGACATTCTGTCTTAGATTTGTTTTGAATGGTAACCGCTTAACTTAGCTTAGCTTAGTTTTCTTTTTTTTCTCTCAGTCACACTTTGTCTTAGCTTTGTTTAAAATTGTAATCACTCTTGTCTTGTTTACTCTTTTTTCTCTTTTGAATTCTTGGATGGAATATGGGTGGGCAATATAAGCTGCGGCTTCAGCCATCACCCATTTCGGATAACTCACGTGGAATTGTTTAGTAGAAGGAGTCTTTGTCTAATTTGACCTTGTTGTTATATTATACAGTTTCTTTTAACCTGTACTGTATTATCCGAAATAAATTCATTCATTCATTCAGGATATAACAGCCTTGGTGGAGGTATGCATTCCACAGAAAGTTTTCAGTTTCAAATTTAGCAATGTTTTCTCACACAACTTATAACAAAATAAACGGAGCACTTATATTTAACGGTTAACATGCAAAATGTTACGTTTAAACCAACTTACAGGCTGGTTGGGAGAGGAATGACGTACGTCGTCTTCTTCTGAGGTTTTATGGTGGTTGGCAAACGCCTTGTAGGAGCATTACCGCCACCTTCTGGAACGGACTGTGATTCGAAATGGCATTACTGTCCTATATCCTTGAAATTAGTCCTGTTGCCCTAATAAACCTAAAAACTGCATGATAGACCGCATCTCCTGAACTTCTCTGCAAAATCTCTTTCATACTGAGTTGGTTTTGTCCTGCGATAAGCACAGTTGCCATGGAAACCCACTCATTGCATTTCAATAACGGACATTTATACATGGGGCAAACTTGCAACAATTTGCATTAAATTTCCAACGATTGATATTAGTCCTGCACCAAACAAGTCTACATAAAAATAACAAACAAAAGTTTTAGCGCCCCTATTTTTAAAAGGAAGAATTGATGAAAACTTTTTTCTCTCTTTTTCTCTCACTAGCAGAAAAAAAAAATGCATGAAGGAATCACTAGGGCTGATTGACAGTACATGTAGATAGTACAGAACTGTTTCCATGCCGACCAGCATGCTTCAACACACACAGTGCAGAGCATTGTTGCTAGATGGAATAATATGTAGATATATAAACACCCAGTGCGGAGCATTGTAGCTAGATGGAATAAATATGTAAATATATATACACACACAGTGCAGAGCATTGTTGCTAGATGGAATAATATGTAGATATATAAACACCCAGTGCGGAGCATTGTAGCTAGATGGAATAAATATGTAAATATATATACACACACAGTGCCGAGCATTGTTGCTAGATGGGATGAAACAGCACAACCGTCGACTTAGTTATCCTATATGGTATGATTATGTACCCATACATATTCTCACCCTCCATAGCGACCGCTATTTTCCTAATTGTATGCTGGAGGGGACCATTGTATGTCTTTTGCATTCAAAACTATTAGGTTGTCACGTCTTTAGGCTATCTCTAAGAGCAGCCCTACTTAGGTTGTACAGTCTGACAGCCGTTGGGATGAAGGACCTGCGAAACCTCTCGGTTGTGAACCTAGGATGATGTAGTCTGCTGCTAAATGAACTCCACCATGCGTTCAGTATGTCCTGCATAGGGTGGAACTCGGACTCCAGCAGAGATGACAGTTTAGCCACCGTCCTTCTCTCTCCTATCTCCTCCACTGGGACAACGCGCTACCCCAGGACAGAGCTAGCTTTCTTGATCTGTTTGTTCAGTCTCTTCGTATCGGCTGCCATAATGCCACTGCCCCAGCAGACCACCGTGTCATACAATGTCTTCAGCAGCGCCCCTTGTACACCAAAAGACATGTGTCCTCAGTAGGAACAGCCTGCGCTGTCCCTTCTTGTAGAGTGCGTCAGTATAGTGTGACCAGTCTAGTTTATTGTTCACATGAACACCCAGGTACTTATAGGATGTCACCATCTCAATGTCTGTTCCCTGTATATTTACTGGTGATGTGAGGTGTTGTCCTGAAATGAGAGTGGAGCAACTTCAGCAGAGGGACATGACTGAAAGTTTGGAGACATTGTTTTTGGGCACAATGACTACGGCACCTCCACCTAATGCTGCGTGGAAGAAGTCGATTGGAGTAAATGGCCAGCAGGTAGTGTTCAAAGCGAGGGAGGACAGGCGGCGGGTTCTGCGGTCGCGCGGGGGGCGAAGGTCCGTTTACACTTGCCTGCAGGTTTAATTAGGGCCTGAGCCACTGACAACGTCAGTCGGCGAAAGCCCTATTGTATCCGCTCACGTTTCTTTATTAGGGCCTGAGCCACTGACAACGTCAGTCGGCGAAAGCCCTATTGTATCCCCTTGCGTTTATTTATTAGGGTCTGAGCCACTGACAACGTCAGTCGGCGAAAGCCCTATTGTAATTGCTCACGTTTATTAGGGCCTGAGCCACTGACAACGTCAGTCGGCGAAAGCCCTATTGTAATTGCTCACGTTTATTAGGGCCTGAGCCACTGACAACGTCAGTCGGCGAAAGCCCTATTGTAATTGCTCACGTTTATTTATTATTATTATTTTTCACTATTATTCTGCCTAAATGATCGCATTTTTCACCCTCTGAACGTTAACCAAAACGCGATTTTTTTTGGCAAACCCCTCTGATCGGGCAAAAAATTCGATAAACTGGAAAAGATATGTGCCCCCCCACCCCTCATTTTTGTGGGTGGGGCCAAACGTACAAGGTCTATGGAGACTGGAGACCATAAACTTTTCCGTAGAGACATAAAATTTGGGTGAGGTGTGAATCACATCAAGACATGAAAAAAACATCATTGTGGCCCATACCCACCGCCAACAGGAAGGACGCCATCTTGCCTCAAAATCGCCCCACCTCCAATTCGGAAAAAAGTCACACCTCGCATTTTAACGCACTTGTCCTAGGGACCTGATACAATTGAGCTCATTTTTACATGGGGGCATTTACAGGCATTGCCCATTAAAAGTTATATAAATTAAGTCAAAATCTCAAAAGGCGTGGCCAGGGCACCATGGCGAAGTTTGACTCCTCCCCTTACAAATTATACCACCTGTAACTCAGCCAAAATTTGTCCGATGTCCACAAAACTTTACATGAAGGAAAACAGTGCCACCCCGGACGCAATGACCTCAAAATACCTGACAACCGATATAGCGCCACATAGTGGTTAACAAAAGAATTGCTGAAAACTGTTTTATTTATTACTCACAAGCGGCTGGCCAGAATGACGTGAAATTTTCAGAGATTCATCAGAACACAGAAATGATCATAACTGAACATCAACATTAGTATGACATCATACGTGTTACCATGGACACGCCCTTCTCGCCATTCAATCCATGAGCTTATGGGGAGGGGTTTGACGGTCTTGGAGGTCTAAATTTTTCAACATATGTTGAGGTCAATGTCATGTGTAGTACAATATGGGTGGATGACACATAACTTACAGGGAAGTGTTGCCATGGCAACATGGCGACGGTTGACTACACGCCATGAAATTTCAGAAAGTTGTATCTTGGACAAACCTTTTCTGATTTCCACCAAATTTTCAAAAATGGATAATAATCCCACCCTGAACATTCCTATATAAAATAACAAAAGTTTTAGCGCCGCCTACTGGTAACAACATTAGACCCTTGTAAATTGGACATACGTTGCACTATTTGCAACAAATTTTATTCGATCAATATTCTCCCTTCCCCGAACTCGTCTATATACAAATAATAAACAACACTCATAGCGCCCCCTAATGATCAAAGGAAGAATTACTGACGGGCAAAACTTGCCTGATGTCCACAAAACTTTCCATGAAGGAAAATAGTGCCACCCCGGATGCAATGACATCAAAATACCTGACAAAAGATATAGCGCCACATAGTGGTAAATGAAAGAATTGCTGAAAACTGTTTTATTTATTACTCGTGCGCGGCTTGCTAGAATGACGTGAAATTTTCTGAGATTCATCAGAACACAGACATGATCATAACTGAACATCAACGTTAGTATGACATCATATGTATTACCATGGACACGCCCTCATCACCATTCAATCCATGAGCTTATGGGGAGGGGTGGGAAGGTCTTGGAGGTCTAAATTTTTCAACATATGTTGAGGTCACTGCCATGTGTAGTACAATATGGGTGGACAACACATAACTTACAGGGATGTGTTGCCATGGCAACATGACGACGGTTGACTACTCGCCAAGAAATTTTGGAAAGTTGTATCTTGGAAAAAGTTTTTCTGATTTTCATCAAATTTTCGACAATGGATAATAGTCCCACCCTGAACACTCCTATATAAAATAACAAAGTTTTAGCGCCTCCTAGTGGTAACAACATTACACCCTTGTAAAATGGCCAAACTTTGTACGATTTGCAACAAATTTTATACGATCAATATTCTCCCTTCCCCGAACTTGTCTATATACAAATAATAAACAAAATGCTTAGCGCCCCCTAATGATTAAAGGAAGAATTACTGATGACTTTTTTTTTAATTTTTATCTCACCAGCTTAACAAAATTACATGAGGGAATGACTTGGGCTCATTGATAGTACATGTACATAGTAGAGAACTGTTTCCAGGGCGACTGGCGTGCTTCAGTGGCTTTCTCGTCAAACAAAACATGACAGTTACAGCTCAGACAATTCTCGCCTGATTTGGAAAAATCTTTGCACAAATCATACTGATCCCCCTCTGAACATGTCTGTATATCAATATTCACAAAACTCTCACACCCACACCTACTGCTGACATGACGTACTGCACAAAATTGTTTCTAATTTTGCACAAAGACAAGTAGTCATGATGACATGACCTTTTCAGGGTTTCCTCAGAGTGCATTGGACTATCCTCGGTGGAAGTCACTTTTGTCCTGCGATAAGCACAGTTGCCATGAAAACCCATTCCTTGCCAATCAATATGTTTTATACTTTGGAGGGTTGGGAATGTCCAAGAGTCACCAAATGTGGAACGTACTCAACATGACTCTCTTCAGTAGTTCTGTGGTTTCTGCAACATGTACCTGAAAGGTAAGTGTTACCATGGCCACATGTCCGAGTTTACCTGATCGCAATATGTTGGATAGTTGTAATTTGGACAAAATGTGTCAGACTGTCACCGGAATTGCGATGATGGAGATTAATCCGGCTCCGCACATTTGCCCCACCCACAAAAATGAGTGGTGGAGGTGCACATATCTTTTCCACTTGACCTATTTTGTTGCCGGAATTGCTATGATGGAGATTGGTCCCATTCTGCGCACTTACTTCTACATAAAAATATTTGTCATACATTTGCAGATTAATTTGCCTCTTGAACATATTGCACACTGTTTTGACATCAGCAGACAAAATGTGCTATATAAATACACTTGCTTGCTTTGTAACAATTTTTCGAATAAAGTACACAATGGCTTACAAACTGCAGCTCTTTATTTCAAAGATGCAAAACTGTAACCATAACCATGACACAATACAAGAATATAAACTGACATGCATGATCAATATGTATCATTGTTCTACCATGTTATAGCGCATAACTGTCTCATGCTACAGCACTACTCTAATGCACAAATCACAAAACCACGGCTGCTGTGGGGTTTTTAAAAGGAAGAATTGCTGAAAATTTTTTTCTCTCTTTTTCTCTCACTAGCAGAAAAAAAAATGCATGAAGGAATCACTAGGGCTGATTGACAGTACGTGTAGATAGTACAGAACTGTTTCCATGGCGACAAGCGTGCTTCAACACACACAGTGCAGAGCATTGTAGCTAGATGGAATAATATGTAGATATATAAACACCCAGTGCGGAGCATTGTAGCTAGATGGAATAAATATGTAAATATACAGTATATACACACAGTGCAGAGCATTGTTGCTAGATGGCATGAAACAGCACAACCGTCTACTTAGTTATCCTATATGGTATGATTATGTACCCATACATATTCTCACCCTCCATAGCGACCGCTATTTTCCTAATTGTATGCTGGAGGGGACCATTGTATGTCTTTTGCATTCAAAACTATTAGGTTGTCACGTCTTTAGGCTATCTCTAAGAGCAGCCCTACTTAGGTTGTACAGTCTGACAGCCGTTGGGATGAAGGACCTGCGAAACCTCTCGGTTGTGCACCTAGGATGATGTAGTCTGCTGCTAAATGAACTCCACCGTGCGTTCAGTATGTCCTGCATAGGGTGGAACTCGGACTCCAGCAGAGATGACAGTTTAGCCACCGTCCTTCTCTCTCCTATCTCCTCCACTGGGACAATGCGCTACCCCAGGACAGAGCTAGCTTTCTTGATCTGTTTGTTCAGTCTCTTCCTATCGGCTGCCATAATGCCACTGCCGCAGCAGACCACCGTGTCATACAATGTCTTCAGCAGTGCCCCTTGTACACCAAAAGACCTGAGTCTCCTCAGTAGGAACAGCCTGCGCTGTCCCTTCTTGTAGAGTGCGTCAGTATAGTGTGACCAGTCTAGTTTATTGTTCACATGAACACCCAGGTACTTATAGGATGTCACCATCTCAATGTCTGTTCCCTGTATATTTACTGGTGATGTGAGGTGTTGTCCTGAAATGAGAGTGGAGCAACTTCAGCAGAGGGACATGACTGAAAGTTTGGAGACATTGTTTTTGGGCACAATGACTACGGCACCTCCACCTAATGCTGCGTGGAAGAAGTCGATTGGAGTAAATGGCAAGCAGGTACTGTTCAAAGCGAGGGAGGACGGGCGGCGGGTTCCGCGGTCACGCGGGGGGGCGAATGTCCGTTTACACCTGCCTGCAGGTTTAATTAGGGCCTGAGCCACTGACAACGTCAGTCGGCGAAAGCCCTATTGTATCCGCTCGCGTTTCTTTATTATTAGGGCCTGAGCCACTGACAACGTCAGTCGGCGAAAGCCCTATTGTAATTGCTCACGTTTATTTATTATTATTATTATTTTTCACTATTATTCTGCCTAAATGATCGCATTTTTCACCCTCTGAACGTTAACCAAAACGCAATTTTTTTTGGCAAACCCCTCTGACCGGGCAAAAAATTCGATAAACTGGAAAAGATATGTGCCCCCCACCCCTCATTTTTGTGGGTGGGGTCAAACGTACAAGGTCTATGGAGACTGGAGACCATAAACTTCGCCGTAGACGCATCAAATTTGGGTGAGGTGTGAATCACCTCAAGACATGCAAAAAACATCAATGTGGCCCATACCCACCACCAACAGGAAGGCCGCCATCTTGCCTCAAAGTCGCCCCACCTCCAATTCGGAAAAAAGTCACACCTCGCATTTTAACGCACTTGTCCTAGGGACCAGATCCAATTGAGCTCATTTTTACATGGGGGCATCTACAGGCATTGGCCATTTAAAGTTATATAAATTAAGTCAAAATCTCAAAAGGCGTGGCCAGGGCGCCATGCCATGGCGAAGTTGCTGAAAACTGTTTTATTTATTACTCGTGCGCGGCTTGCCAGAATGACGTGAAATTTTCTGAGATTCATCAAAACAGAGCGATGATCATAACTCAACATCAACATTAGTATGACATCATACGTGTTACCATGGACACGCCCTTCTCGCAATTCAATCCATGAGCTTATGGGGACGGGTGGGAAGGTCTTGGAGGTCTCAATTTTTCAACATATGTTGAGGTCACTGTCATATGCAGTGCAATATGGGTGGACAACACATAAGTTACAGGGAAGTGTTGCCATGGCAACATGGTGACGGTTGACTACACACCATGAAATTTCGGACAGTTGTATCTTGGACAACCTTTTTCTGATGTCCACAAAACTTCCCATCAAGGAAAACAGTGCCACCCCGGATACAATGACATCAAAATATCGGACAATAGATATAGCGCCACATAGTGGCTAATGAAAGAATTGCTGAAAACTGTTTTATTTATTACTCACGTACGGCTGGCCAGAATGACGTGAAATTTTCAGAGATTCATCAGAACACAGACGTGATCATAACTGAACATCAACGTTATTATGACGTCATACGTGTTACCATGGACACGCCCTTCTCCCCATTCAACCCATGAGCTTATGGGGCGGGGTGGGAAGGTCTTGGAGGTCTAAATTTTTCAACATATGTTGAGGTCACTGTCATATGCAGTCCAATATGGGTGGACAACACATAACTTACAGGGAAGTGTTGCCATGACAACATGGTGACGCTTGACTACACACCATGACATTTCCGAAAGTTGTATCTTGGACAATCTTTGTCTGATTTTCACTACATATTTGACAGTGGATATTAGTCCCACCCTGAACATTCCCTACGCCACTGACAGTCTGCCCATGTCACAGACAATAGTTTAGGTTGTGAAATGTTTTGAAATCTGTCCACACTTAAAAGCATATGCTAGTTGTGCTTCTTTGCCATTTTTTCACATAAATTCTCACCTGTTATTAAATTGTGACTTCAGCACATTAGTTTGCTACAAACAAATTTACCACTCTTAACAACTTTTAATTTATTAGAAAAATGTTTCAAACATTATGTTCGCAAGCATGTCCACGTGACAAACACACAATGCATTCTGGGAAGTGAAGTCCGCATGTTACATCAACAGACTACAGCCCACTTTTTGATCATTGCGTAACATCTTCTTTATAATCGTCAAACCACAATTTGCAAGATTTTAGACTACGTAAACCGCAATTTGCAAAACTTAAAAAAAGGTTTTAAACAATATTGATTCGCCCATTATGACGTAGTGTCCATAGAATTCACCAAGTGCATTCTGGGTACGCTCGGAACCGTTCGCGGACATCACGTAAAAGCTGGAGACATCGTCACAAAGCAGACATGGGGGAGTCTTGCTGTGTGGTAAACTGTAATAGTCGTTCTCACAACCGCCGTGGAGAAAAGATAAACCACGGAATAGGCTTTTTTCGTTTTCCAGCCTGGAAGAAGAACAGCACAGCTCACGTTTCGGATGTAACGAAGAGGCGACGCCTGGCCTGGATTGCAGCAGTCAGAAGACCCAACGTAACTTTCAAACACGCACCTGTATCGATGGTGGTGTGCTCAAAGCATTTTTATAAAGGTACGTTATGATTTATGGTGTACGTCTGTTGTTAAAACTTGCTTGTGTTGTGGTTAAGACTTGCTTGGTCATAGCTTTTAACCTACATCAGCAGTGCTAAGCTAAACAGAGCTAAGCTAAAGACACTCCGATATCAGAGTAGCTAGAAAAAGTTCCCCCTCACACACCTGTGTGAGCGGGTTTAATTTGTTCTACTCCAAAGTATTTTCTTAATTTTTCCTTTGCTTTAACAGCAGACCAGCTTATGAAATGCTAGACTGTGATCCTGACTGGGCACCTTCTCTAAACCTTAGGCATGCAGAGCTTCCAGCTGCCACTCCTGACAGGTTTAACCGCTTATGCAGATGGACAAGATTATGACAAAAAGAATCAGCAGGGCATGCAAGTGATCCTCCCAGCACAGACCTCCAAGATCAGTGGCCACGTGACTGAGATGGATAATGTAGCTCCTTCAGGTCGTCTTTTTTTATTTCACCTATGTTTTTCTTTCTAAAATGTGTCTTGGGATTCCTTTTGATTACAAAATATATTAACTACAGTTGTTTATTGTCCTGATCAGCAACAGATGACACCACACCTCTGGCTGAGATGGAGGAGACGACATCTGATGAAGCAGCACAGATCTGTCAGGCTGATGATGCTCCAGAGGACAATGCACAAGAGCGACAGAACTACAGCAAGTGTCACTGTAGACTTAAAGAATTTTTACTCTTCCAAGAGGAGAACAGAAAGTTAAAGGGAGAGCTCTCCAGAAATACTCTGGATGACAATTTCCTCAAAGATAATCACTCAAAGGTGAAATACTACACTGGGCTTCCATCTTTCAGTTTAATGGCTCTGCTGATGCAATTTTTACCCAGCCTAACAAAGACAGAAAAAAAATCCCAATTTCAAATTCTCCTTTTAACTAACATACATTTGCAGATTAATTTGCCTCTTGAACATATTGCACACCTTTTGGACATAAGCAGACAACATGTGCTATATAAATACACTTGCTTGCTTTGTAACAACATTTGGAATAAAGTACACAATGGCTTACAAACTCCAGCACTTTATTTCAAAGATGGAAAAGTGTAACCATAACCATGACACAATACAAGTATATAAATTGACATGCAAGTTCGACATGTATCATTGTTCTACCATGTTATAGCGCATAACTGTCTCATGATACAGCACTACTCTAATGCGCATGTCACAAAACCACGGCTGCTGTGGGCTTGGTGCTTCAGAGTCCCCCACATCCTAAATGGAAACACTGACTTTCAGTTTTGGTTATCACAGGCAACCATGTCATCCAGCTCTTCTGGCTGCCTGCAAGTCCACCACACTTCTGCTGTGTTCTGTGCCTGTCTTCTGGGATTGTGTGTGGGACCTGGCTGTAATGCAGTTAGACGTCGTCTTTTGGCCTTCTGGGTGGGTTTATCTGCTGCAGCTTTCCTCTTGTGTTGTGGGGTCAGAGTCAGTAAAGTGACGGGCAACAAGCTCAGGTAGGACAGCTTTAGAAAAAAAGTTCTGCGTAACTGGTAAAAGTGTGTGAATCTGGTGTGACGCGTACAACAACACAACTTTTTGTGGTCCACACACCAAAATCACAGAAAGGTGAGCCTGTCACAAAGATTTGCGTTTGTACCTGCTGCAACCGGTATTTTCCTAATTGTATGCTGGAGGGGACCATTGTATGTCTTTTGCATTCAAAACTATTAGGTTGTCACGTCTTTAGCCTATCTCTAAGAGCAGCCCTACTTAGGATGTACAGTCTGACAGTCGTTGGGAGGAAGGACCTGCGAAACCTCTCGGTTGTGCACCTAGGATGATGTAGTCTGCTGCTAAATGAACTCCACCGTGCGTTCAGTATGTCCTGCATAGGGTGGAACTCGGACTCCAGCAGAGATGACAGTTTAGCCACCGTCCTTCTCTCTCCTATCTCCTCCACTAGCACAACGCGCTACCCCAGGACAGAGCTAGCTTTCTTCATCTGTTTGTTCAGTCTCTTCCTATCGGCTGCCATAATGCCACTGCCCCAGCAGACCACCGTGTCATACAATGTCTTCAGCAGCGCCCCTTGTACACCAAAAGACATGAGTCTCCTCAGTAGGAACAGCCTGCGCTGTCCCTTCTTGTAGAGTGCGTCAGTATAGTGTGACCAGTCTAGTTCATTGTTCAGATGAACACCCAGGTACTTATAGGATGTCACCATCTCAATGTCTGTTCCCTGTATATTTACTGGTGATGTGAGGTGTTGTCCTGAAATGAGAGTGGAGCAACTTCAGCAGAGGGACATGACTGAAAGTTTGGAGACATTGTTTTTGGGCACAATGACTACGGCACCTCCACCTAATGTGCGTGGAAGAAGTCGATTGGAGTAAATGGCCAGCAGGTACTGTTCAAAGCGAGGGAGGACGGGCGGCGGGTTCCGCGGTCGCGCGGGGGGGGCGAAGGCCAGTTTACACCTGCCTGCAGGTTTAATTATTATTTGCTATTTTTCTGCCTAAATGATCGCATTTTTCACCCTCTGAACGTTAACCAAAACGCGATTTTTTTTGGCAAACCCCTCTGACCGGGCAAAAAAATTTGATAAACTGGAAAAAATATGTGCCCCCCCAACCCTCATTTTTGTGGGTGGGGTCAAACGTACAAGGTCTATGGAGACTGGAGCCCATAAACTTTGCCGTAGACACATCAAATTTGGGTGAGGTGTGAATCACCTCAAGACATGCAAAAAACATCATTGTGGCCCATACCCACCGCCAACAGGAAGGCCGCCATTTTGCCTCAAAGTCGCCCCACCTCCTATTTGGAAAAAAGTCACACCTTGCATTTTAACGCACTTGTCCTAGGGACCAGATCCAATTGAGCTCATTTTTACATGGGGGCATCTACAGGCATTGGCCATTAAAAGTTATATAAATTAAGTCAAAATCTCATAAGGCGTGGCAAGGGCGCCATGGCGAAGTTTGACTCCTCCCCTTACAACTTCAACCACCTGTAACTCGGCTAAAAATGGTCCCATGTCCACAAAACTTTCCATGAAGGACAATAGTGTGACCCCGGACGCAATGACATCAAAACACCTGACAACCGATATAGCGCCACATAGTGGTTAATGAAAGAATTGCTGAAAACTGTTTCATTTATTACTCACAAGCGGCTGGGCAGAATGATGTGAAATTTTCGGAGATTCATCAGAACACAGCAATGATCATAACTGAACATCAACAATAGCATAACATCAAACATGTTAACACGGACACGCCCTCGTCGCCATTGAATCCGTGAGCTTATGGGGAGGGGTGAGAACGTCCTGGAGTCATGAAATTTGGAACAAAGGTTTAGGTTACTGTAACATATAGTACAATATGGGTGGACAACACATAACTGACAAAGAAGTGTTGCCATGGCGCCATTGCGAAGTTTGACTCCTCCCCTTACAACTTCAAACAACTCTAACTCGGCCAAAAATGGTTCCATGTCCACAACACTTTCCATGAAGGAAAAT
Organism: Pholidichthys leucotaenia; assembly: GCA_020510985.1. Classification (NCBI taxonomy): domain Eukaryota; kingdom Metazoa; phylum Chordata; class Actinopteri; order Cichliformes; family Pholidichthyidae; genus Pholidichthys; species Pholidichthys leucotaenia. Next base: position 445,626,801 of record CM035837.1, on the reverse strand, counting down.
AGTGCGACCCCGGATGCAATGACGTCAAAACACCTGACAACCGATATAGCGCCACATAGTGGGAAATGAAAGAATTGCTGAAAACTGTTTCATTTATTCCTCACAAGCGGCTGGGCAGAATGATGTGAAATTTTCGGAGATTCATCAGAACACAGCCATGATCATAACTGAACATTAACAATAGCATAACATCAAACGTGTTAACACGGACACGCCCTCCTCGCCATTGAATCCGTGAGCTTATGGGGAGGGGTGAGAACGTCCTGGAGTCATGAAATTTGGAACAAAGGTTTAGGTTACTGTAACATATAGTACAATATGGGTGGACAACACATAACTGACAAGGAAGTGTTGCCATGGCGCCATTGCGAAGTTTGACTCCTCCCCTTACAACTTCAAACAACTCTAACTCGCCCAAAAATGGTTCCATGTCCACAACACTTTCCATGAAGGAAAATAGTGCGACCCCGGATGCAATGACATCAAAACACCTGACAACCGATATAGCGCCACATAGTGGGAAATGAAAGAATTGCTGAAAACTGTTTCATTTATTACTCACAAGCGGCTGGGCAGAATGATGTGAAATTTTCGGAGATTCATCAGAACACAGCAATGATCATCACTGAACATTAACAATAGCATAACATCAAACGTGTTAACATGGACACGCCCTCCTCGCCATTGAATCCGTGAGCTTATGGGGAGGGGTGAGAACGTCCTGGAGTCATGAAATTTGGAACATAGGTTTAGGTTACTGACATATATAGTACAATATGGGTGGACAACACATAACTGACAAGGAAGTGTTGCCATGGCACCGTGGCAAAGTTTGACTCCTCCCCTTACAACTTCAACCACCTGCAACTCGGTCGAAAATGGTCCCATGTCCACAAAACTTTCCATCAAGGAAAATAGTGCCACCCCGGATACAATGACATCAAAATACCGGACAAAAGATATAGTGCCACATAGTGGCTTACGAAAGTATTGCTGAAAACTGTTTTATTTATTACTCTAAACTAAATATGTATTACTAAATATGTAAATATATATACACACAGTGCAGAGCATTGTTGCTAGATGGAATAATATGTAGATATATAAACACCCAGTGCAGAGCATTGTAGCTAGATGGAACTAGAAAAGCACTCGGAGAGCGCAGACCTCCGCCAAGCGGCACAGTTCCCCCCATACAGTGTTTGTGTGTACGTTTTCAGATTCCCTGAGCATGAAAAGATATGACTAGCAATTGGATTCACAATGATTATTTGTTTATTTGACATGGACAGTGCAATAAACAGACAATTAATGAATGACAATCAATGTGATAGTGATAGGATTAGTGGTTCAGTAGTGTAAAACGGGGCTATAAGGGACGGCGGGTTGATAAGGGACACTTTTCTGGGAAATGTTTTAAATGTAATTCTGCTTTTTTTATTTTGAACAGGACGCTGAGTTGTATTGTTATTGTCAAATATCCATGAATCCTTCATCAAATCTAGGCGGAAGCAAAATTAAAAAAGCAGAATTACATTTAGAAAAGTGTCCCATATTACCCCGCCGTCCCTTATAGCCCCGTTTTACGGTTGTAAAAACATTGCCTCCTTGGCGGAGGTAATAAACTGAAGTGTTGGTGTGTCCATCTCCTCCACTGACGGATGCAGATTGGTTAGACAGGTTGCCGTGGGTTTTATATTATATTGGGGTTGCGCTCCGCAGCAAAACAGAATTTAGAATTTTCCCCAGCAGAGAGGTCGTTTTTACGCAGCGCCTATAGCTGGGCGGGGAATTTGTGGCAAATAATCGGGCGGCGGACAGGTGGCCATGTCAGGTTTTGCAGCGTGGTGCAAAAACACGCACGCTGGCGGGCCCAGCAGTGTTTTCCGCGTGCTTTTGTGCCTAAAACGTTGAAGAACGCGGAGTTTGTGTTGGTCAGACACGACGACCAGCGCAATGTGCGCAGCGCCTATGGCTGGCGGGCCCAGGCCAGCAGTGTTTTCCGCATGCTTTTGTGGCTAAAACGTTGAAGAAGGTGGAGTTTGTGTTGGTCAGACACGACGCCCAGCGCCGTCCATTGCGCCTGCGCACATGTTGAAAATGGCCATATGTCACAGTGTGGAAAAATGCTTTAAAAAATTCCTGTATGCAGACGGTGATGCGGATCATCCCCAAAATTTAATCAGTTCTTCCTTGTACCATTTCCAACAACGCCTGAAAGTTTCCTGGAAATCTGTCCAAGACTTTTTGAGTTATCTTGCTAACCAACAGACAGACAGACAGACAGACAGACACACAAACCCTGGCAAAAACATAACCTCCTCCTGGCCTTTTCGGCCTGGCGGAGGTAATAAATATCTAAATATATATACACACACAGTGCAGAGCATTGTTGCTAGATGGGATGAAACAGCACAACCGTCTACTTAGTTATCCTATATGGTATGATTATGTACCCATACATATTCTCACCCTCCATAGCGACCGGTATTTTCCTAATTGTATGCTGGAGGGGACCATTGCATGTCTTTTGCATTCAAAACTATTAGGTTGTCACGTCTTTAGCCGCAGTGGTTAGCACTGTTGCCTTACAGCTAGAAGGTTCCTGGTTCAAATCCCCAGGCTGGCAGGGGTAGGAACCTTTCTGTGTGGAGTTTGCATGTTCTCCCTGTGCTGCGTGGGTTTACTCCGGGGGCTCCGGTTTCCTCCCACAATCCAAAGACATGCATGTTAGGTTAATTGGCTGTTCTAAATTGTCCCTAGATATCTGTTTCCTATAGGCCCTTAGAATAGAGGGTTAGTACTAGTGAAAGCACTTTGAGTGGTCTTTGTGACTAGAAAAGCGCTATATAAGTGCAGGTTAGTTAGTTAGTTAGTTAGCTATCTCTAACAGCAGCCCTACTTAGGTTGTACAGTCTGACAGCCGTTGGGAGGAAGGACCTATGAAACCTCTCGGTTGTGCACCTAGGATGATGTAGTCTGCTGCTAAATGAACTCCACCGTGCGTTCAGTATGTCCTGCATAGGGTGGAACTCGGACTCCAGCAGAGATGACAGTTTAGCCACCGTCTTTCTCTCTCCTATCTCCTCCACTGGGACAACGCACTACCCCAGGACAGAGCTAGCTTTCTTCATCTGTTTGTTCAGTCTCTTCCTATCGGCTGCCATAATGCCACTGCCCCTTTTTTTTTTTTTTCCGGTTCCGGTTCCGCCGGACCGGCGGCGCCACACGAGTCGGCTGCCTGTTGCAATAGCCTTTTTTTTTAATCTTCCTTCTTCTTTCTACACCTTTCACTCTGTATATATATCACGGACGCACGGATCACCCCGGGGGTCTCCCGGGTCGGCGGACGGAGCCACGGTTTGCAGCGGGAGACGTTACAGCGGGGAGGAGCTAGTGCTAGCTAGCACTTGGCCGCCGCCCGGTGCTAATGGGAAACTCGACATACCGGGAGCTGTAGCGAAAATGACGCGGGTGCCGGGCTGGAGTTTAGGCGGCATGAAAGAAATATAAGACAGAATAATAAAGAGCGATGGCAAGAACCAAGCAGACCGCCCGTAAAATCTACTGGAGGAAGAAGCCCCCCCAGGATGCAGCTAGCCACCAGGGCTGCTCGGAGAGGCGCTCCGGCCACCGGCAGAGTGAAGAGGCCTCGCCGTCACAGTACCGTGGCTCTGAGAGAGATCTGTCGCTACCAGAAATCCACGGAGCTGCTCATCCGTAAGCTGCCCGTCCAGCGCCTGGTGAGGGAGATCGCTCAGGACTTCAAGACCGTCCTGCGTTTCCTGAGCTTCGCCGTCATGGCTCTGCAGGAGACCAACGAGGCCCACCTGGTGGTCTCTTCTTCGCTAAGGGGGTCACCATCATGCCCAAAGACTTCGAGCTGGCCCGCTGCATCCGCGGAGAGAGAGCTTAGACTTTCTGCTGCACATTCACCAGCCATAATGCTCTGCACTGTGTCTATATATATATACATTTATAGTAATATGGACATATGTTTACTAGATGTTGTTTTTTCTTGCCTTCTGATTGTTGCTCTGAGTGTTGCTATCCCTATGCTGTTGCAATCCTGGAATTTCCCCATTGTGGGACTAATAAAGGCTTATCTTATCTTATCTTATCTTATCTTATAGGATGTCACCATCTCAATGTCTGTTCCCTGTATATTTTTTTTTCCACAATATCTTTATTGAACCTTTTTTTTTTTTTAACAAACATGATACAAACAATCAAACACTAACACTAAAGTACTACAAAAAAAAAAAATGCACTAAAAACACCAACAACCACCAACAAAATCAAGTCTTCAACAATGCTCCTCTGTTTAGTCTAGACAATCCAATACATAAGTATACATATTATGTTCACCAGTTTGGAATTTACAAGGTCCACACACATCATTCACCTTCTTCTTCAAGAGTTATGTTTAAATTTTTTACATAATCAATAAAAGGTCTCCATATATTCTCAAACACAATTTCCTTTGATTTCAGTATATATGTTATTCTTTCTAATGGAAGGTTTGTTAACATCTGTCTTAACCACTGAGTCACATCTGGTCTATGAGTCTTTTTCCATAATAGTGCAATACATTTTTTGGCATTAAGCAAACTGAGGTCTATGAATGTTCTTTCACTTTTATTAAAATTATGCTTTTCTGGGTACAGACCCAACAAAAACAGTTTAGGATTCAATATGATTTGTTTTGAGATTAATTTTTCAATTGTTACCCTCACCTCTTCCCAAAACATTCTTATTAATCTACATTCCCATAAACAATGAAATAGGGTTCCTTTACTTTCCATGCATTTTGTGCATGTATCTGGTATATTTTTGTTGTATCTATTTAACTCCTCCGGTGTAACATACATCCGCATTAACCATTTGAAATGTATCAATTTAAGGCGTGCATTTATTGATTTGGTTTGAGCTTCTGTACAAGCCAATTCCCATTGTTCCTCTGAAATTTCAATTTGCAGATCTTCTTTCCAGTAGTTTAATCTTTTCAGTGAATTTTCACTTGAAGATAGTGTCAATGAGTTATAAAACTCTGAAATAATACCCTTTCTTTTACTATCTTTCATCATCATTTTTTCCAAGGATGAATAAATAGGTCGAGTGAGAGCTTTATTTTGATTTGATCGAATAAAGTTTCTAAGTTGAAGATATTTAAAAAAATGTGTTCTATTGAGATTAAATTTGATCCTCAGCTCTTCAAAAGACATTATGTTGTCTGCACATGGCAAATATAAATCCTGAATCTTTTGTATCCCATTTAAATTCCATACTTTAAATACAGCGTCCGCTCTCCCTGGTTTAAAATATTGATTACCCCATATTGGACTAAATTGTGACAATAACTGTGGTTCTTTTAAATAGTTTTTAGCTTCACACCATATTTTGATCATATGCTTTACAAATTGATTTTTAACTTGTTTTTGTAATTTTTTTGCCGAATCTGAGTATATGAGTATGGGAAGAGGTAAAGGTAAATTGTATGATTCCATTTCAGTCCAGTGAGGGAGATCATTTGATGAAAAATAATATGTCATAGACCTCAGTTGTGCCGACCAATAATACAACATAAAATTTGGACATTTCAGACCTCCACGATCAAATGGTAAATATAATAAAGACAAACGTAATCTAGCCCTCCTGTTGTTCCATATAAATTCCACTAACTTTTTTTTTATTCTTGAGAATAGATCTAAAGGTGGTGATAAGGGAATGTATTGAAATAAATAAAGTATTTTAGGTAAAATATTACTTTTAAGTATATTGATTCTCCCGATCATCGACATTGGTAGTGACATCCATCTCTGAGTTAACTCATTGATATCTGACATTAAGGCTTCATAGTTGACACTGGCGACTGATTCTAGCTTAGGCATAATTTGGATTCCTAAATATTTAAACTGATTTACAACATTGAATTGATTTACCTCAGGGGCTGGGTAATTTCTCTGGGTCTCATTTAGCATTAATATTGAAGATTTAGTTTTATTTATTTTATATCCTGATATTTCCCCAAAATTCTTTATTAAATTCAACAAGGTTGGAATTGATTTTTTTAGATTCGACATAAACAAAATTATATCATCGGCGTACAGGGAGATTTTATGTTCTGTTGGTCCAACTTTAATTCCATATATTTGTGAATGTAAACGTATCGCTATCGCTAAAGGTTCAATTGCCATAGTAAACAGTAAAGGTGAAAGTGGACAGCCTTGTCGACATCCTCTATTGATTTTTATTGGTTTTGAAATATTGTTATTTGTTAGGATTTCTGCTGTAGCATTATTGTATATTATTTGAACCCATTTTATGAAATTATTTCCAAGTCCAAACCTTTGTAGGACTTCAAAAAGAAAGGGCCATTCAACTCTATCAAAGGCCTTTTCGGCGTCCAATGATAGGAGAGCTGTATCCGGTGCTTCTTTATTAAAATAAATAATATTAAATAGTCTTCTTACATTATGGAAGCCTTGTCTACCCTTTATAAAGCCATTCTGATCTCGATTAATAATATTTGGTAAAATTTCTTGTATTCGTCTTGCTAAAATTTTACAGATTATCTTAAGGTCGGCGTTTAATAGGCTTATTGGTCTCATATTTTCACATTTATTAGAGGGCTTACCTGGTTTTGGCAGCAGTATAATTAAGGCATTATTTATGTATGATGGTAAATTATTATTTTGAAATGCTTCTAAGACCATTTCCAAAAAAGGTTTTATTAATTTATTCTTAAATTTTTTATAAAGGTCAACTGGAAGACCATCTGGTCCTGCACTTTTTCCTGATTTCATATTATCAATGGCTAGCCCAACTTCTTCTTGACTAATTTTAGACTCCAATATCTCCCTGTTTTCATTTGGAATACACGGTATAGATAGTTTGTTCAAAAACCCATTTAGTTTTGTTAAATCAGGTTCATTTTTGGTATCATATAATTTTTCATAGTAATCTCTAAAGGCTCTATTAATTTCTAAAGGATCTATAACTACCTGTCCATTACTTATAATACTGGTTATTGGTGTTTTAATTTCCAATTGTTTAATCTGCCATGCTAATAATTTTCCTGATTTTTCACCTTGTTCATAAAAAGATTGTTTCAATCTTAGAAGACTCGAGGCAGCTCTATTCGCTGATTTTTTGTCGTATTCAGCTCTCAAAATCAGTAATTCATTCTCCAACCTTGGATCTCTTCCTGCATACACTTTTTCCTGAAGACTTTTTATTTTATGTTCCAATTTAGCTCTCTCCTCTCGAGTCTTCTTAGATTTTGATCCTGTATAACTAATAATATGTCCCCTAATAAAAGCTTTGAAAGCCTCCCACTTTACACATGCTGATGTTTGTGTAGTATTGATGTCAAAGAACTCGTCTATCTGTTTTTCTATATACTTGACAAATTCCTCATCCTGAAGCCATTTATGCTGAAATTGCCATCTGCCTGATTCCTTTGTCAATTTTTTATCTACATATATTAGACAACAGGGTGCATGATCAGAGATCACGATGTTATCATAAAAGCAGTTTTGAATCTTGGACCTTAATTCTGTGGAAATCAAAAAATAATCAATACGTGAGAATGTCTTGTAGGTACTGGAATAACAAGAATAGGCTTTAACTTGTGGTTTCATTTCTCTCCATATGTCTAACAATCTCAATTCTTTCATAAAATGATTAATAGTCATCCTACATCCAATGTGCGTACAATCCAGTCCTGTTGATCTATCCACACCTGGATTCAATGTACAATTAAAATCCCCTGCTATTATATGTTGCCCTGTAAGTGATGATAATATGAGAAATAAATTAGCAAAGAACTTCTGATCATCTATATTGGGACCATATAAGTTCACAAGATTTATATTTTCTAATAGCAAAGAACCTTGAATGATTACATATCTTCCAAATTTGTCTCCAATTACATTTTTCACTTGAAAAGGAACTGATTTATGTATGAGAGTCATAACTCCCCTGGCTCGGGATGAAAATGAAGAGGTGAATACACTTCCCTGCCATCTACTCCTAATTCTTTTAACATCCTCCTCTATCAGATGAGTTTCTTGTAAAAACACAATTCTTGAACCCATGTCCTTTATTTTATTCATAACTTGTTTAAGTTTTTTTAAATTTTGTAGACCTCTGCAATTCCATGAAGTTAAATTAAGATTAACACTTTGGTCCATGATCAATAGAGAGTTTGGGATTACCTTGCAGTGTAAACATGCTCATACAGAGAAGCAAAAACATGAGTGGTTGAACATTCATCCTACAAACTACACACAAACAAATTTCCCCTTCCCACACTTGTGGCAAACCCCCCAAAATCAAAAGAAAAATTCTGTCTCCCGATATAGCCATCGACCGTTCCACACCCACGGGGAACAGCCTAAGCCACTCCTTCTTCATCCTCCCAATCACCCTAACTCTACTGCTTTTAATGACGTAACATTAACTCTCCTCTGTAGTTTTCCAACTTAACTCCAAAATTTTTAACAACTTTGTACATCATAGTTTTTTTTTTGTTTGTTTTGTTTTTGTTTTGTTTTTTTAATATATAATACAATCTATATTTTGTAAACTTACTATTTACTTCAAGTCAGTCAGATGCCTGTGCAAATGCTTAATTATTCTACCTTATATTTTGTTCATGCTTAGCTCCCACCAGTCTCTTCTTCTTCTTTGATCTTCTTGATGAACTCCTGCGCCTCCTCTGGGGTCTTGAAGATGTGGGTTCTGCCCTCATACGTGGTCAGCAGTCTCGCAGGATAGATTACACCATGACGAATCCCAAGGTTGCGCAGCTCCTTACGTACGGGATCAAACTGCTTCCTCAATTGCTGGATTCCTGTGGCCAAATCTGGGTAGAACCGCACCTGCTGGTCCTGGTGTTTAATCTCTCCTTTAGCACGTGCAGCGTTGAAGATCTTCATCCTGTCTCTGTTGCTAAGAAACTTCATAATTAAGGTCCTCGGCGGTCCCTTATCTCTCCGTGGGCCAATACGATGTGCTTTTTCCAGAACCACTGCTGATTGCAACTCCTCGCTGCCCAGCACCTCCGGAATCCACTTTTCCAGAAAGGAACATACGTCCCGACCTTCTGATTCCTCTGGAAGACCCACCAGCCTCAAATTATTCTGTCTTGACCGAGATTCCAAATCCAAAATATTATCTTCCAGAGATTTATTTTTTTTTTCCAAAGTGCGCACCTTTAATTGAAGACGGGTGACGTCATCTTCAGCACTAGCGAGACGGAGCTCCATCTGCGCCGTTCGTTCTACACAGTCACCCAATTCCTTTCTTATTCCTTCCAACGCTGTCATAATCCCATCAAATCTAGAGGAAAAGTCCGCTCTCATTGAACTCATGGCAGCCATCAGCGCATCTGCGCCTCCCCGCTCAGACATCGCACCGTTGCCAGCCTCCTCCGCCATATATGGAGTTATGTTTGCTGCGTCACAGACCTGAAAGTCCGTTAATTTGGACTGTTTCGGCGGCTCGCTTTTTCCTTTTCCTGGTTTTCCAGCCTTAGGCTTCGCCGACATATCCTCGCCCAAATGCTGAGATACGTTCTGTCCCAAATGAGAGAGTTATTTGCCGATTTTTTTTCTCCAGGAGCAGAGCAGAGCGAGACACGTCCGTCCTACGTGGCAGCCATAACCGGAAGTCGTTCCCTGTATATTTACTGGTGATGTGAGGTGTTGTCCTGAAATGAGAGTGGAGCAACTTCAGCAGAGGGACATGACTGAAAGTTTGGAGACATTGTTTTTGGGCACAATGACTACGGCACCTCCACCTAATGTGCGTGGAAGAAGTCGATTGGAGTAAATGGCCAGCAGGTACTGTTCAAAGTGAGGGAGGACGGGCGGCGGGTTCCGCGATCGCGCGGGGGGGCAAATGTCCGTTTACACCTGCCTGCAGGTTTAACTATTATTTGTTATTTTTCTGCCTAAATGATCGCATTTTTCACCCTCTGAACGTTAACCAAAACGCGATTTTTTTTGGCAAACCCCTCTGACCGGGCAAAAAATTCGATATACTGGAAAAAATATGTGCCCCCCCAACCCTCATTTTTGTGGGTGGGGTCAAACGTACAAGGTCTATGGAGACTGGAGACCATAAACTTTGCCGTAGACACATCAAATTTGGGTGAGGTGTGAATCACCTCAAGACATGCAAAAAACATCATTCGGCCCATACCCACCGCCAACAGGAAGGCCGCCATCTTGCCTCAAAGTCGCCCCACCTCCTATTTGGAAAAAAGTCACACCTTGCATTTTAACGCACTTGTCCTAGGGACCAGATCCAATTGAGCTCATTTTTACATGGGGGCATCTACAGGCATTGGCCATTAAAAGTTATATAAATTAAGTCAAAATCTCAAAAGGCGTGGCAAGGGCGCCATGGCGAAGTTTGACTCCTCCCCTTACAACTTCAACCACCTGTAACTCGGCTAAAAATGGTCCCATGTCCACAAAACTTTCCATGAAGGAAAATAGTGCGACCCCGGACGCAATGACATCAAAACACCTGACAACCGATATAGCGCCACATAGTGGTTAATGAAAGAATTGCTGAAAACTGTTTCATTTATTACTCACAAGCGGCTGGGCAGAATGATGTGAAATTTTCTGAGATTCATCAGAACACAGGAATGATCATAACTGAACATCATCAATAGCATAACATCAAACGTGTTAACACGGACACGCCCTCCTCCCCATTGAATCCGTGAGCTTATGGGGAGGGGTGAGAAGGTCCGGGAGTCATGAAATTTGGAACAAAGGTTTAGGTTACTGTAACATATAGTACAATATGGGTGGACAACACATAACTGACAAGGAAGTGTTGCCATGGCACCATTGCAAAGTTTGACTCCTCCCCTTACAACTTCAACCACCTCTAACTCGGCCAAAAATGGTTCCATGTCCACAACACTTTCCATGAAGGAAAATAGTGCAACCGCGGACGCAAGGACATCAAAACACCTGACAACCGATATAGCGCCACATAGTGGGAAATGAAAGAATTGCTGAAAACTGTTTCATTTATTACTCACCAGCGGCTGGGCAGAATTATGTGAAATTTCTGGAGATTCATCAGAACACAGCCATGATCATAACTGAACATCATCAATAGTATAACATCAAACGTGTTAACATGGACACGCCCTCGTCGCCATTGAATCCGTGAGCTTATGGGGAGGGGTGAGAACGTCCTGGAGTCATGAAATTTGGAACATAGGTTTAGGTTACTGACATATATAGTACAATATGGGTGGACAACACATAACTGACAAGGAAGTGTTGCCATGGCACCATGGCGAAGTTTGTCTCCTCCCCTTACAACTTCAACCACCTGCAACTCGGTCGAAAATGGTCCCATGTCCACAAAATTTTCCATGAAGGAAAATAGTGCCACCCCGGATGCAATGACATCAAAACACCTGACAACCGATATAGCGCCACATAGTGGTTAACAAAAGAATTGCTGAAAACTGTTTTATTTATTACTCACACGCAGCTTGGCAGAATGATGTGAAATTTTCTGAGATTCATCAGAACACAGCCATGATCATAACTGAACATCAACATTAGTATGACATCTAACGTGTTACCATGGACATGACCTCCTCGCCATTCAATCCGTGAGCTTATGGGGAGGGGTGGGAATGTCCTGGAGTTATGAAATTTGGAACATAGGTTTAGGTTACTGTCACATATAGTCCAATATGGGTGGACAACACATAACTGTCATATAATGTGATAATTGTGTGTGCTGTGTCTTTAAGACTGTGGTGACATCACAGGTCAGAGTTGACCTTCACCGAGTGAGATATGTATGAAAATGGTGATGTGTTGATGTTGCCGCCTGTTGATGTTTCCCGCTCCTAGTTTTAAAAGAGAACTTTGTTGAAACCACTATTCGTGTGGACCTCAGTTTCTTTACATGGTGTCAGAAGTGCTTGACGGACGCTCTGCTTCAGTAAGATGGCCAAGTTTAATCCCCCGGAAAGTTTTCCTTTTCATCGTCCGAATGAATGGGCGGGCTGGAAAGAGCGCTTTCTGCGTTTCCGGACGGCTACAAAACTGAGTAAAGAGGACGGCGAAATTCAGGTCAGTTCACTGATTTACGCCATGGGCCCCGAAGCTGAAAACATCTTCAAATCATTCTCATTTACTGAGGAAGCGGATCAAAAGAAGTTTGACGTTGTGTTAGGAAAATACGACGAGTACTTCTGTCCCAAACGGAACGTGATCCATGAGCGCGCTTGTTTTCACCAGAGGCTGCAGCGGCCCGGTGAGAAAGTGGAAATGTTTATCAGAGCCCTTTTTGAGATGTCAGAACACTGTGACTTTGGTGTAAAGAGAGATGAACATATCTGTGACCGAATTGTTGTGGGCATCCTTGATAAAGAGCTGTCACGTAAACTGCAGATGATGGCTGATGTAACGCTTGCCCAAACTATTCAAACCGTTCGCCAGTCCGAGGAGGTTGTCCTCCAGGTTTACCAGCAGGGGGAGGCACACGCCACGGTGCAGGAGATCCAGGGAAAAGCTGCAGGCAGAGGAAGATCTCCATCTAAACCAAAGAAGAGAAAAAGTGGAGAGCAAAAAGACTCATGGTGTGGAAGATGTGGAAAATTCAAACACAGAGATCCTGAAAAGTGCCCAGCCATGAAGTCAACATGCAACAAGTGTAAAAAGGTGGGTCACTGGGAAAAGAAATGTCACAGTGAATCAGTCAGAGAAGTCACTGAAGAGACAGTTTCCCAGACACCATATTTTTTGGGCGCAGTCACAAAAACAAATAGAAATGATGACCCATGGACCATACAGCTTACAATTGGAACAACACCAGTCAATTTTAAAATTGATACGGGTGCAGATGCAAACATTATGGGACAAAAGACATTTAACGAACTAGTTCCTAAGAAGGAATTAGAGCCATCTAATGTCACACTGTGCAGCCCGGGTGGTCAGTTGGACTGTATAGGGAAATTTCAAGCCTTCATAGAATACAAAGAAAACCCATATACTTTTCCTGTGTATGTCATCAGTGGCAATAATGCAAACGATTTGCTGGGCAGAGATACAGCAATGTCGATGGGGCTTGTGAAGCGTGTTGAAGAAGTACACAAAGCATTTGGTGAGCATGGAACACTTAAAACAGAACCAGTTAAAATCCTGTTAAAAGAGAATGCTCAGCCATACACAGTGCACACTGCCCGTCGTGTCCCTTTGCCACTTTTGCAGAAGGTTAAAGAGGAATTGCAGCGTATGGAGGAGAATAATGTGATTGAAGCTGTGATTGATCCTACAGATTGGTGCGTGCCAATGGTGCCAGTCCCAAGGAAAAATGGAAAAGTGCGGATCTGTGTCGATTTAAAGAGGTTAAATGAAGCTGTACGAAGAGAGAGGTATGTTCTTCCTACTGCAGAGGAAATCACTGCAAAACTTAGTGGAGCAACCACATTCACATCATTGGATGCTGCCTCCGGGTTTTGGCAGATTCCTCTCCATCCAGAAAGCAGTAAATTAACAACCTTTATCGCACCCTTTGGGAGATATGCATTCAAACGTCTTCCATTTGGGATCTCAAGCGCTCCTGAAATTTTTCAGCGCAAAATGACAGAAACCCTCAACAGCATGGAAGGCGTGGCTATCTACATGGATGACATACTGGTGTACGGCGACACTCCTGAACAGCACGACCAGCGTCTCAGCAAGGTACTGGAAAGGATCGAGTAAGCCGGACTTAAACTGAACAGAGAAAAATGTAAGTTTAGACAAAACAAGCTTCACTTCTTGGGCCAAGAAATTGACAAATCAGGCGTGAGACCCGACCCTGATAAAGTCAAGGCAATCCGCGAGCTCCCTTCACCACAGAACGTGCATGACCTTAAGCGTGTCCTAGGCATGTTTAACTACCTAGGGAAATATATCCCAAATCTGTCAACAGTGGGCCAGCCACTATATGAACTGTTGAAATCCAAGTCAGTGTGGATGTGGGACCATTCTCAGCAGGAGGCATTTCAACGCATCAAAGACATTCTGTCTACTTCTCCAGTTCTGAAATTCTATGATGTGAATCGACCTACTGCCGTATCAGCCGATGCCAGCAGCTATGGTATAGGTGGAGTATTACTGCAACTGCACGATGGAAACTGGAAACCTGTGGCATACTGCTCACGTCGTCTGTCAGAGGCCGAGACTAGATATGCACAGATAGAGAAGGAGTGTTTGGCGAGTGTCTGGGCATGTGAGAGATTCGAGAAGTACCTCTGTGGTCTGGAAGATTTTAAGTTGGTTACAGATCACAAACCCTTGGTGCCTCTCATGAACAAAAAGGACCTGGACAATGTGCCAATACGGTGCCAAAGGCTACTTATGAGACTTATGAGGTTCAAACCGACAGCCGAATATGCTCCGGGAAAGACCTTGGTAGTAGCTGATACACTCTCAAGAAGTCCACTACAGTGCGTAGAAAACGAGACTGATACTCACTCTGATGTAGCGTGTTACATAGCAGCAGTTATTGATAACTTGCCAGCTACTACACATAAAATAGACACTATAAAGACCTCTACAGCAGCTGACTGTAACCTACAGTTGGTGTTGTGGTACATCAAGTCAGGATGGCCAGAATACATACGCAATGTCCCAGCAGCTATCAGAGACTATTTTCCCATTAAAAATGAACTGTCTGAATGTGATGGAATTATCACCAGAGGAAGCCACATGCTGATTCCGGATGTGCTCAGAGCAGACATCTTGGATCGAATACATGATGGACATCAAGGTCTGACAAAATGCAGAGAGCGGGCCTGCACATCTGTGTGGTGGCCTGGCATCTCATCTGAAATCAAACGCAAAGTCCAGTCCTGTCAGGTGTGTCGTGAGATGAGACCAGCTCAGCAAAAAGAGCCTCTCTTGTCAACCCCTCTACCTGATCGACCCTGGAAGAGACTTGCTGTTGACCTGTGTGAGCATAACAAGCACACCTACCTTGTTGTGTCAGACTATTTCTCTCGGTTCCTCGAGATACTTCATCTGCCAGTAACCACTGCTTCTCAGATGATCTTAAAGCTGAAGGCAGTGTTTGCGAGGTTTGGTTGTCCAGATGTGGTTGTATCTGACAATGGGCCTCAATTCTCATGCCAAGAATTTAAAAAGTTTGCAAGGGAGTTTGACTTTTTGCACATCACCTCAAGTCCACATAACCCCCAAGGAAATGGACATGCAGAGAGGGGAGTTCAAACAGCAAAAAGAATCTTAAAGCAGCAAGATCCTTTGCTCGCCCTCATGTGCTTTCGATCAACGCCCTGCACCACCACAGGCGTGAGTCCTGCAGAGCTACTTATGGGTCGAAAGATCAAAACAACTCTTCCTACACTCGAAGTGAATCTTCAGCCCCGATGGCCAGATCTGGAAGTCGTCAGGAATAAGGATGCAATGGAGAAACAGAAACAAGCATTCTACTTCAATCAGCGCCATGGAGCTAAACCCCTATCTTCGTTGAAGCCAGGAGATTCAGTCCTCACAAAGCTGGACCATCAGAAATCCTGGAAAACACCCGCTGTTGTCACAGGAGAAAGCAGCACACCTCGCTCCTTTTTTATTGAAACAGCCCAGGGAGCAACTTTGCGACGCAACCGCCGTCACTTGCAACATGATCCTGAATCAGCCAGAGAGATACCCTCTTCAGCTCCAAATGACCTGCAGCCAGAGATTGTCGATCAGCAGCCTGAAACTGCAGCTGCCGCTGACACTATTTTACCAGAATCCAGTGTCAAACCGCCAGACCCAAAGCAAGGACTGTTGTTTACCCGGTCTGGTAAAATGATTAAACCTGTGCAAAGACTAGATTTGTAGAAAAAAAAAAAAATGAATGAAAAAAGAGAGAAATTCACATGTTCACTGTGATAAGTGTGGTTATATTTGGTTCAATGATTAAGCCATGGGCTGTGGGGAAGGGTGAAATGGAAATGAAAAATGTTTGAATTGAAAAATTGTTTTGTTCTGAAAAAAAAAAACTAAAAAGGGGGAGATGTCATATAATGTGATAATAATAATTGTGTGTGCTGTGTCTTTAAGACTGTGGTGACGTCACAGGTCAGAGTTGACCCTCACCGAGTGAGATATGTATGAAAATGGCGATGTGTTGATGTTGCCGCCTGTTGATGTTTCCCACTCCTAGTTTTAAAAGAGAACTTTGTTGAAACCACTATTTGTGTGGACCTCAGTTCTTTACAATAACTGACAAGGAAGTGTTGCCATGGCGCCATGGCGAAGTTTTGACTCCTCCCCTTACAACTTCAAACACCTGTAACTCGGGCAAAAATTGGCCGATGTCCACAAAACTTTCCATGAAGGAAAATAGTCCCACCCCGAACACAATGACATCAAAATACCTGACAACCGATATAGCGCCACATAGTGGTTAACAAAACAATTGCTGAAAACTGTTTTATTTATTACTCATGCACGGCTGGCCAGAATGACGTGAAATTTTCTGAAATTCATCAGAACACAACCATGATCATAACTGAACATCAATGTCAGTATGACATCATACGTGTTACCATGGACACGCCCTCCTCGCCATTCAATCCATGAGCTTATGGGGAGGGGTGGGAAGGTCTTGGAGGTCTAAATTTTTCAACATATGTTGAGGTCACTGTCACATGTAGTACAATATGGGTGGACAACACATAACTAACAGGGAAGTGGCATGGCAACGGTTGACTACTCGCCATGAAATTTCGGACAGTTGTATCTTGGACAAACTTTGTCTGATTTTCATCAAATTTTCGACAATGGATAATAGTCCCACCCTGAACACTGCTATAAAAAACAGCAAACGTTTTAGTGCCTCCTAGTGGTAACAACATTACACCCTTGTAAAATGGCCAAACTTTGTACGATTTGCAACAAATTTTATACGATCAATATTCTCCCTTCCCCGAAGTCGTCTATATACAAATAATAAACAAAATGCATAGTGCCCCCTAATGATTAAAGGAAGAATTACTGACGACTGTTTTTTTAATATTTCTCTCACCAGCTTAACAAAATTGCATGAAGGAATGACTTGGGCTCATTGATAGTACATGTACATAGTAGAGAACTGTTTCCAGGGTGACTGGTGTGCTTCAGTGGCTTTCTCGCCAAATAAAACATGACAGTTACAGTTCAGACAATTCAGATGTTTTCCACAGCTGTGATAATCTCCCCAGCTACAGGCTCAGGTTGAATATGTACTCCACAATCCCACACAGCTGGTCTGCACAGGACTTGAGGAGCTTTGCGCTGATGCCGTCCGGTCCCGACGCCTTACTCGCTTTGATCTTCCTCAGCTCCGTCCTCACCTGGGTCTTAGTGAGGGTCAGGTTGGGGGCTGTGGTGTTGGGAGTGGGAGTTGGGAGATCTGCGCCAAATGGTTTTCTTTAATATTTATGCAGCCCTTGCAGTGATGACGGCACATTTTCCCAGCCACCGAGGGACGACGGGCAGCGGGTTCCGTGGGCGCGTGAGGGGGGGGGGGGGGGGGGGGGTGAAGTCCCGTTTACACCTGCTTGCAGGTTTAATTATTATTATTATTATGTGGTACTTCACATTATCTGCTACATGCTAATTTTTTAAACTGCCTTGACTAGTACTACTCATTATTACTAGTATTATTATTATTATTACTTATTACTACTTATTTTTCTACACTTATTGCACGTTTCTAGTCCTTTAGTTTTTTAGTTTATCCCTTTTTCTCATTATGTTTTTAATGTTGCAGCATGGCACCGAGACAAATTCCTAGTTTGTGTATCACATGAACAATGGCAATAAACCTGATTCTGATTCTGATTCTGATTCTGATTTTCTCTATTATTCTGCCTAAATGATCGCATTTTTCACCCTCTGAACGTCAACCAAAACGCGATTTTTTTTGGCAAACCCCTCTGACCTGGCAAAAAATTCGATAAACTGGAAAAAATATGTCCCCCCCACCCCTCATTTTTGTGGGTGGGGTCAAACGTGCAAGGTCTATGGAGACTGGAGACCATAAACTTTGCCGTAGACACATCAAATTTAGGTGAGATGTGAATCACCTCAAGACATGCAAAAAACATCATTGTGGCCCATAACCACCACCAACAGGAAGGCCGCCATCTTGCCTCAAAGTCGCCCCACCTCCAATTCGGGAAAAAAGTCACACCTCGCATTTGAACGCACTTGTCCTAGGGACCTGATCCAATTGAGCTTATTTTTGCATGGCGGAATCTACAGGCATTGGCAATTAAAAGTTATATAAATTAAGTCAAAATCTCAAAAGGCGTGGCCAGGGCGCCATGGCGAAGTTTGACTCCTCCCCTTACAAATTCAACCAGCTGTAACTCGTGCAAAACTTGTCTGATGTCCACAAAACTTTCCATGAAGGAAAATAGTGCCACCCCGGACACAATGACATCAAAATATGTGACAAAACATACAGCGCCACATAGTGGTTAACAAAAGAATTGCTGAAAACTGTTTTACTTATGACTCATGCGCGGCTGGCCAGAATGACGTGAAATTTTATGAGATTCATCAGAATACAGTGATGATTGTGGTCTATATTAACCATATAATCCATAACTTACATATGTTGAAGCATGTGGAAATGTTTGGTGATTACATACACTACCGTTCAAAAGTTTGGGGTCACTTAGAAATTTCCTTATTTTTGAAAGAAAAGCACTTTTTTTCAATGAAGATAACTTAAAACTAATCAGAAATACACTCTATACATTGCTAATGTGGTAAATGACTATTCTAGCTGCAAATGTCTGGTTTTTGGTGCAGTATCTGCATAGGTGTATAGAGGCCCATTTCAAGCAACTATCACTCCAGTGTTCTAATGGTACAATGTGTTTGCTCATTGCGTCAGAAGGCTAATGTATGATTAGAAAACCCTTGTGCAATCATGTTAGGTCTGCAATGCTGTAATTGCTGCAAATGGAGGATTCTTTGACGAAAGCAAAGTTTGAAGGAAAAAATTATTATTTCAAATACAAATCATTATTTCTAACCTTGTCAATGTCTTGACTATATTTTCTATTCATTTTACAACTCATGGTGGTAAATAAGTGTGACTTTTCATGGAAAACACAAAATAATTGTCTGAGTGACCCCAAACTTTTGAACGGTAGTGTATGTAAGGAACTTCACACCTCTGAAAGGACAAAGGACTCTCACCCGCCGAGTGAAGAACAAAGACATTCCCGGACGTGGCGGGGGAGACCGGACGAGCCACCCTCACCCCCCAAGGTGAGGAGAGGGATTACCATCACCTCCCAAGACGAGGAGAGGAAATACCAAGACAATGGGGGGATTAAGATAATGAGGGATGTCAGCCTTTGTATGCATGTCTTTTGTTGTGTGCTTGTATATAATCAGTGAGTTGGCGAGATTCTGCCTCTCTTTCCCTTCTGCCGCTCTCTGCACCAGATGAGACTTGTTAGAAGAGCTGTACATTAAAACTTTGCTTATAAACCAAATCGCCTCTTCATTGCCCAGCTCCTCTACACTGGTGACCTTGACGCGAGTATGGACCGGAGGCGTTCTCCCACAAGCGACTCATCCGTGGCGACTCAGGCAGACGCCAGCAACCACGCAGACGAGGGAGCAGACGGACAGC
Organism: Pholidichthys leucotaenia; assembly: GCA_020510985.1. Lineage (NCBI taxonomy): Eukaryota > Metazoa > Chordata > Actinopteri > Cichliformes > Pholidichthyidae > Pholidichthys > Pholidichthys leucotaenia. The sequence continues at coordinate 445,607,118 of CM035837.1, read as the reverse complement.
TGTTCCCCCCGGCAGAAGAGGTTGAGAGGGCTCAACCGAGCACCAGCACCGCCGTGAGAGCCGAGGCAAGGCACTCTCACCCGGCGGACACAGCAGTGATGGTGTGCACGAACGCCGTCGCAGTCAAGCTGCCAGACTTCTGGCAAGAGGACCCCGCCTCTTGGTTTCAGCAGGCTGAAGCCCAATTTATACTGGCGGGCATCACGGCCGACGATACTAAGTTTTATCATATCGTCTCCAAACTCGACTCCGCCACTTCGAAGTGTGTGCGGAGCATGATCCGGCGACCACCGGCCCGGGACAAGTACGAGACGCTCAAAGCGACCATCGTGGTGAACTACGTCCCATCAGCGGAAGAAAGAGCTGAGAAGATCCTGGCGGTCTACGGCCACAGAGGGGGCAATCCCAAGGCCCTCATGGAGGATTTGCTGCAGCTCAAGGAAGAGGACAATGACAACTTCCTCTTCCAGTTTATTTTCCTCAGCACGCTGCCGCCACACATGAGGGGGACACTCGCCAGCATGAAGTGCAACACCCACCAAGACTTCCGCACACTGGCCAGCGAAGCTCATCGGCTCGTCAACGCCTGCAAGGAGCTGACACCCACAGCAGCATCCGCAGACCTCAAAGCCGACGCCCTGAGCCACGAGGAGCCACAACCCACAGAGCAGACCCAGGCCACGGTGACAGCGACGTGGCCAAAACGTAACAGACAGGGCGACGTCTGTTATTATCACCACCGCTTCGCCGAGAAGGCCCGCAAATGCGTTCCCCCCTGCAAAGTTTACGATGTCGGGAAACGCCAAAGCCAAGAGCCATTAATAGCAGTGGTTCTCGGCGAGAAAAATAAGCTGTTGTACGTGATGGATGGACACACAGGCAAGCAGTTCCTCATCGACACAGGAGCTCAGCTGAGTTTCGTCATGCCCTCCCACGCAGATCAAGCCATGGGCACCCGGGGCAACGGAGCAGTGGCAGCCAACGGCTCTGACATCGACACGTTCGGCGAAAAGCGCCTGCACCTCCTCATACACGGCCGCAGCTACAGATGGACATTTGTTGTAGCGGCGGTGAGTTTTAACTTGTTAGGCACAGATTTTTTGTGTGCACATGGGTTATTAGTGGATCTAGCAAATAGGCGCCTGGTTAATGCACTGTCTTTTGCTTCTATTCCATGCTCAGCCCGAGTTTCTCCACCATCTGTGCAGGCCAATGTCACCACAGCAGGAGGTAAGTTTGAGCAACTCCTCACCCAATTTCCAGCACTCACAATCCCCAAATTCTCAGCCACTGTGGCTAAACACGGGGTTGAACACTTCATTCTCACAAAGGGACCTCCCGTTTTTGCTAAAGCTCGCCGCTTAGACGCGGCCAAGCTCAACATAGCACGGGACGAGTTTACAACTCTTGAAAAATTGGGCATTGTTAGACGCTCGAAGAGCCCCTGGGCCTCACCACTTCACATGGTTCCGAAATCCGATGGTTCTTGGAGACCGTGCGGAGATTACCGCAGATTAAACAACGCTACAGCGCATGACCATTACCCAATCCCTCACATTCAAGATTTTTCACTACATCTAGCGGGTGCGCGCATTTTTTCAAAAATAGACTTAGTCCGCGGTTATCACCAAGTCCCAGTCCGAGCAGAAGACGTTCCTAAAACAGCGGTAATAACCCCTTTCGGCCTTTTTGAATTCCTAAGAATGCCTTTCGGCCTCAAAGGCGCTGCTCAAACTTTTCAACGAATGATGGACGCGGTCCTACGTGACCTCCCTTTTGTTTTCGTCTACCTCGACGACATGCTGGTAGCCAGCTCGTCTGAGGAAGAACACGAGCAGCACCTCACTACGGTTTTTCAGAGGCTAGAAGAGCACGGGCTAATAATCAATCCAGCCAAATGCAAATTCGGCCTGTCACAAATTGATTTTTTAGGACACAAAGTCTCTCCGAAGGGGGCAGTTCCACTCCCAGACAAAGTTCATGCGATAGAAGGTTTTCCACGGCCGCAAACGGTCAAATCGCTACAGGAATTTTTGGGGATGGTTAATTTTTACAACCGCTTCCTCCCCCACGCAGCTCAGCTCATGCAACCCCTATATGACGCACTCAAAAAAAAGAAAGCTTCCAAAGCGGTCGAATGGACCCCGGAGCGCGAACGCGCTTTCGCGGAAGTAAAAAATGCCCTAGCTAACGCCACATTGTTAGTTCATCCAGATCCCTTGGCCCTCATTGCACTAACCACAGATGCTTCAGACCTAGCTATAGGGGCAGTTGTAGAACAACTTGTCAGTGGGGTCTGGCAACCTTTAGCATTTTTTAGCAAATCGCTAAACCAAACTGAACGCAAATACAGCACTTTTGACAGAGAGCTGCTGGCGCTTCATTTATCCATCCGCCACTTCCAGTTCTGGTTAGAAGGGCGGAGTTTCATGGCTTTTGTAGACCATAAACCGCTCACCTTTGCTATGGCTAAAATTTCAGAACCATGGTCAGGCAGGCAACAAAGACAGCTAGCTGCGATTTCAGAGTTCACCACAGACATTCGACACGTGGCAGGCAAACTTAACGTAGTAGCGGACTGTCTCTCTCGCGCTGTGGCACCACCAGAGCGCGGGGAGACAGATTATACTGCCTCAACAGCAGAACTCTTCACTAACGCAGACACATACGCAGCACCTATCCATGAAGGGATAGATTATGCAGCCATGGCAGAGGAACAAAACAGTGACGCGGACGTGCGCGCACTCCTGTCTGGACCAACAGGGTTAAGGCTGGAGAAAAAGGGTTTACGCGACGGCGTGCCCCCCCTAATATGCGACGTTTCAATCGGCCGACCTCGCCCGTTAGTACCAGCTACATGGCGCCGCCGCATTTGTGACGCAATTCACTCCCTCGCGCACCCAGTTGTGCGCGCCTCGGTTAAAATGGTCGCCGAAAAGTTTGTGTGGCCAGGCCTGCGCAAAAACGTAAAAGAATGGGCAAAAACTTGCATTTCTTGTCAACGCGCCAAAATACACAGACACACAAAAGCCCCTCTGGAGCCTTTTCCAATCCCTGCTAGAAGGTTCGACCACGTTCATGTCGACCTAGTGGGGCCACTACCTTCCTCCCAAGGTTTCACACACCTGTTAACAATGATAGACCGCACCACACGCTGGCCAGAGGCAGTCCCTCTAGCGGTAACCACAGCGGAGGAAGTCGCTCACGTTTTTTTGACAAACTGGGTGGCACGTTTCGGCGTCCCATCGGACATCACGTCCGATAGGGGTCCTCAATTTGTCTCAGAGCTCTGGTCAGCCATGTCCAGCAGCTTAGGGGCAACAATTCACCGCACCACCGCTTATCACCCTCAGGCTAATGGGTTATGCGAGCGTTTTCACAGGTCTTTAAAGGCTGCCCTCAGAGCCTCACTAACGGACACAAATTGGGTAAATAAACTTCCCTGGGTTTTATTGGGGTTGCGTGCTGCACCTTAAGAGGATCTAGACGCCTCTCCCGCAGAATTAGTCTTTGCACAACCTTTCAGGCTCCCAGGTGAATTTTTACCAGAGAACCCAGAGCCAGGGCGCCTTTCCTGTCCCAATGTTTTTAGGCAGCAACGGACCGAACTCTCTCCCCGGTCCAGCTCATCACTCCTTCCCACGGGTTTTTGTCCCTCAGGCTTTAAAAAACGCTGAGTTCGTTTTTGTTAAGCATGAAGCTTTAAAACCTACCTTTCGCCCAGTATACGATGGGCCATACAGAGTGCTGGAACATGGTGATAAACACTTTGTGCTTGATTTTGGGGATAGAAAAGAAACAGTCAGCATTGACAGACTTAAACCTGCCTTCTTGTTGAAAGACGAGCCTGCATAGCTGGCGAGAGCACCTCGGCGGGGTAGACCCCCCAAGAGAAAAGACTCAGCCCCCCAGCAGGGAACAGTTAACCTCTCTCCTTCCCACACTGCAGATTCCTCACAAGAAGGTCCCAGCAGGGCGCCTAAACCAACCTACAGCAGTTTTGGGAGAAGATTAAAACCCAGACAGCACAGGGACTGATACAAACCACTCCACAATTTTTCACTAATTGTGCTGCAACAGTTTAGGACTGACATGATTTTACTATGCTGTTATAATTACCACTGAACTCTCTTAGGAGCATGGCTGCTAGAAATTTTCTTCCGTGGCAACAGATGTAACACTTAGTATGTCATAATAACTATGTTAGACTGTGTCACGCCGCGCCGCTCATCAGCGGCGCCACCTGCTCGCACACCTGTCAACCATCAGCGGCGGGGAATATAAGCCGCCTCGCCCTGAGCTTCGGCCTGAAGCCGTTAGACTTCATCTCCCTTCCATGAGAAGCAACTACTCTTTCTTCAGCACCACGCTAAGCGGTAAGAAGATCATTTACCTCACCTCTTCCAGTCTGCTCCCCTGTGCACAGGTGGATTCCTCGGCGGCGGACAACTCCGTCCCTCGTCCCTCCTCACTGCTGCACCGAGTCCTGCAGGTGACTGTCTCCCGGGGTCCCGTCCTTGATGTGCCAGTCATCGGTCCCATACAAGTAAGCTTCTCTCCCTCGCCTATTCTCCTCCTGTGTTGGTGTGTGCCCGTCACCCTGTGTCTGTTCTTTCCCATAGGGTTGCCGGCTGAACGGTCTCCTGCCTCTGTGCCCGAAGCAGACACCACCACCAATACATTTACATTCCGCTGACACACACCCATACATCCCTGTTGTTAATAAACAGTTTGAACTACTCTGAGCCTGTGTGTGTGCGTCTCCTGAGCCGAACGTTATGTCAGTACGGCTTCAGCAGAGCGGCTCGGCAGACGGCGGGCTCGCACACCGGTTTACCATCCTCGAGGCTCGAGTGGATCAGGTTGTTTATCAGCAACAGGTGATCCTAAATCAATTAGTAAATTTAACTAACCGATTGAACCGCCTGGACCCCCAACAGCCGTTCCCCCCGGCTCGCCAGGGTGGCGCGGCTCCTGCTGTTCCAGCGGCCGTCCAGCCGGCTCCAGTGGCACCGGTTCGGCTCACACCGATTCCGACCCCCGCCCGCTTTAGCGGTAAGCTCGGTGGAGCGCGGGGGTTCATTATGCAATGTGAGTCCGTGTTCCACCGTGTGCCCGGAGATTTTCCCTCGGATCACAGCCGAATTGGTTACATAGGGAATCTTCTGGAGGGGCGTGCATTAACTTGGACCTACACCGTAATGACGAGGCCCAGTTATGCCACCCTCACCTATGACCAATTCGTGAGGCGCTTTCTGGAGGTCTTTGACCATTCTCAAACCGAGACGGTCCAGACCGATCGGCTTTTCGTGCTCCAGCAGGGAAGCCGGTCGGCAGCGGACTACGCGGTCGACTTCCGGGTAGCGGCGGAGGAATTGGGCTGGGAGGAACGCTCCCTCTGTGGCCTGTTCCTCCGCAGCCTCAATGAGGATCTGAGGGATGAACTGGCTGGACGGGATATCCCTGAAACGCTAGCGGAGCTAACTTCTTTAGCCATCAGCTTGGACAACAGGCTGCGCGAGCGCTCCTCAGGACGGAAGTCGTCTACTTCGCGCCCTCGGGGAATCTCGCTGCGCCTGCCCCAAGCTCGCCCCCTGGTGGCGCCACCACCATCGTGCCCCGAGGAGTCGGAGCCGATGGTGACGGGCTGGACAAAGCTCTCTCCGGCAGAGAGACAACGCCGCCGTGAGTTGAATCTCTGCATGTATTGCGGAGACAGTCAACACATGGTGGAGCTTTGTCCACAAAAAGCCAAACGGCGGGGTCCGCGAGTCACTGTAGGGGGCCTCGCGGACGTCAATCAGTTAGGTCCACTCACTCAATTAAAGCTGCCCATCCGTTTCTGCCACAACCCCACTGGGCATCTCACCCACGCACTGGTGGATTCGGGTGCAGAAGGCAGCTTCATTTCACAGAGCCTGGCAACCCGTTTGGGCATCCGCTGTCAGGCACTGAAAAATCCCATCTCCCTTGTCAACCTCTCCCGTGCCTCCCTTGGGAGAGTGTCACACCAAACCATCCCCGTTCCGGTCATCATCTCGGGAAACCACCGGGAGGAGATGACCTTCTATGTCCTCCCCAACTCTGTGTCGCCCGTCATCCTGGGGTATCCCTGGCTTCGCCTTCACAACCCGGTCCTGGATTGGAAATCAGCTGGGATATCGGCATGGAGTACATTCTGCATGGGCACCTGCCTTCAGTCCGCTGCCTGCTCTCCGTCCGCTCCTCCCCCTGCGACGGACGCTGCACCCCCGGACCTGTCTCTGGTGCCTCCGGAATTTCACGACCTGGGTATGGTGTTCAGCAAAACGAAAGCTATGTCTCTCCCCCCTCATCGGCCCTATGACTGTGCCATCAACCTCCGCCAGGGGGCTCCCTTACCTTCTGGTCGGCTCTATAGCCTGTCAGCGCCGGAGAAGGAGACGATGAACGCCTACCTGAGAGAGTCATTAAGTGCTGGGATAATCCGCCCATCATCGTCACCCGTGGGGGCAGGGTTCTTCTTCGTGGGAAAAAAGGATGGGTCCCTCCACCCTTGTATTGACTACCGGGCCCTCAACGATATCACGGAGAAGGACCGTTACACCCTGCCCCTCATGGACACTGCCTTCCACTCCCTCCAGGGGGCGACCTGGTTCACCAAGCTGGATCTACGCAGGGAGATGAGTGGAAAACAGCCTTCCGTACCCCGAACGGCCACTTTGAATACCTGGTAATGCCATTTGGGTTGACCAACGCTCCTGCCGTCTTTCAGCGCCTCATAAATGACGTCCTCCGGGACTTCATCAGCCTTTTCGTGTTCGTCTACCTGGACGATATTCTCATCTTCTCCAAGTCCAGGGACGAGCACCAGGTCCACGTGAGGCGGGTCCTCCAAAGGCTGCTGGAGAATCGTCTGTACGTGAAGGCAGAAAAATGTGAATTTTACGCCAGGACTACGTCCTTCCTGGGGTTCATCATCGCCCATGACAAGGTGCTCCCAGATCCAGAGAAGGTGAAGGCGGTGGTGGAATGGCCTACACCTGCATCCCGGAAGCAGGTGCAACAGTTCGTTGGCTTCGCCAATTTCTACCGCCGCTTTGTCCCCAACTTCAGCTCCATCGTGGGACCACTGACCCGCCTCACTTCCCCGAAGGTCCCGTTCCGGTGGACCGAAGAGGTCGCTGCCGCCTTTAAGGCACTGAAGGCGGAGTTCTCCTCCTCCCGGGTCCTTCGCCAGGTCGACCCCGCACTGCAGTGCATCGTAGAGGTAGACGCCTCGGACACGGGAGTGGGGGCAGTGCTGTCCCAGCGATCGCCGGACGATGGCGCCAAACGGCCCTGCGCCTTCTTCTCCCGGCGCTTGTCCCCGGCAGAGAGGAACTACGATGTGGGGGACAGAGAGCTCTTGGCCATCAAACTCGCCCTGCAGGAGTGGCGCCACTGGCTAGAGGGGGCGAACCTGCCGTTCGTGGTCCTCACGGACCACAAGAACTTAGAATATTTACGATCTGCCAAGCGCCTGAATGCCCGCCAGGCGCGTTGGTCACTGTTCTTCGCCAGGTTCCAATTTTCAATCACCTTCAGGCCTGGCTCTAAGAACGGCCTGCCTGACGCCCTCTCTAGGCAGTTCACTCCCGTGGAGTCGGAGGAGACGCCCCACTCCATCCTGCCCAGGTCGTGCGTCGTGGGAGCCATCTCGTGGGACATCGAGAGCAAGATCCGGAAGGCACAGGAGGTGGAACCTGACCCTGGCGGCGGACCAGAGGGGAGGCTGTTCGTGCCATCCGCGGTCCGAGGAGAGGTAATCCACTGGCTACACACTTCCAAGCTCACCTGTCACCCTGGCACCTCCCGGATGATAGACCTCCTCCAACGGTCCTTTTGGTGGCCGGGCCTGCGGAGGGATGCAGCCCGCTACGCCCGGGCTTGCCCAATCTGTGCCACCTGCAAGTCGGGAAATGCCCCTCCAGCGGGTCTGCTCCAGCCCCTGCCCGTCCCTGGCAGGCCCTGGTCGCACATCGCGTTGGATTTCGTCACCGGACTCCCCGTCTCCAACTCCTATGACACCATCCTGACCATCGTGGACCTCTTCTCCAAGGCCGTGCACTTCGTCCCCCTGCGAGGCCTCCCTACTGCCCTGGAGACGGCGGACCTCCTCGTCCAACACGTGGTCAGGCTGCACGGGATTCTGGTGGACGTGGTCTCGGACCGGGGCCCCCAATTTTCAACTGAGGTTTGGAGGTCATTCTGCAACGCCATCGGAGCCAAGGTGAGCCTCTCCTCCGGCCATCACCCCCAATCCAACGGGCAGTGTGAGCGGACCAACCAGGAGCTGGAGGCTGCGCTCCGCTGTGTGACCAGATCCAAACCCACGTCCTGGAGCAACCATCTTGCCTGGGTTGAATATGCCCACAATACCGCCCGCTCTTCTGCTACAGGGATGTCTCCCTTCAAAGCGTCCCTGGGTTACGACCCCCCGCTGTTCCCGGAGCAGGAGAGTGAGGTAACTGTCCCCTCAGTTAGGGCACATCTCAGGCAGTTCCGCTCCACCTGGACTGTCGCGCGCAATGCGCTCTTACGCACAGCGGAGCGCAACAGGACTGTGGCGGACCGGCGTAGAAGACCTGCCCCGGCGTACAAAGTTGGGCAACACGTCTACATTTCCACCCAGGACGTCACTTTAAAAGGCGAGAGGAGAAAGCTGGCACAGCGTTTCATGGGTCCCTATCCCATCACCCGGATCATCAACCCGGTGGCTGTGCGCGTGGCTATTCCCCCCTCCCTCCGCATCCATCCCACCTTCCACGTGTCAAAGGTGAAGTTGGCAGTCTCCGACCCCCTTTGCCCCCCTCCTGCAGCGCAACCCGCGCCCCGGATGATTGGTGGCCATCCGGCCTGGTCCGTCTCCTCCATCCTGGACTCTCGGCGCTGGGGTCGTGGGTTGCAATACTTGGTGGACTGGGAGGGCTATGGGCCCGAGCATCGACAGTGGGTGCCCCCGTCGTTCGTGTTGGACCCATCGCTCATCGCTGACTTCCACCGAGCGCACCCAGACAAGCCATCGCCAGGAGGCGCTGCTAGAGGGGGGAGTACTGTCACGCCGCGCCGCTCATCAGCGGCGCCACCTGCTCGCACACCTGTCAACCATCAGCGGCGGGGAATATAAGCCGCCTCGCCCTGAGCTTCGGCCTGAAGCCGTTAGACTTCATCTCCTTTCCATGAGAAGCAACTACTCTTTCTTCAGCACCACGCTAAGCGGTAAGAAGATCACTTACCTCACCTCTTCCAGTCTGCTCCCCTATGCACAGGTGGATTCCTCGGCGGCGGACAACTCCGTCCCTCGTCCCTCCTCACTGCTGCACCGAGTCCTGCAGGTGACTGTCTCCCGGGGTCCCGTCCTTGATGTGCCAGTCATCGGTCCCATACAAGTAAGCTTCTCTCCCTCGCCTATTCTCCTCCTGTGTTGGTGTGTGCCCGTCACCCTGCGTCTGTTCTTTCCCATAGGGTTGCCGGCTGAACGGTCTGCTGCCTCTGTGCCCAAAGCAGACGCCACCACCAATACATTTACATTCCGCTGACACACACCCATACATCCCTGTTGTTAATAAACAGTTTGAACTACTCTGAGCCTGTGTGTGTGCGTCTCCTGAGCCGAACGTTATGTCAGACTGTGAACCTTCCTGTTGTCCTTTCTTAGTTGTTTGGGGGGCCTGTGGTCTATATTAACCATATATTCCATAACTTACATATGTTGAAGCATGTGGAAATGTTTGGTGATTACATATGTAAGGAACTTCACACCTCTGAAAGGACAAAGGACTCTCACCCGCCGAGTGAAGAACAAAGACGTTCCCGGACGCGGCGGGGGAGACCGGACGAGCCACCCTCACCCCCCAAGGCGAGGAGAGGGATTACCATCACCTCCCAAGACGAGGAGAGGAAATACCAAGACAATGGGGGGATTAAGATAATGAGGGATGTCAGCCTTTGTATGCATGTCTTTTGTTGTGTGCTTGTATATAATCAGTGAGTTGGCGAGATTCTACCTCTCTTTCCCTTCTGCCGCTCTCTGCACCAGATGAGACTTGTTAGAAGAGCTGTACATTAAAACTTTGCTTATAAACCAAATCGCCTCTTCATTGCCCAGCTCCTCTACAATGATCATAATTGAACATCAACGTTACTATGACATCATACCTGTTACCATGGACATGCCCTCCTCGCCATTCAATCCATGAGCTTATGGGGAGGGATGGGAAGGTCTTGGAGTTCTAAATTTTTCAACATATGTTGAGGTCACTGTCATATGTAGCACAATATGGGTTGACAACACATAACTTACAGGGAAGTGTTGCCATTGCAACATGGCGACGGTTCACTACTCGCCAAGAAATTTCGGAAAGTTGTATCTTGGACAATCTTTGTCTGATTTTCATCAAATTTTCGACAATGAATAATAGTCCCACCCTGAACACTCCTATATAAAATAATAAAAGTTTTAGCTCCGCCTAGTGGTAACAACATTAGACCCTTTTAAAATGGCCAAACTTTGTACGATTTGCAATAAATTTTAAACGATCAAGATTCTCCCTTCCCCGAACTAGTCTATATACAAAAAATTAAAAAAAAACTCATAGCGCCCCCTAATGAGTAATGGAAGAATTACTGACGGGCAAAACTTGTCCGATGTCCACAAAACTTTCCATGAAAGAAAATAGTGCCACCACGGACGCAATGACATCAAAATACCTGACAAAAGTTATAGCGCCGCGTAGTGGTTAACGAAAGAATTGCTGAAAACTGTTTTATTTATTACTCATGCATGGCTGGCCAGAATGATGTGAAATTTTATGAGATTCATCAGAATACAGCGATGATCATAACTGAACATCACCGTTACTATGACATTATACCTCTTACCATGGACACGCCCTCCTCGCCATTCAATCCATGAGCTTATGGGGAGGGGTGGGAAGGTCTTGGATGTCTAAATTTTTCAACATATGTTGAGGTCACTGTCATATGTAGTACAATATGGGTTGACAACACAACTTACGGGGAAGTGTTGCCATGGCAACATGGCGGCGGTTCACTACTCGCCAAGAAATTTCAGAAAGTTGTATCTTGGACAAACATTGTCTGATTTTCATCAAATTTTCAACAATGAATAATAGTCCCACCCTGAACACTCCTATATAAAATAACAAAAGTTTTAGCGCCGCCTAGTGGTAACAACATTAGACCCTTGTAAAATGGCCAATCTTTGTACGATTTGCAACAAATTTTAAACGATCAATATTCTCCGTTCCCCAAACTAGTCTATATAAAAAAAAAATTTTAAAAAACCTCATAGCACCCCCTAATGAGTAATGGAAGAATTACTGACGGGCAAAACTTGTCCGATGTCCACAAAACTTTCAATGAAGGAAAATAGTGCCACCCCGGATGCAATGACATCAAAATACCTGACAAAAGTTATAGCACCACATAGTGGTTAACGAAAGAATTGCTTAAAAATGTTTTATTTATTACTCATGCATGGCTGGCCAGAATGACATGAAATTTTCTGAGATTCATCAGAACACAGTGATGATCAGAACTGAACATCAATGTTAGTACGACATCACACGGGTTACAATGGACACGTCCTCTTCCCCATTCAATCCATGAGCTTATGGGGAGGGGTGGGAAGGTCTTGGATGTCTAAATTTTTCAATATATGTTGAGGTCACTGTCATATGTAGTACAATATGGGTGGACAGCACATAACTTACAGGGAAGTGTTGCCATGGCAACATGGCAACGGTTCACTACTCGCCAAGAAATTTCAGAAAGTTGTATCTTGGACAATCTTTGTCTGATTTTCATCAAATTTTCGACAATGAATAATAGTCCCACCCTGAACACTCCTATATAAACTAACTAAAGTTTTAGCGCCACCTCGTTGTAACAACATTAGACCCTTGTAAATTGGACACAATTTATACGATTTGCACTAAATTTTATACAATCAATATTCTCCCTTCCCCGAACTCGTCTAATCAGAATCAGAATCAGAATCAGAAAAAGATTTATTGCCAAGTACATTAACAGATCACTGATAACATACGAGAGAATTTGACTTGACACAGAAAATGAACCTGCATTTCCGTGCCGCGGCACATCTGAAACGCGCCTGTCAGCAGGAGGGTACAGGTAGCATAAGAAATAATACAATACTAACTAACTAACTAACTAACCTGCACTTATATAGCGCTTTTCTAGTCACAAAGACCACTCAAAGCGCTTTCACTAGTACCAACCCTCTATTCTAAGGGCCTATAGGAAACAGATATCTAGGGACAATTTAGAATAGCCAATTAACCTAACATGCATGTCTTTGGATTGTGGGAGGAAACCGGAGCCCCCGGAGTAAACCCACGCAGCACAGGGAGAACATGCAAACTCCACACAGAAAGGTTCCTACCCCTGTCAGCCTGGGGATTTGAACCAGGAACCTTCTAGCTGTAAGGCAACAGTGCTAACCACTGCACCACCGTGCTGCTACAATAGGAAGGAGCAAAAAAATCATTGATTCAGAATACTGGTCACATGATCAATATTATGATTACAAGGGGAAAAAAAGCCCTCAATGCACATCAGCGGACCAAGATTTCACAAGACACAAAGAGAGCAGTGAGTGGTTCTTATTTGTCAGTTCGTGGATCAATATGAGTGCACTGTTGAAGCAAGTGTTGTATCAGTAAGAACAACAAGGACACTTTGGCAGGAGATGTTTTGTCTGGCTACTCGCAATCGTCCTTGCAATTATCTGAGCAGCTGCTGTCCAAGGCCTTGTGCTCAATGTTTTGAAAAAACAGACTGCAGACAATCAGGAGGAATTTTTGTAGGGAAATTGAGCCAAATAGAACTGATCACAGAGAAGGAGCTTTATTTTCTTCTGTAGATTCAGTACTTCATTGCGGGGCGTTGAGTCCGTCGTGGATAGACCTAAGCGTAATCATGATGTAATCCACCTTCCGAGACAGTTCTCCATTTGTCGCTATCAGGGTCTTCTCCAATTTTTCAATTTGATGGATGCACCTCGCCTGGCCAGCATTTTGATAGGTTGTATCCATCTTCAGCAATTTGCGGTACACCAGGACAATCCCAGTTCCAATCAGAACGATCCCAATCACCATTATTACGAAGACATACAAATCTTCAATATCTTCGATAGAGAGATTAGTCAGGCACAAGATCCTCCAATTACTTGTGTCCCGTAAATAGCCCGCTGGAGCTGTCTCTGCGGGGCAAACAGCTTCCCCCGGAGCACTTTTCCTTGTTGAAAAAATAGTGTCAATTGTGTTCAAAGCCCAGCTTATTAATTCCATAATTTCTTTCGACGGTCAGCAGTTAGACGCAGAAAGACAACAGCAAGCTGGGATCCAGTTAGTTGGGGGGGAAGGAAAAAAAAGTCAGAGCAAGAGAGAAGGAAAAAGGCGTCTGCTTTCTTTGGAGGCGGAAGTGATATACAAATAATAAACAAATAATAAACAAAACTCATAGCGCCCCCTAATGATTAAAGGGAGATTTACTGACAACTGTTCTCTCACCAACTTAACAAAATTACATGAAGGAATAAATTGGGCTCATTGATAGTACATGCACATAGTACAGAACTGTTTCCATGGTGACTGGAGTTCTTCAGTGACTTTCTCGGCAAACAAAACATGACAGTTTCAGCTCAGAAAATTCTTGCCTGATTTGGAAAAATCGTTGCACAAATCATACTGATCCCACTCTGAACGTGTCCGTATATCAAAATTCACAAAACTGTCACACCCACACCAAATGCTGACATGAGGTCCTGCACAAAATTGTTTCTAATTTTGCACAAAGACCAGTAGTCACGATGACATGACCTTTTCAGTGGTTCCTCAGAATGCATTGGACTACCATCGGTGGAAGTCACTTTTGTCCTGGGATAAGCACAGTTGCCATGGAAACCCACTCATTGCATTTCAATAACGGACATTTATACATGGGGCATACTTGGTACAATTTGCACTAAATTTTCTACTATTGATATTAGTCCTGCACCAATTCAATTCAATTCAATTCAACTTTATTTATATAGCACCATTTCACAACAACAGCCATCTCATAGCACTATCAACTGTAGGGGGGAACCCCCACAGTTGCAGAAAGACCCCATCAATCAGGCAATCCCCTGTGAGCAAGCACTTGGCGACGGTGGAGAGGAAAAACTCCCTTTTAACAGGAAGAAACCTCCAGCAGAACCAGGCTCAGGGAGGGGCAGTCATCTGCTGCGACTGGCTGGGGGGTGAGGGGATAGAGAAGAAGAAAAGAACAAACATGTAGAGAGCAAACAGCACGATGGGGACTCAATCTATGGGAGAGAACAAACAAATGTTAATGACCAGCAAAAAAAAAAATTTCATAGAGAGTGAGGAAAGGAGTGAGGCCCAGTGCATTACTGGAGGTGTAATGACACCAAACATGTCTACATAAAAATAACAAACAAAAGTTTTAGCAGCCCTATTGTTAAAAGGAAGAATTGCTGATTTTTTTTCTGTCTTTTACTCTCGCCAGCAGGAAAAAAAAAAATATATGAAGGAATGATTAAGGCTCATCGACAGTAAATGTACTTAGTACAGAACTGATTCCATGGTGATCAGCATGCTTCAATGGCTTCTTTGCGATGCAAAACATGACAGTTACAGCTCAGACAATCCTCGTCTGATTTGGACCAAACTTTGTACAAATCATACTGATCCCACTCTGAACACATCTGTATATCAATATTCACAAAACTGTCATACAACCACCTACTGCTTACATGAGGCACTGCACAAAATTGTATCAAATTTTATGCAAAGACCAGTAGTCATAATGACATGACATTTTCAGTGGTTTCTCAGAGTGCATTGGACTACCCTCAATGGAAGTCACTTTTGTCCTTTGATAAGCACAGTTGCCATGGAATCCCATTCCTTTCCATTCAAGACATTTTATACATGGTTTACTTTATTTTTCCCACACCCCTTGCAGTGACAATGGGAAATTTTCCGAGACAGCAAGGTACGACGGGCGCTGGGTTGCCGGGTGCGTGGGGAGTGAAGTCCGTTTACACCTGCTTGCAGGTTTAATTTTCTTTTTGTTTCTTTTACCCTGTGTATGTAGTGCCTTTGCTCCTCTTTTATCAGTGCTAGCAGCTTAAGTTTTACCTTGCCTTACTCTCTTATTTGTTAGTATAAGTTGGAAAGTTCAGGCTACTTTGTCCTTATTTTTTGTTGGGTTGACATTTCGGGGAGGGAGGAGTGCACCCTCACTTGTACTTAGATTTTAGGGCTTTACTATGTTTCTTTGTGTTGGTACATTGATGTATTTTCTATTCTATGGGGGCGGGGACTTTTTCTGTGCACCTTGGGGTTTGTTCTTTTTTTTTTCCTTTCTTTTCTGTGTCCCTCCTTCCAGACATTGGTTCCCCCTCCACCCTCCCGAGGCTGTTTCTTGGTAGTTATTTCTTGTTGGGGGGGGGGGGGGATATTCCGTTCTCATTGGATGTGAGAGGAGGATGTTTTGAATCCATCCCTTAAATGGGGGGCACTGTGGTGATCCCGAGCGCGGGTTTGCTCCGCGCTCAAGTCACTAATTATTTTCCTCCTTTTGTCTCTTTATTTGGGTTTTTTATGATGGTGTGTATTTGTGCTTTTATTGTGAGAGCGCCGCAACAGCACTTCCACCTGTCAGACTGCTCATGGGCTGTCACAGCTGCTGGCACTTATTTTCATTATCTCTGGGCACCTGTTTATGACTTAATTACTCTCTATTTAAGATCGCATTCAAGACTTAGTCCTCGCTGCCACCTTGCCCTATCCAGACTGATTTCCCTAACCCCGAAGTCAGTCCTTTTCAGCGCATGTTTTTGTCCTCGCTATTTTCTGTGTAAGTGTTTATTCTACAGCGTAGGTTTTGCCCTCGGTGCTACTTAGGTATGTGACTGTGTCGAGCCTTTATTTGGTCAATTATTTCACCCTCCGGGGTCGCTTGTGTTTAGTGTATTGTGTTTTGCCCCTTGTGGCACTTTATTTTCTACTTTTGTAATAAAATAACAAACTCACTGCTGGCTTCGGGTGCCTCATCTTTGCCCTGCAAGGGGCAAACATAACACTAGCTGCCTTCAACATGTGCAGAACATAGTGGCCCATCCTTAAACTAGCACTACCAGATTTCCGGATGACATTACACTGATCCTCTTTTCCCTCCACTGGCTTCCAGTCCACTTCAGATTGAATTTTAAACTTTCAGTTTGTCTTTAAATCTTGTAATAACCTCATTCCAGCTCATTTATCCAAAATTCTGACTTTCTGTGAGCATGACGGGATTGAGGTCATCCAACCAACTTTTGCTGGATGTTCCCAGGTCAAGGTATAAACACTTGGTGTCATGAGCCGAGTGCTGGAGATTCCCCAGATTTGGTCTCATGGCATTTTCTGCCTGTTTACTTTTCTGTTGCACTTATTCCCCCTTTGTATTATTGTTTTGCTTGCCATTTTCCTGTTTGTGTTAGTGTCATATTTTTATTCTGTATTTATTTAGATTCATTATGTTATTTCATTCTGTATATCCCTAGTGTTTTCCTTTTACTGCTGACAGCTGTCAGGGACATGAAGCTTGTGTGGTCATGCCCTGTCAGCCATCAGTTTTGGTTCACTTCCCTTTCATTGCAGCAGCTGATCCCAATTATTCATCTTTGCTTTCTTCTTTCGTGGGTTCGATCCCAGCCCCTGACCAACAGTGATCTGTGTGGAGTTTGCATGTTCTCCCCGTGTTGCGTGGGTTTACTCCGGGATTTCTCCGGTTTCCTCCCACATGCCAAAAACATGCATGTTAGGTTAATTGGCTGTTCTAAATTGTCCCTAGATATTTGTTTCCTATAGGCCCTTAGAATAGAGGGTTAGTATTAATGAAAGCGCTTTGAGTGGTCTTTGTGACTAGAAAAGCGCTATATAAGTGCAGGTTAGTTAGTTAGTTAGTTCTGCCCTTTCAGATACCCACACCTGTGGTTCATCATGATAATTAATTTTGATCCTTATTTAAGGGACTTATTTTCATTCTGTCATTGCCGCTGTCTCGATTGTTGGACATTCTCCTTATCTCCGCCAGAGTCCTTCCTCGCTCTTGTGTGTATTCTCATAAGTTTTTCTCCCTCATTGTTTTTTTGTATTTTTGAGCACTTGTTGAACTTTTTTTGTTGTTTCTGTATTAAATTGGCCAAACTCACAGTTGGCACTTGGGATTTGTCTCTCTGCCCCGAGGGGCCATTCATGACACCTGGGTGACTGAGCCTTTACAGTTGGCACCACAAGGTTCTGGAACAATCTCCCCCTACACATTATCTCTAATTTGACCTTTTTAAATCAAAA
This sequence comes from Pholidichthys leucotaenia, assembly GCA_020510985.1. NCBI lineage: Eukaryota > Metazoa > Chordata > Actinopteri > Cichliformes > Pholidichthyidae > Pholidichthys > Pholidichthys leucotaenia. The sequence continues at coordinate 445,589,704 of CM035837.1, read as the reverse complement.
CTAACATATTTATTCAGGATGGCTTTTTCTCAATTTAATCATTTCTTAATGCCTTAAGGACATTTAAGATTGGATGGCAGTAAACTTGTTAAATTTTAATAAAAGGAAGACAGAAGTGATTGTGTTTTGGCCCAATGGCTCCTGTGAGTTGTCCCCCAACCCCCACCTCACCCCGTTGATCTGGGCCCCTTGCCAGGGTTTGTCCAACCAACAGTTACTAATCTGGGTCTTAAGATGGACAGTGATTTTAAATAGGACTGTCAAATTACCGGTAAACGCCGAGGAGGAGGAGTGTGCTTTTATGTCAACCAAAGGTATTGTAAAAGTGTGACAGTCCAGGAAAGACTATGCACTGTGGATTTAGAACTAGTGATAATTTCACTTCGTCCCTTCTACCTGCCCCACAAGTTTCAGCAGCTGTTTTATACGCTAGTGTATATTCATCCATGCGCCAGTGTGTCAGCCACTGATCAGCTGATTACTGATGTCATGCACAAACTTAATTCACTTTGCGCAGAGGCACCAAAATTTATACTTGGAGATTTTAACCACTGTAATTGGGATACCTCATTGCAAACATATGAACAGCATGTGACTTGTGCTGTGACACAAAAAAGCACTAGGGCTGACCTTTGTTAGGGGTCTGTAAAAGGGGCTTATAAATCCTTGGCCATGCCTCCACTGGGATCCCCCTAGTGTCTACCTAATGTCATTGTACACACCCTTCAGATGTCTAGAGAGGAAAGAGAGGGCAGTGAAAACCTGGACAGAAAGGTTTATGCAGTTTTTATCGCTGTTTTATTGAAATAGCAATAAAACACAACATCATACAACATCCTGTTGTGTGAATTGGTTTTGGTCTGGGTCTGTTTGTGATTGTGCTTTACTGCTTTGTGATTTTCTTTTGGACATTTTTTCTGTTTTCTGGCAACTGATTTTAACTACAGACGTCAGATTATCTGTTAACTCCTTCAGATTAATTATTGCCTGGGTTTAGACACCAATTTTTGGAATAAAGGACAGAAAAACAGCAACGAGTTGGCAAGTTGCAAACTAGGCTAACAGCTGATGTAAGTCGATGCCGACAGCAGCAACAGCATGGGACCAAAGAAGACACTGACAGCTTAGGAGGGAGATGACATTAGGAGGTCATTGGAGTTCATGACAGAGGAAATATCTACTGTCAAATTGCAGCAGAAAGCCAAATTGGAGCTGGTGGAGGAGGCGAAAGTTCTCCAGATCCAGAAAGCCAAAAAAGACTGACGTCTTTTGAACCTGGAGCGCAGAGTGGAGGAGTTGGAGCAATACTCCCAAATCATTGACCTGATTTTGACCGTGTTTCGCATCAAACCCCAGTCATATGCCCGGATGGTGACCACCAACAACAGAGGAAGGACTCAGTGAGCTGGATGTTAGCTCAACGGAGCAACAGATGTCTGCTTTCTTTAGTTTAGTGTAGTTTATTGGTTTATTTGTCAGGGACCATGTACAGAAAAAAACATCAAACACAGGGTAAAGCTGCTCTGCACCAGATTATAGCATTCTCGCTAATTTCCATCTGTAGTTCCTGGGGCAAGCAGGAAGATATTAAAAGAAAAAAGATAAAAGAAAAACAGCACATATAGAATGCAATTCAGGTCGGGTTTCAGAAACTGCTTACCCTGAAACAAGTAGGGAGTAAGTTTAAAAGGTAAAAAGATAAGAGAGACAGCAGACATAAACAATTTAAGAGAGTAATTTCAAATCCCATTTAAGGGGGATAGTGTCATGCGGTGGACCTCGCGAGCCACCTTAAGAAGCCAAGAGTTGTCGGTGAGGTTTGCATAGGTGTTTATTAACGATAGCACACACAAAACACTACAAGAGCCACAGTGGGATAAAACACACCACACTACAAATACTTGAACATGAGCCAATAAAGAAGCATACTTACGAACATGACCATGAAACACTGGTTGATGTCTGAGCAGAGGAACGCTCGCTCAGCGTCTGGCAAGGGATAATTCCTTGATCAATTGTTGAACAATTGTTGACCAGACTGCCGCATTATTCTGCTCCCAGAGCCCTCTTAAATGAAGAGCTTCTGATGAGTCATAATATAGCACAGCTGTCAAACTTTGACAGCAGGAAGCCCCTCCGAGCGCTGTCACAATAAAAGCTTGGGGAGCCCGAAGGTGCACACTGTGGTCAAATCTGGCGGGGATGATTTTTGGCCCGAGCGCGGACAAAATTGGCACTCGGATCATGACAGTCAATGCTGGCATGCTTGATTACTTAAAATCCCTTTTTTAGTGTCTGTGGAAAAGTCTCTTTAATTTGTTCTGGTCTTCAAAGCAGTGGGGAGCTTGTTCCATTCTCTTATAGCTTTGTATGAGAAGGCTGATTGTCCAAAAGCAGGTTTACGTAGGGGGATGCAACAATGCCACCTAGAGGCATTATTCTTATTATTCTGGTATTTTGTTCAGAAGTCAGGTACAAAAAAGTCTTCAGGGGTGAGGGTGCAGAACCATGGATTATTTTAAAGACCAACCGTATATTGGCATACATGATCATATTTTCAAAGCTTAACATCTTGTGTTTGGTAAGTATACCACAATGGTGATACTGTCATGTCTTCTTATCCAGAATTTTGATGGACTGGTTATACAGGGATTCCAAGGGTTTCAGAGTCATAGTATTGGCTTGTGATCAGTAAGAGATGCAAAAAGAGAAATGTGTCAAAATCATGGCATTCAGAAAAGTTTTTGATCCTTTTAAAGTAAATGAGTTTTTGATGCAACAAAGGTTTGCAAGGTTATATATCAGAGTGGGTCTCATCTGTTTTATGTGCTTTCAAAGCTTAGCGTGGGATCTAATGTGACCCCAAATACTTAAACTGTTACATTGTCTATATTTGCTCCATTTACAGTTAGTCAGATCAAAATGGATGTCAACAACACTGATGCATGGCACCCGCTGTACCACAAAAATGACAATGCCACACCAGCCATCATCATAAGATTCACAAACAGAAAACACAAAAATGCACTGTTAAAACAAAGAAGAAACAAACCTCTAACAAAACAAAATGTCGACATAGAAAAGCACACAACTTAGATTAGATTAGATTAGATTCAACTTTATTGTCATTACACATGTATGAATACAAGGTAACGAAACACAGTTTAGCATCCAATCAGAAGTGCAAAGGACAGCAGTGCAGTATATACGGTAATTAACAGTATGTGCAATTTGAGCAATATATGCAAATATATGCAGCAGTGCAGAAAGTTAAAAGTACTGTTATGTGCAAATAATGTGCAATAAGTTAGATGTAGTTATGTAGTTATGCAGTTATGTACAGGTGAGGATGGTAAAAGCTGATTGTAAGAGAGTCAGCGGGGAACTAAGTTCAATAACGTGACAGCTGTTGGAAAGAAACTGTTCCTAAACCTGCTGGTTCTAGTCCGAAGGCTTCTGAAACGTCTTCTGGAGGGGAGAAGCTGGAACAGTCCATGAGCAGGATGGTTGGAGTCCCTAAGAATGCTGCGTGCCCGGCGCAGACATCTTTTCCTGTAGACGTCCTCTATAGCTGGAAGTGGAGTCCCTGTGATGCGTTTGGCGGTTTTCACCACCCGCTGCAGCGCCTTGCGGTCAGCTACAGAGCAGCTCCCATACCAGAGTGTGATACAGTTGGTCAGGGTGCTCTCTATCACGCAGCGGTAGAAGTTGCCCAGGATGTCAGTTGACAGATGGTTCTTCTTCAATGTCCTCAAGAAGAAGAGGCGCTGATGGGCCTTCTTGATCAGGCTGGTGGTGTTAACTGACCAGGACAGGTCCTCCGAGATGTGGGTCCCCAGGAATTTGAAGCTGGGGACACGTTTAACAGCTATGCCATTGATATGGATGGGGTCATGTGTCTCTTCCCTCTCCTTCCTGTAGTCCACTATGAGCTCCTTGGTTTTGCTGGTGTTAAGGAGCAGGTTATTGTCAGCGCACCAAGTAGCCAAGTGCTCAACCTCTGCCCTGTAATCTGACTCGTCGTTGTCCCTGATGAGTCCAATCACCGTGGTGTCATCTGCGAACTTTATGATGGAATTGGATCCGTACATAGGCCTGCAGTCATGGGTGTAGAGGGAGTAGAGGAATGGGCTGAGCACACAGCCCTGTGGTACACCAGTGTTGAGTGTGATGACGGAAGAACGGTTGGGGCCTGACCTAACATGCTGGGGTCTGTTGGTCAGAAAATCCATGATCCAGTTGCAGGTGGAGGTACTGATTCCCAGGTCCCCAAGTTTGGTGAGCAACTTGGAGGGGATAACTGTGTTGAATGCTGAGCTGAAGTCAATAAACAGCATTCTTGCGTAGGTGTTCTTGTCATCCAGGTGTGAGAGTACATAGTGCAGCGCTGTAGAAACCGCATCCTCTGTACTCCTGTTGCTCCAGTAGGCGAACTGATGAGGGTCCAGTGTAGGGGGCAGGCCTTTTTTGAGCTGTGCCAAGACCAGTCTCTCAAAGCACTTCATGACTATGGGCGTCAGTGCCACAGGGCGATAGTCATTTAGGCACGATGGTGTTGAATGTTTCGGCACTGGTACTATTGAAGTGGTCTTGAAGCACGCTGGTACCACGGCCTGGGCCAGGGACAGATTGAAGATGTCTGTGAAGACCCCTGCCAGCTGTTCAGCGCATGCCCTCAGCACACGCCCAGGAATGCCATCAGGGCCAGCAGCCTTACGTACGTTGACATGACAGTGCATTACGGACGTCGGTGTGGGTGAGTGTGAGGTGGTGGAGGTCATCAGAGGGTGGGAAATTGATGTTCTTTTCATTGTTGTCCTTGTCAAAATGAGCATAGAAGTTATTTAGCTCATTGAGAAAGGGCACAGTCATGGCTATAGGTATGGAGTTGCTGGGCTTATAATCAGAGATAGCTTGAATGCCCTGCCACATACGTCAGGGGTCAGAGTCCCCAAAATGTTCCTCCACCTTCAGCTTGTAGCTGTGCTTGGCCTTCTTGATGCCCCTCTTTATATCTGCCCTGGATGAACTGTACGCCTGTGCATCACCAGATCTAAAGGCATTGTTACGTGCTTTTAGCAGAAGTCGCACTTCTCTGTTCATCCACGGCTTCTGATTTGGGTACGTGGTGATCTGTCTTTCCGTGGTGACACTGTCAATAGTGGTGTTGATATGGTCCAGGACTGAGTGGGTGTAAGAGTTGATGTTTATGTGGGAGCCACAGGTAGCCTGAGAGGTGAACATACTCCAGTCTGTGTTCCTAAACTTCTCCTGGAGTACAGTGTCAACCCCCTCTGGCCACACTTTGATGGTCCTCACTGATGGCTTCACCCGGTTGATGAGCGGTACATACTTGGGGGTAAGGAACAAGGATAAATGATCAGACTGACCTAGGTGGGGGAGGGGAGTTGCTGTGTAGGCTCCCACAATATTGGTGTAAACATGGTCCAATGTTTTGTCCCCTCTTGTGTGACAGGAGACATGCTGGTAGAATTTAGGAAGCACTGTCTTGAGGTTAGAGTGGTTAAAATCACCCACCACAATAAATGCTGCCTCTTGGTGTGCAGTTTGTTGTTTGCTAATAGCTGCATGCAGTTCTTTCATAGCAAGCTTAGCATTAGCATCCGGAGAAATGTAAGCGGCTGTTATGATGGTACAAGTGAACTCGCGTGGCAGATAGAAAGGTCTACATTTAACCATGAGAAACTCCAGGTTAGCTGAGCAGTGTCTCTCAACAGTGACAGAGTTCGTGCACCAAGCCTTGTTAATATAAATGCACAATCCCCCCCCCTTGTCTTACCGGAGTCAACTGCTGCTCTGTCTGCCCGGAGCGTGTGTAGGCCGGCTAGCTCGATAGCATTGTCGGGTATTCCACTGTGAAGCCATGTTTCCGTAAAAATCATGATATTGCAGTTCATAAGTTTCTTATTGTTGGTGATCCGAAGCCGTAGTTCACTCATTTTGCTCGCCAGAGATCATACATTAGCAAGGAAAATACTGGGTAGCGATAGCCGGTGCGGTGTTAGCTTTAGCTTAGCTCTTAGCCTACCGCGTTTACCCCTCCTTTGTTTACAGTCCTTACGCCGCCTGCGAGCACTTCCGGTCGGCCGGAAAGCCTGCCGAGCATCGGGAGTTCTCCAGAGCTCCGGGATGAGACGTAGATTCAGACGTAGGTTGCTGATAAAAAGGTCGTTATCGTTGTTTTGTAAACCAATATTCAAAAGCTCATCTCGGGTGTAAGATGTAAAAGCAGAGCTGTTCTGAACGAACATACCCGAAATGAGCAGAAATAACACTGCTAGTCCCCAGAATCTGGTAGGACACTGAGCCTCGCGTTGTGCACGCGCCGCCATCTAACTTAAAGAAACGAGGGAAACGAGGGAAAATACAACATGCATGGACTGCAAACTGCAAAATATTCATTAAATTAAACAGAACACCAAACAGTTAAGTTGGTACTTTAATAATAATCAGAAATGTCTGAATTCAGCTTTGTTTGAGGAATTCTTAATACAGAATCATGTTGGGGATGTATTTGAAATGATTGTCATCATTGTCATGATTGTCATTGTTATCTGAAATATCGGTGGAAATTGAATGGGGCATGTATCACCTAGGCCTTCTTGATAGATATTTTTGTGCTTTATCCTCGCCTGTGGCTATCCACTGGAGATGCAGCTGCAACCAACATAAGGATAATTCATTAAGAAACCTTTATTAACATGGATTGTGCTACACTCTGGGAGCTTTGAGTCATTTTATTTGTCATGTATAATTTTATTACCGCCCTTATCCTGTTATCAAGTTTACCTCACATCTTAATTTTACTTCAGTTCTTTCAATGTTGTTTTAAGATGTTTGATGGGTTCTTCATTTTATTTTTTCCAAGTAGACAGCTTAGCACTTTTTTTTTCAAAGCAGACAGTTTCAGCTTGCTTCTGTCTCTACCTTCCACCATTTCCTATCAGCTGCCCTGCAAGAAAGGTAAAAGCCAATCTGTTTACATTAGAGTAGCTACATTTACATTTCAATGTTTCCATACACTGGCTTATTTTGACATGATTTTGGGTTTTAAATGACTCACTCAGCTTATGACACAGAACCACAACAGAGACAGAACATGTTTCAAGGGTTTTTATTGTGCAAGTAGTGCAAATTGAAGTGTCTTTGCCCTGACAGCCCTGTGGAGAGAGCAAAGAGAGGGTGTGGATAACAGCTCTTAGTAATGATTGAGAATATTTTATTGGCAATTAATTTGGCTTTCTTACTCAGGCTGTTATGCTGATTGGTGGTGGAGAGATTGGAGTGGAAAAGCAGTACACCACAGATGATGACTGGTGGGGAATTCTTCAACCTGGCCAGGTTGGGGAACAGCAGATAGCAGAGATTATGTTGGCTTACTCGAAATGGTCCATGTGGCCCCCGGCCGGCTGGCCTCACCTCCTGGTGGGATCTGGGTCTGGCCCTGGGCCCCTGGCGCTGGGGGGGGGGTCCTCCTCCAGGCTGGGGTCAGGTGTGTGCCGGTGGTGAGGGTTCAATTCAATTCAATTCAATTCAATTCAACTTTATTTATATAGCGCCATTTCACAACAACAGTCATCTCATAGCACAATCAACTGTAGGGGGAACCCGAGTCCATCCTCACCACCTCCATAACCGTGTGGTACGCAGGAGCCACTGCCAGGGACAGACTAAGGCTGCAGCGCGTCGTGCGCACTGCTGAGAAGGTGATCGGCTGCAAGCTCCCATCTCTCCAGGATCTGTACATCTCCAGGACCCGGAGGCGTGCTGGCCGGATCATAGCCGATCCCTCACACCCTGGTCACGTACTGTTTGCCCCCCTCCCCTCTGGTAGAAGACTTCGGTCCATCCAGACTAAAACCTCCCGTCACATGAACAGCTTCTTCCCCTCTGCCATCAGACTGCTGAACACTAAGTGACTTATTGACTCTCGTGTACTATGTACAGCAGCTCAACCAGACTCATGTCAATCATCACTGTTTTCTTCCTGCATTACCGACTGCACTATATAGTTCTCCACAGTATCTGCTGCTCGCTAATATATTTTTACTGCTGACCAGTATCACTTACTCTTATTCTACACTTATTGCATGTATAGTTTATTTCTTTTATCTTATCATGTTTAATATTGCAGCATTGCACCGAGACAAATTCCTAGTTTGTGTACTACATGAACAATGGCAATAAACCTGATTCTGATTCTGATTCTGATTCTAACCCCCACAGTTGCAGAAAGACCCCAGCAATCAGGCAATCCCCTGTGAGCAAGCACTTGGCGACGGTGGAGAGGAAAAGCTCCCTTTTAACAGGAAGAAACCTCCAGCAGAACCAGGCTGAGGGAGGGGCAGTCATCTGCTGTGACTGGCTGGGGGGTGAGGGGATAGAGAAGAAGAAGAAAAGAACAGACACGTAGAGAGCAAACAGCACGATGGGGACTCAATCTATGGGAGAGAACAAACAAATGTTAATGACCAGCAAAAAAAAAATATTTCATTGAGAGTGAGGATAGGAGTGAGGCCCAGTGCATTACTGGAGTTCCCCCGGCTGACTAAACCTATTAGCAGCATAAATAAGGGAGGGTTCAGAAACACATGATCCCTCCCTAATTGTAGGCTATATCAAAAAAGTAGGTTTTAGCCCTATTCTTAAAAACAGAGATCGAGTCTGATTCCCGAATCCAGATTGGCAGCTGGTTCCACAGGAGAGGAGCTTGATAACTGAAGGCTCTGCCTCCCATTGTACTTTTGGAGATTCTAGGTATTACAAGTAATCCTGCATTTTGGGAGCATAGGATGCTGCCTATTAGGATACAGGCTGCATGCCTGTTAGGATAATACGGTAGTATCAGATCTTTTAAATAAAAAGGAGCCTGATTGTTTAGAGCTTTGTAAGTAAGAAGAAGGATTTTAAACTTAATTCTAAACTCTATGGGAAGCCAATGAAGGGAGGCCAGAACCGGAGAGATATGATCTCTCTTTCTAGTACCTGCTAAAACTCTTGCTGCAGCATTTTGGATCAGCTGAAGACTTTTTAAAGATGTTTTAGGACAGCCTGATAATAAAGAATTACAATAATCTAATCTCGAGCTAACAAAAGCGTGGATCAGTTTCTCAGCATCACTCTGAGACAAGATGCTCCTAATCTTGGCAATATTATGCAAATGATAGAAGGCAGTCTTAGAAACAAATTTAATATGTGACTTGAAGGACAGATCTTGATCAAAAATAATTCCAAGGTTCCTCACAGAGCTATTAAGAGAAAGAGTAACCACATCCAAACTGAAAGTTTGATTTGGAAAGGAATTTCTAAGGTTTTTTGGACCAACAAGAATGACTTCAGTCTTATCTGAATTTAATAGCAGGAAATTACAAGTCATCCAAGCTTTGATTTCCTTAAGACAGGCTTCTAACTTGACTAATTGATTACTATCATCTGGCTTCATTGACAGGTATAATTGTGTGTCATCTGCATAACAATGAAAATGTATACAGTGCTTTCTAATAATGTTGCCTAACTGAAGCATATATAAACTAAAAAGAGTAGGGCCTAGCACAGATCCCTGTGGAACTCCATGACTAAGCTTTGAGTTGAAAGAAAACTCATTATTTACATGAACAACCTGAAACCTATCAGATAAATAAGATCTAAACCACTGCAACGAAGTTCCATTAAGTCCAACATAGTGTTCTAATCTATCAAGTAGAATATTATGATCGATAGTATCAAAAGCTGCACTAAGGTCTAAAAGGACAAGTACAGAAACCAGTCCATTATCAGATGCGATGAGGAGGTCGTTAGTGACCTTCGCTAAGGCTGTTTCAGTACTATGATGGATTCTAAACCCAGATTGAAACTCTTCAAGTAAACCATTTCCCTGCAGGTGGTCAAATAATTGCGTAGCAGCAACTCTAAGATTTTTGAAATGAAAGGGAGATTAGAGATTGGTCTATAGTTAGCTAAAGCTCCTGGATCTAGCGTTGGCATTTTGAGTAAGGGTTTAATTACAGCCGTTTTAAAAGCCTGCGGTACATGGCCTAAAGTTAATGAAGAATTGATTATATAAAGAATAAAGCTACCAATAAGTGGGAAGACTTCTTTAAATAACCTGGTAGGAATAGGGTCTAAAAGAGAAGATGAAGGTTTGGATGAAACTATTTTGTCTAACTCACAAAGGTCGATTGGAGTAAACTCATCAAGACAGACATCAATAGAAGGAGTTGTAGTAGTTACAGTATTTAAGTTAACTGTGGGAAGAATCTGATTGATTTTATCTCTGATGGATGAAATTTTATTATTGAAAAAGTTCATAAAGTCCTGACTCGTAAGCTCTAAGGGAATGCTAGGATTGACAGAGTCCTGACTCTTTGTCAACCTGGCTACAGTGCTGAAAAGAAACCTGGGATTATTCTTGTTCTCTTCTATTAATGCAGAGTAATAACTCGTTCTAGCTTTTCTAAGAGATTTTTTATAAATTAAAAGATGATTTCTCCAAGCTAAATAAATTTCATCTAAATTAGTGGAGCGCCATTTTCTTTCTAATTGACGAGTCTTCTGTTTTAAGCTACGAGTTTCTGTGTTGAACCAAGGAGTTAGAAATCTCTGATTAGACTTTTTCTTTTTTAAGGGGGCCACCAAGTCTAGAGTCTGATGCAGAGAAGCTGTAACACTATCCACCATGTTATCAATTACAGAAGGAGCAAGCTGTCTATTTCCGTTGTGTTGACACATGGCATAAAGGAAACAATCTGCATAAATTTGGTAACAGCATCATCTGAGAGGCATCTACTGTAATAATATTTTTCTTTAGGAGCCAAATAGTCAGAAATAGTAAAATCAAAGGTTAACAGACAATGGTCTGACAGTACAGGGTTATGAGGAGACACTACAAGATTTTCTATTTCTATGCCATATGTCAGAACAAGGTCCAATGTAAGGTGGAGGTAATGAGTAGAATTTCCTACTTTCTGAGAAAACCCAGTCGAGTCTAATATTGAATTAAATGCCACATTAAGGCAGTCACTATCTACATCCACATGTATATTAAAGTTCCCTACTATAATTATTCTATCAGATTTCAGCACTAAATCAGCTAAGAAATCAGCAAATTCGGATAAAAATTCTGAGTAGGTTGACGGGGGACGATAAACTATGGCAAATAAAATTGGGTTTAACCTAAAATTGCTAAAGTGCCCAATACTGAGGATCAGGCCCTCAAAGGAATTACAACATGTTTTTTGCTTTACATTAACTAGTAATTTGGAATGGTAAATTGTTGCTACGCCTCCTCCACGACCAGAATTTCTGGGATTTTGACAGTTTAAATAACCAGAGGGAGTTGATTCATTTAAACCAACATAATCCTCTTGCCCTAACCAAGTCTCTGTAAGGGAAATTAAATCAATCTGATGATCAATTAACAGATCATGGACTAACAGAGACTTGGGAGTTAGAGACCTAATATTTAATAAACCACATTTAATTTTTAAATTATAGGAACAGAGGCCAAATCATTCAATTTGGAGGCTTTATGTTTGAGTTTTACGAATATTTTGCTTAATCACTTTGGGATGCTTATATATTATATTTTTATTTACTTTGGAGGGAGCAGACAATGATTCTCTGATGGGGAAGACAGGGGCTAAGTTGAGGGGTGGCAGATGAAGAGGAGCTGCAGAGAGGCATGTAAAACTGCGACTCTGCTTCCTGGTCCCAACTCTGAGTAGTCAAGGTTTTAGAAATTTGGATAAAATAGATGCCAGATTGTTAGATAAATGAGAAGCACCAACCAAAGTGGGATGAATGATGTCTCATCTCATAAGACCAGGTTTTCCCCAAAAAGAGCTCCAATTGTCAATGTAGCACATGTTATTTGCAGGACACCACACAGACAGCCAGCGGTTGAAGGATGACGAGCGGCTAAACATGTCATCACTGGTCAGATTGTGGAGGGGCCCAGAGAATACTACAGTGGCAGACATCATTTTTGCAAAGTCACACACCGATTCTACATTAAGTTTCGTGACTTCCGACTGCCGGAGACGGATGTCATTAATGCCAGCGTGAATAACAATTGTGGAGTATTTATTACTTTTAGCCAGCATTTTCAAATTTGATTCGACGTCGCCTGCTCTGGCCCCAGGAATGCATTTGACTATGGCCGCTGGAGTCTCTAGGTTCACGTTTCTGACTACAGAGTCGCCAATGATCAGAGTTTTTTCCTCAGCAGGTGTGTCGCTGAGCGGGAAAAACGATTAGAAACGTGAACAGGTTGGTGGTGTACCGGGGCTTTTCGACTAGGCTTCCTTCTCACCGTCACCCACCCAGTCTCGTCGCTGCTGAGGGTTGGCCCCAGTGTGTCCTTGCATGGCGGGGTCGTGTTCTCCCTGGGGCCCTGGCGGCACCCTGAGGCAGCCAAGTGCCTTCATCCTGGGTCACCCTCCCCATCCACTGGGGTCTGCGGGTGTGGGTGTGCATGTGTGTGTGTATGTGTGTGAGAATGGGTGTGAGTGGGGGTTGTGTATGAGCGGGTGCGGAAGTGGGTCTGTGTGTTGTGAGTGGGCAGGTGGGGCTGTGTGTGGGTGTAGGTGGGCATGTATGATGGTGGGTGGGGATACGTGTGTGCATGGGTGCAGTTTCCTGTGGGTAGATGTCTGGGGGTGGAGGATGTGTCTATGGGTAGGAGAACTTCGTTTGGCGGCGGGGGTGGGGCAGTACATATAGTGGCATTGGGGTTGGCATTTTGGGGCCTGCTTGTCCCGGCTGCCTTGCTGTTGTGTCACGGGGTGGGGCGCTTTGTCACATTGCCCCTGGTGTCATTGGCGGCAGGTGTGTGTTTGTGCTTGGGGGTGGTTGGGGAGCCGTTGGCATGGGTTGGTGGTCGTGTTTCCATCGGGTTGCTCAGGGGTGGCTGTGGCTGCAGGGCAGCCTGGCACTGTCGGTGTGCATCTTGGGTGGGTGGTTGGTGGGCTTGTGTGGGTGCTCGGGGGTGTCGCTTGGCATTTGGGGCACCGTTTGGGTCCATCCCATTGTTCACTATTTTGACTATTGTTGTCCATGTTTGTGTGTGTAGGATGAGTGGGAATGGGTATGGCTGCCCCATCATGTTTGTGGTGCTGGAGCGCCAGGGCGTGATACTGGTGGTTCCCTGGGCTGCTCGGGCTGGCAGCCCTCGCCCTGGGTTGGGATTTGGGGGCAGTGGGTGGCCTCATGAACCAGTTTACAAACTGACTTCTCATGGGGGGGGGCTCATTTTAGACCGCCTCCCTCCCAGTCTTATTTCCCACCCTCCCCCTCCCCCTTATTCTGAGTGGAATACACATGTTGGATACATTTAGGGCTTTGGGGTGGGGGGGTGCCACACTGTGTCGACGAAGGGAATACCTTTGCTGCGCGGTGGAGCTGCCCTCACCTCAATTGTTAACTACATTTTAGACACTGAGGGCTTGGGGGATACCCCCCCCCCGCCCATCGTAGTGGCTGGCAGTGGTCCAATCACTATCCCCCCAATTTTAATTGCACTTTGGTAGTAAACACATTTACACACAATTACATCATATAACCGACATATACCCACCATGTTTTGTGCAGGGGGGAGGGTGGTACAGGTCTTCCCCCACCCCTGTTGCCCTCCTCCTGCTGGGGGCATGGGGGCCCAGTGGGAAGCCTGCTACCCATCATGTTGTCAAAATCCATAGATGATACTAAATATATAGATACAACCAAAGGGGGGAGAGTGAGGGGGTGATGAATGAAAGTGGTAATGGTGGGTCGGTTTTGTGCAGCGCTTTGTGTGTTGGGTGGCATCTCGGGGAACCTGCGGTGGTCTGCTGATCAGTCACTCGGGTAGGCGCCGGGGGTGAGGGTCTGCTTCTGTGGCCTGCACCGGCAGTCTCCCCCGGCCACTGCCAGGAACTGGTGCATGCTCAGGCTCGCTGAATCTGCTTCACAGCCGCCTTATGAAACAAGGGTGAATGAAGGGTGAGTTTGGATGGGTACAGGAGGGAGAGAGAAAGGGTTGGTCTGGGTGAGTGAGAGTGAGTTAGTGCATATGGGAGCGCTTGGGAGTCTGTGGGTATGAAGGTGTGGGGAGGGGTGTGTCTGCGAGTTGGGATTTTATAAATTTTATACGTTTGCGACGTTATTCCATTTTTAGTGTGTGCCCTTACACACAAGTTTAAAATTTGGTGATTTGAAGCAAGATTGCAACTTTTTACACTTCCGTGTGTTTGCGTTGACACAGAAGCTTTTCTTCAGTGATTATACGCTCGGTATTGAGTTTCTGCGATTCTTTGTGTTCATTGTTACAAAGAAGATTGTCTTTGGTAGTTGTTTTCAAGCTTGTGAATAGCCCCAATTCCATGTGATCGTGTTAACACAGAATTTAGCTTCAATGATTGTACACAAATTTGGAACTTTATCTCATTTTTAGTGGTCTCTGACATCATAATTAAAGTTTGTGACTTTATCAACGTTGCTTAGCTTCGGTTATTGTGTGATAGTACAGACTGTTTTGACATTCTGCAATTCTTTGCTTTCGTTCTGAAAAAGAATCTTAGCTTCAGGGATTTTATTCAAGTTTGTGATGCTTCCATTGTGTTAGTCATATTGAAACACAAGCTTAGATTCGGTAGTTGTATTCAAGCTTGTGAATTGCTGCAATTCCGTGTGATCGTGCTGACATAGAATTTCTTTGATGATTGTACAAAAGTTTGTAACTTTATCTCATTTTTAATGGTCTCTCTGACATAGAAGCTTAGCTAAGGTTATTGTAAAGAAGTTTGAAACTTAATTCCATTATTTGTGTTTGTGCTAACAGTACCTTTACTTTGGTGTTTGTTTTTAAGTTTGCGACTTCTCCAATTTTCAGTGTTCTCATTGAAACAGAAGCTTAGATCTGGTGATTGTACAAACGTTTGTGACTTGTTTAAATTCTGTTTGTTTGTGCTTACATCTTCGGTTATTTTATGCAAGCTTGCAACTTTGTCCCATTTTTAGTAATCGCTCTGACACAGAAGTTTAGCTACAGTAATTGACTCAAGTTTTCAACTTTATCACATTCTGTGTGTTTGCACTGACACAGAAGCTTAGTTTGCGTTATTGCACGGATGGATTTCAATTTCTGTGATTCATTGTCTTCGTGCTGACACAGTAGACTAGCTTCAGTGATTTAATGCAAGTTTGTGACTTTATCCTATTTTAAGTGTTCTCCCTTCACAGTCGCTAAGCTTCGGTTATTGTGATAGTATACACAGTTTTTACATTCTGCCATTCTTTGCTTTTGTTCTGAAAAAGAATCTTAGCTTCAGGGATTTTATTTATTTGTGATGCTGCCATTGTGTAGTCAGGCTGAAACACAAGCTTAGATTCAGTAGTTGTAGTCAAGCTTGTAATTTGCTGCCATTCTGTGTGATCATGCTGACTAAGTTTATCTATGGTGATTGGACACAAGTTTGTGATGGTCTCTCCTTTTTAGTTTTATCCCTGACACAGAAGCATAGCTTTGGTGATTGTACGCATTGTTTTGACTTTCTATCATTCTTAGTTTTCGTTCTGAAACAGATTCTTCGATTCAGTGATTCTACACGTGTGCAACTTGCTTCCATTCTGTGTGTTTGTTCTCCACAGAAGTTTAGCTTCAGTTGTTTTATGCGTTTTCTACTTTTACCAATTTTAAGTTTTCTGTCTTACACAGAAGCTTAGCTCCTGTTATTTAATATAAGTTTGAGACTTGCTTCCATTCTGTGTGTTTGTGCTTACACAGAAGCTTTGCTCCTGTGATTTTATACAAGTTTGCAACGTTATACCATTTTTAGTGTTTGCCCTGACACACAAGTTTAAAATTGGTGATTTGAAGCAAGATTGCAACTTTTTACCCTTCCGTGTGTTTGCGTTGACACAGAAGCTTTACTTCAGTGATTGGTATCACGCTTGGTATTGAGTTTCTGAGATTCTTTGTGCTCATTGTTACAAAGAAGATTAGCTTTGGTAGTTGTTTTCAAGCTTGTGAATAGCCCCAATTCCGTGTGATCGTGTTAACACAGAATTTAGCTTCAGTGACTGTACACAAATTTGTAACTTTATCTCATTTTTAGTGGTCTCTCTGACATCGTAATTAAAGTGTGTGACTTTATCACAGTTGCTTAGCTTCGGTTATTGTGTAATAGTACAGACTGTTTTGACATTCTGCCATTCTTTGCTTTCGTTCTGAAAGAGAATCTTAACTTCAGGGATTTTATTCAACTTTCTGATTCTTCCATAGTGTAGTCATACTGAAATACAAGCTTAGATTCGGTAGTTGTATTCAAGCTTGTTAATTGACGCAATTCCGTGTGATCGTGCTGACATAGAATTTAGCTTTGATGATTGTACACGTTTGTAACTATCTCATTTTTAATGGTCTCTCTGACATAGAAGCTTAGCTAAGGTTATTGTAAAGAAGTTTCAAACTTGCTTCCATTCTGGATTTTTGTGCTAACACACTACCTTTACTTCGGTTTTTGTTTGCAATTTTGCGCATTCTCCAATTTTCAGTATTCTCCTTGAAACAGAAGCTTAGATCCGGTGATTGTACAAACATTGGAGACTTGCTTAAATTCTGTTTGTGCTTACGTCTTCGGTTATTTTGTGCAAACATTCAACTTTGTCCCATTTTTAGTAATCGCTCTGACACAGAAGTTTAGCTACAGTAATTGACTCAAGTTTTCAACTTTATCACATTCTGTGTGTTTGCACTGACACAGAAGCTTAGTTTGCGTTATTGCACGGATGGATTTCAATTTCTGTGATTCACTGTCTTCGTGCTGACACAGTAGACAAGCTTCGGTGATTTAATGCAAGTTTGTGACTTTATCCCATTTTTAGTGTTCTCCCTTCACAGTCGCTTAGCTTCGGTTCTTGTTTGATAGTATACACTGTTTTTACATTCTGCCCTTCTTTGCTTTCGTTCTGAAAAAGAATCTTAGCTTCAGAGATTTTATTCGTTTGCTATGCTGCCATTGTGTAGTCATGCTGAAACACAAGCTTAGATTCGGTACTTGTATTCAAGCTTTTATTTTGCTGCCATTCTGTGTGATCATGCTGACTGTTTTTCTATGGTGATTGGACACAAGTTTGTGATGGTCTCTCATATTTTTCTCCTTGACACAGAAGCATAGCTTTGGTGATTGTACGCATTGTTTTGACTTTCTATCATTCTTAGTGTTTGTTCTGAAACAGATTCTTCAGTTCAGTGATTCGACACGTTTGCAACTTGCTTCCATTCCTTGTGTTTGTTCTTCCACAGAAGTTTAGCTTCAGTTATTTTATGCATGTTTTCTACTTTTATCAATTTAAAGTTTTCTCTCTTACACAGAAGCTTAGCTCCTGTTATTTAATGCAAGTTTGAGATTTGCTTCCATTCTGTGTGTTTGTACTTTGACAGAAGCTTTGCTTCCTGATTTTATTCACGTTTTCGCCGTTATCTCATTTTTAGTGTTCGCCAAGACACACAAGTTTAGTTTTGGTTAGTGGAAGCAAGATTGCCACTTTTACCCTTCCATGTGTTTGCGTTGACACAGAAGCTTTGCTTCAGTGATTATACGCACGGTTTTGAGTTTCTGCAAATCTTTTTAATGCTTACAAAGAAGATTAGCTTTGGTCAAGTTTGTGAATTGCCGCAATTCAGTGTGATCGTGCACACATAGAATTTAGCTTCGATGATTGTACACAAGATTGTAACTTTATCTCATTTTTAATGGTCTCTCTGACATAGAAACTTAGCTAAGGTTATTGTAAAGAAGTGTGAAACTTGCTTCCAGTCTGGATTTTTGTGCTAACACAGTACCTTTATTTCGGTTTTTGTTTGCACCTTTGCGACTTCTCCAATTTTCAGTATTCTCCTTGAAACTGAAGCTTAGATCCGGTGATTGTACAAATTTGGTGACTTGCTTAAATTCTGTTTTTTTGCTTACATCTTTGGTTATTTTGTGAAAGATTGTGACTTTCTCCCATTTTTAGCAATCGCTCTGACACAGAAGTTTAACTACAGTGACTCAATATTCAAGTTTTCGACGTTATCCCATTTTTAGTGTTCGTCAAGACACACAAGTATAGTTTTGGTTAGTGGAAGCAAGATTGCCACTTTTACCCTTCCGTGTGTTTGTGTTGACTCAGAAGCTTTGCTTCAGTGATTATACACATGGTTTTGAGTTTCTGCAATTCTTTTTCATGCTTACTAAGAAGATTTGCTTTGGTCAAGCTAATTGCCCCAATTCCGTGTGATTGAGCTGACATAGAATTTAGCTTTGATGATTGTACACGTTTGTAACTTTATCTCATTTTTAACGGTTTCTCTTACATAGAAGCTTAGCTAAGGTTATTGTAAAGAATTTTCTAACTTGCTTCCATTCTGGATTTTTGTGCTAACACAGTACCTTTACTTCAGTTTTTGTTTGCAAGTTTGCGACTTCTCCAATTTTCAGTATTCTCCTTGAAACAGAAGCTTAGATCCGGTGAATGTACAAAATTGGTGACTTGCTTAAATTCTGTTTTTTTGCTTTCAACTTTGGTTATTTTGTGTAAGCTTGCGACTTTCTCCCATTTTTAGTAATCGCTCAGACACAGAAGTTGAGCTTCACTTATTTACTCAAGTTTGCAAATTTCTCCCATTCTGTGTGTTTGCACTGACACTGAAGCTTAGTTTCAGTTATTGGAATCAAGTTTGCAAATTTCTCCCATTCTGTGTTCACACAGACACAGAAGCTTGTGATTGCACACATGGTTTTCAATTTCTGTGATTCATTGTCTTCGTTCTTACACAGTAGACAAGCTTCAGTGATTTAATGCAAGTTTGTGACTTTATCCCATTTTTAGTGTTCTCCCTTCACAGTCGCTTAGCTTTGGTAATTGTTTGATAGTATACACTGTTTTTACCTTTTGCCATTCTTTGCTTTCGTTCTGAACAAGAATCTTAGCTTCTGGGATTTTATTCGTTTGCTATGCTGCCATTGTGTAGTCGTGCTAAAACAAGAACTTAGATTTGGTAGTTGTATTCAAGCTGGAAATTTGCTGTCATTCTGTGTGATCATGCTGACAAATTTTATCTATGGTGACGACACAAGTTTGTGAGGGTCTCTCATTTTTCATTTTCTCCCTGACACAGAAGCATAGGTTTGGTGATTGTACACATTGTTTTGACTTTCTATCATTCTTAGTGTTTGTTCTGAAACAGATTCTTCAATTCAGTGATTCGACACATTTGCAACTTGCTTCCATTCCTTGTGTTTGTTCTTCCACAGAAGTTTAGCTTCAGTTATTTTATGCATGTTTTCCACTTTTAACAATTTTAAGTTTTCTCTCTTACACAGAAGCTTAGCTCCTGTTATTTAATGCAAGTTTGAGATTTGCTTCCATTCTGTGTGTTTGTACTTTGACAAAAGCTTTGCTTCCTGATTTTATTCACGTTTTTGCCGTTATCTCATTTTTAGTGATCGCCAAGACACACAAGTTTAGTTTTGGTTAGTAGAAGCAAGATTGCCACTTTTACCCTTCCGTGTGTTTGCGTTGACACAGAAGCTTTGCTTCAGTGATTATATGCACGGTTTTGAGTTTCTGCGAATCTTTTTAAAGCTTACAAAGAAGATTAGCTTTGGTCAAGTTTGTGAATTGCCGCAATTCAGTGTGATCGTGCTGACATAGAATTTAGCTTCGATGATTGTACACAAGATTGTAACTTTATCTCATTTTTAATGGTCTCTCTGACATAGAAGCTTAGCTAAGGTTATTGTAAAGAAGTGTGAAACTTGCTTCCATTCTGGATTTTTGTGCTAACACAGTACCTTTACTTCGGTTTTTGTTTGCACCTTTGCGACTTCTCCAATTTTCAGTATTCTCCTTGAAACTGAAGCTTAGATCCGTGATTGTACAAATTTGGTGACTTGCTTAAATTCTGTTTTTTTGCTTACATCTTCGGTTATTTTGTGCAAGCTTGCAACATTGTCCCATTTTTAGTAATCACTCTGACACAGAAGTTTAGCTACAGTAATTGACTCAAGTTTTCAACTTTATCCTATTCTGTGTGTTTGCACTGAAACAAAAGCTTAGTTTCCGTTATTGCACGGATGGTTTTAAATTTCTGTCATTCATTTTCTTCGTGCTGACACAGTAGACAAGCTTCAGTGATTTAATGCAAGTTTGTGACTTTATCCCATTTTTAGTGTTCTCCCTTCACAGTCGCTTAGCTTTGGTTATTGTTTGATAGTATACACTGTTTTTACCTTTTGCCATTCTTTGCTTTCGTTCTGATAAAGAATCTTAACTTCTGGGAATTTATTCAAGTTTGCTATGCTGCCATTGTGTAGTCGTGCTAAAACAAAAGCTTAGATTTGGTAGTTGTATTCAAGATGGAAATTTGCTGCCATTCCGTGTGATCATGCTAAGTTTATCTATGGTGATTGGACACAAGTTTGTGATGGTCTCTCATTTTTCATTTTCTCCCTGACACAAGCATAGGTTTGGTGATTGTATGCATTGTTTTGACTTTCTATCATTCTTAGTGTTCGTTCTGAAACAGATTCTTCAATTCAGTGATTCAACATGTTTGCAACTAGCTTCCATACTGTTTGTTCTTCAACAGAAGTTTAGCTTCAATTATTTTATGCAAGTTTTCTACTTTTATCAATTTTAAGTTTTCTGTCTTACACAGAAGCTTAGCTCCTGTGTGTAGTAATCTCAAATGCAAGTTTGAGATTTGCTTCCATTCTGTGTGTTTGTACTTTGACAGAAGCTTTGCTTCCTGATTTTATTCAAGTTTTCGACGTTATCCCACTTTGAGTATTCGCCAAGACACACAAGTTTAGTTTTGGTTAGTGGAAGCAAGATTGCCACTTTGACCCTTCTGTGTGTTTGCGTTGAAACAGAAGCTTTGCTTCAGTGATTATACGCACGGTTTTTAGTTTCTGCTAATTTTTTTCATGCTTACAAAGAAGATTAGCTTTGGTCAAGCTTGTGAATTGCCGCAATTCAGTGTGATCGTGCACACATAGAATTTAGCTTCGATGATTGTACACAAGTTTGTAACTTTATCTCATTTTTAACGGTTTCTCTGACATAGAAGCTTAGCTAAGGTTATTGTAAAGAATTTTCAAACTTGCTTCCATTCTGGATTTTTGTGCTAACACAGTACCTTTACTTCAGTTTTTGTTTGCAAGTTTGCGACTTCTCCAATTTTCAGTATTCTCCTTGAAAAAGAAGCTTAGATCTAGTGAATGTACAAAATTGGTGACTTGCTTAAATTCGTTTTTTTTTGCTTTCAACTTCGGTTATTTTGTGTAAGCTTGCCACTTTCTCCCATTTTCAGTAATCGCTCAGACACAGAAGTTTGGCTTCACTTATTTACTCAAGTTTGCAAATTTCTTCCATTCTGTGTGTTTGCACTGACACAGAAGCTTAGTTTCAGTTATTGGAATCAAGTTTGCAAATTTCTCCCATTCTGTGTTTGCACAGACACAGAAGCTTAGTTTCCGTGATTGCACACATGGTTTTCAATTTCTGTGATTCATTGTCTTCGTTCTTACACAGTAGACAGCTTCAGTGATTTAATGCAAGTTTGTGACTTTATCCCATTTTTAGTGTTCTCCCTTCACAGTCACTTAGCTTTGATAATTGTTTGATAGTATACACTGTTTTTACCTTTTGCAATTCTTTGCTTTCGTTCTGAACAAGAATCTTAGCTTCTGGGATTTTATTCAAGTTTGCTATGCTGCCATTGTGTAGTCATGCTAAAACAAAAACTTAGATTTGGTAGTTGTATTCAAGCTTGTAATTTGCTGTAATTTGTTTGTTTTTGGAAACAAAAACCTTTACTTCGGTTTTTGTTTGCAAGTTTGCGACTTCTACAATTTTCAGTATTCTCCTTGAAACAGAAGTTTAGATCCGGGGATTGTACAAACGCATGAGTCTTGCTTAAATTCTGTTTGTGCTTACATCTTCAGTTATTTTTCGCACTGACAGAGAAGCTTAGTTTCCGTTATTGCATGGATGGTTTTAAATTTCTGTCATTCATTTTCTTCGTGCTGACACAGTAGACAAGCTTCAGTGATTTAATGCAAGCTTGCCACTTTCTCCCATTTTCAGTAATCGCCAAGACACAGAAGTTTGGCTTCACTTATTTACTCAAGTTTTCAACTTTTTCCCATTCTGTGTGTTTGCACTGACACAGAAGCTTAGTTTCCATTAATGCACACATGGTTTTCAATTTCTGTGATTCATTGTCTTCGTGCTTACACAGTAGACAAGCTTCAGTGATTTAATGCAAGTTTGTGACTTTATCCCATTTTTAGTGTTCTCCCTTCACAGTCACTTAGCTTCAGTTATTGTTTGATAGTATACACTTTTTTTACATTCTACCATTCTTTGCTTTCGTTCTGAAAAAGAATCTTAGCTTCTGATATTTTATTCGTTTGTGATGCTGCCATTGTGTAGTCATGCTGAAACACAAGCTTAGATTCGGTACTTGTATTCAAGCTTTTAATTTGCTGCCATTCGGTGTGATCATGCTGATTAAGATTTTCTATGGTGATTGGACACAAGTTTGAGATGGTCTCTCATATTTACTTTTCTCCTTGACACAGAAGCATAGCTTTGGTGATTGTACGCATTGTTTTGACTTTCTATCAATCTTAGTGTTTGTTCTGAAACAGATTCTTCGATTCAGTGATTTGACACGTTTGCAACTTACTTCCATTCTGTGTGTTTGTTCTTCCACAGAAGTTTAGCTTCAATTATTTTATGCAAGATTTCATCTTTTATCAATTTTAAGTTTTCTGTCTTACACAGAAGCTTATCTCCTGTTATTTAATGCGTTTGTGACTCTCTTCCATTCTGTGTTTGTACTTTCACAGAAACTTTGCTTCCATGATTTTATTCAAGTTTTCGACATCCCATTTTTAGTATTCGCCAAGACACACAAGTATAGTTTTGGTTTGTGGAAGCAAGATTGCCGATTTTACCCTTCCGTGTGTTTGTGTTGACTCAAAAGCTTTGCTTCAGTTATTATACACACGGTTTTGAGTTTCTGCGATTCTTTTTCATGCTTACAAAGAAGATTAGCTTTGGTCAAGCTAATTGCCCCAATTCCGTGTGATTGTGCTGACATAGAATTTAGCTTCAATGATTGTACACGTTTGTAACTTTATCTCATTTTTAACGGTCTCTCTGACATAGAAGATTAGCTAAGGTTATTAAGAAGTTTCAAACTTGTTTCCATTCTGGATTTTTGTGCTAACACAGTACCTTTACTTCTGTTTTTGTTTGCAAGTTTGCGACTTCTCCAATTTTCAGTATTCTCCTTTAAACAGAAGTTTAGATCCGGGGATTGTACAAACGCTGGAGACTTGCTTAAATTCTGTTTTTTTGCTTACATCTTTGGATATTTTGCTCAAGATTGCGACCTTCTCCCATTTTTAGTAATCGCTCTAACACAGAAGTTTAGCTTGTTATTGGAATCAAGTTTGCAAATTTCTCCCATTCTGTGTATTTGCAAGATTGCAATTTTTTACCCTCCATTTGTTTGCGTTGACAAAGAAGCTTTTCTTCAGTGATTATACGCTTGGTATTGAGTTTCTGCAAATCTTTGTGTTCATTGTTACAAAGAAGATTATCTTTGGTAGTTGTTTTTAAGCTTGTCAGTGGCCCCAATTCCGTGTGATCGTGCTAACACAGAATTTAGCTTCAATGATTGTACACAAATTTGTAACTTTATCTCATTTGTAATGGTCTGACATAGAAGCTTAGCTAAGGTTATTGTAAAGAAGTTTCAAACTTGCTTCCATTGTGGATTTTTTTGCTAACACATTACCTTTACTTCAGTTTTTGTTTGCAATTTTGCGCATTCTCCAATTTTCAGTATTCACCTTGAAACAGAAGTTTAGATCCGGGGATTGTACAAATGCTGGAGACTTGCTTAAATTCTTTGTGCTTACATCTTCGGTTGTTTTGTGCAAGCTTGCAACATTGTCCCATTTATAGCAATCACTCTGACACAGAAGTTTAGCTACAGTAATTGACTCAAGTGTTCAACTTTATCCCATTCTGTGTTTGCACTGACACAGAAGCTTAGTTTGCGTTATTGCACGGATTGATTTCAATTTCTGTGATTCACTGTCTTCGTGCTGACACAGTAGACAAGCTTCAGTGATTTAATGCAAGTTTGTGACTTTATCCCATTTTTAGTGTTCTCCCTTCACAGTCGCTTAGCTTCGGTTATTGTGATAGTATACACAGTTTTTACATTCTGCCATTCTTTTCTTTTGTTTCCTAAAAAGAATCTTATCTTGGGATTTTATTTGCTTGTGATGCTGCCATTGTATAGTCATGCTGAAACACAAGCTTAGATTCGGTAGATGTATTCAAGCTGGAAATTTGCTGCCATTCCGTGTGATCATGCTAAGTTTATCTATGGTGATTGGACACAAGTTTGTGATGGTCTCTCATTTTTCATTTTCTCCCTGACACAAGCATAGGTTTGGTGATTGTATGCATTGTTTTGACTTTCTATCATTCTTAGTGTTCGTTCTGAAACAGATTCTTCAATTCAGTGATTCAACATGTTTGCAACTAGCTTCCATACTGTTTGTTCTTCAACAGAAGTTTAGCTTCAATTATTTTATGCAAGTTTTCTACTTTTATCAATTTTAAGTTTTCTGTCTTACACAGAAGCTTAGCTCCTGTGTGTAGTAATCTCAAATGCAAGTTTGAGATTTGCTTCCATTCTGTGTGTTTGTACTTTGACAGAAGCTTTGCTTCCTGATTTTATTCAAGTTTTCGACGTTATCCCACTTTGAGTGTTCGCCAAGACACACAAGTTTAGTTTTGGTTAGTGGAAGCAAGATTGCCACTTTGACCCTTCTGTGTGTTTGCGTTGAAACAGAAGCTTTGCTTCAGTGATTATACGCACGGTTTTTAGTTTCTGCTAATTTTTTTCATGCTTACAAAGAAGATTAGCTTTGGTCAAGCTTGTGAATTGCCGCAATTCAGTGTGATCGTGCACACATAGAATTTAGCTTCGATGATTGTACACAAGTTTGTAACTTTATCTCATTTTTAACGGTTTCTCTGACATAGAAGCTTAGCTAAGGTTATTGTAAAGAATTTTCAAACTTGCTTCCATTCTGGATTTTTGTGCTAACACAGTACCTTTACTTCAGTTTTTGTTTGCAAGTTTGCGACTTCTCCAATTTTCAGTATACTCCTTGAAAAAGAAGCTTAGATCTAGTGAATGTACAAAATTGGTGACTTGCTTAAATTCGTTTTTTTTTGCTTTCAACTTCGGTTATTTTGTGTAAGCTTGCCACTTTCTCCCATTTTCAGTAATCGCTCAGACACAGAAGTTTGGCTTCACTTATTTACTCAAGTTTGCAAATTTCTTCCATTCTGTGTGTTTGCACTGACACAGAAGCTTAGTTTCAGTTATTGGAATCAAGTTTGCAAATTTCTCCCATTCTGTGTTTGCACAGACACAGAAGCTTAGTTTCCGTGATTGCACACATGGTTTTCAATTTCTGTGATTCATTGTCTTCGTTCTTACACAGTAGACAGCTTCAGTGATTTAATGCAAGTTTGTGACTTTATCCCATTTTTAGTGTTCTCCCTTCACAGTCACTTAGCTTTGATAATTGTTTGATAGTATACACTGTTTTTACCTTTTGCAATTCTTTGCTTTCGTTCTGAACAAGAATCTTAGCTTCTGGGATTTTATTCAAGTTTGCTATGCTGCCATTGTGTAGTCATGCTAAAACAAAAACTTAGATTTGGTAGTTGTATTCAAGCTTGTAATTTGCTGTAATTTGTTTGTTTTTGGAAACAAAAACCTTTACTTCGGTTTTTGTTTGCAAGTTTGCGACTTCTACAATTTTCAGTATTCTCCTTGAAACAGAAGTTTAGATCCGGGGATTGTACAAACGCATGAGTCTTGCTTAAATTCTGTTTGTGCTTACATCTTCAGTTATTTTTCGCACTGACAGAGAAGCTTAGTTTCCGTTATTGCATGGATGGTTTTAAATTTCTGTCATTCATTTTCTTCGTGCTGACACAGTAGACAAGCTTCAGTGATTTAATGCAAGCTTGCCACTTTCTCCCATTTTCAGTAATCGCCCAGACACAGAAGTTTGGCTTCACTTATTTACTCAAGTTTTCAACGTTTTCCCATTCTGTGTGTTTGCACTGACACAGAAGCTTAGTTTCCATTAATGCACACATGGTTTTCAATTTCTGTGATTCATTGTCTTCGTGCTTACACAGTAGACAAGCTTCAGTGATTTAATGCAAGTTTGTGACTTTATCCCATTTTTAGTGTTCTCCCTTCACAGTCACTTAGCTTCAGTTATTGTTTGATAGTATACACTTTTTTTACATTCTACCATTCTTTGCTTTCGTTCTGAAAAAGAATCTTAGCTTCTGATATTTTATTCGTTTGTGATGCTGCCATTGTGTAGTCATGCTGAAACACAAGCTTAGATTCGGTACTTGTATTCAAGCTTTTAATTTGCTGCCATTCGGTGTGATCATGCTGATTAAGATTTTCTATGGTGATTGGACACAAGTTTGAGATGGTCTCTCATATTTACTTTTCTCCTTGACACAGAAGCATAGCTTTGGGGATTGTACGCATTGTTTTGACTTTCTATCAATCTTAGTGTTTGTTCTGAAACAGATTCTTCGATTCAGTGATTTGACACGTTTGCAACTTACTTCCATTCTGTGTGTTTGTTCTTCCACAGAAGTTTAGCTTCAATTATTTTATGCAAGTTTTCATCTTTTATCAATTTTAAGTTTTCTGTCTTACACAGAAGCTTATCTCCTGTTATTTAATGCGTTTGTGACTCTCTTCCATTCTGTGTTTGTACTTTCACAGAAACTTTGCTTCCATGATTTTATTCAAGTTTTCGACATCCCATTTTTAGTATTCGCCAAGACACACAAGTATTGTTTTGGTTTGTGGAAGCAAGATTGCCGATTTTACCCTTCCGTGTGTTTGTGTTGACTCAAAAGCTTTGCTTCAGTTATTATACACACGGTTTTGAGTTTCTGCGATTCTTTTTCATGCTTACAAAGAAGATTAGCTTTGGTCAAGCTAATTGCCCCAATTCCGTGTGATTGTGCTGACATAGAATTTAGCTTCAATGATTGTACACGTTTGTAACTTTATCTCATTTTTAAGGGTCTCTCTGACATAGAAGATTAGCTAAGGTTATTAAGAAGTTTCAAACTTGTTTCCATTCTGGATTTTTGTGCTAACACAGTACCTTTACTTCTGTTTTTGTTTGCAAGTTTGCGACTTCTCCAATTTTCAGTATTCTCCTTTAAACAGAAGTTTAGATCCGGGGATTGTACAAACGCTGGAGACTTGCTTAAATTCTGTTTTTGTGCTTACATCTTTGGATATTTTGCTCAAGATTGCGACCTTCTCCCATTTTTAGTAATCGCTCTAACACAGAAGTTTAGCTTGTTATTGGAATCAAGTTTGCAAATTTCTCCCATTCTGTGTATTTGCAAGATTGCAATTTTTTACCCTCCATTTGTTTGCGTTGACAAAGAAGCTTTTCTTCAGTGATTATACGCTTGGTATTGAGTTTCTGCAAATCTTTGTGTTCATTGTTACAAAGAAGATTATCTTTGGTAGTTGTTTTTAAGCTTGTCAGTGGCCCCAATTCCGTGTGATCGTGCTAACACAGAATTTAGCTTCAATGATTGTACACAAATTTGTAACTTTATCTCATTTGTAATGGTCTGACATAGAAGCTTAGCTAAGGTTATTGTAAAGAAGTTTCAAACTTGCTTCCATTGTGGATTTTTGTGCTAACACATTACCTTTACTTCAGTTTTTGTTTGCAATTTTGCGCATTCTCCAATTTTCAGTATTCACCTTGAAACAGAAGTTTAGATCCGGGGATTGTACAAATGCTGGAGACTTGCTTAAATTCTTTGTGCTTACATCTTCGGTTGTTTTGTGCAAGCTTGCAACATTGTCCCATTTATAGCAATCACTCTGACACAGAAGTTTAGCTACAGTAATTGACTCAAGTGTTCAACTTTATCCCATTCTGTGTTTGCACTGACACAGAAGCTTAGTTTGCGTTATTGCACGGATTGATTTCAATTTCTGTGATTCACTGTCTTCGTGCTGACACAGTAGACAAGCTTCAGTGATTTAATGCAAGTTTGTGACTTTATCCCATTTTTAGTGTTCTCCCTTCACAGTCGCTTAGCTTCGGTTATTGTGATAGTATACACAGTTTTTACATTCTGCCATTCTTTTCTTTTGTTTCCTAAAAAGAATCTTAGCTTGGGATTTTATTTGTTTGTGATGCTGCCATTGTATAGTCATGCTGAAACACAAGCTTAGATTCGGTAGATGTATTCAAGCTGGAAATTTGCTGCCATTCCGTGTGATCATGCTAAGTTTATCTATGGTGATTGGACACAAGTTTGTGATGGTCTCTCATTTTTCATTTTCTCCCTGACCACAAGAGCATAAGTTTGGTGATTGTACGCATTGTTTTGACTTTCTATAATTCTTAGTGTTCGTACTGAGATTCTTCGATTCAGTGATTCAACATGTTTGCAACTAGCTTCCATACTGTTTGTTCTTCCACAGACGTTTAGCTTCAGTTATTTTATGCAAGTTTTCTACTTTTATCAATTTTAAGTTTTCTGTCTTACACAGAAGCTTAGCTCCTGTTATTTAATGCAAGTTTGAGATTTGCTTCCATTCTGTGTGTTTGTACTTTGACAGAAGGTTTTCTTCCGTGATTTTATTCGTTTTCGACGTTATCCTATTTTTAGTATTTGCCAAGATACACAAGTATAGTTTTGGTTTGTGGAAGCAAGATTGCCAATTTTACCCTTCCGTGTGTTTGTGTTGACTCAGAGGCTTTGCTTCAGTTATTATATACACGGTTTTGAGTTTCTGCGATTCTTTTTCATGCTTACAAAGAAGATTAGCTTTGGTCAAGCTAATTGCCCCAATTCTGTGTGATTGTGCTAACATAGAATTTAGCTTCGATGATTGTACACAAGTTTGTAACTTTATCTCATTTTTAACGGTCTCTCTGACATAGAAGATTATCTAAGGTTATTAAGAAGTTTCAAACTTGTTTCCATTCTGGATTTTTGTGCTAACACAGTACCTTTACTTCTGTTTTTGTTTGCAAGTTTTTCGACTTCTGCAATTTTCAGTATTCTCCTTTAAACAGAAGTTTAGATCCGGGGATTGTACAAACGCTGGAGACTTGCTTAAATTCTGTTTTTTTGCTTACATCTTTGGTTATTTTGCTCAAGATTGCGACCTTCTCCCATTTTTAGTAATCGCTCTAACACAGAAGTTTAGCTTGTTATTGGAATCAAGTTTGCAAATTTGTCCCATTCTGTGTATTTGCAAGATTGCAATTTTTTTACCCTCCATTTGTTTGCGTTGACAAAGAAGCTTTTCTTCAGTGATTATACACACGGTTTTGAGTTTTTTTTTATTCTTTTTCATGCTTACAAAGAAGATTAGTTTTGGTCAAGCTAATTGCCCCAATTCCGTGATGATTGTGCTGACATAGAATTTAGCTTCGATGATTGTACACAAGTTTGTAACTTTATCTCATTTTTAACGGTCTCTCTGACATAGAAGATTAGCTAAGGTTATTAAGAAGTTTCAAACTTGTTTCCATGCTGGATTTTTGTGCTAACACAGTACCTTTACTTCTGTTTTTGTTTGCAAGTTTGCGACTTCTCCAATTTTCATTATTCTCCTTTAAACAGAAGTTTAGATCCGGGGATTGTACAAACGCTGGAGACTTGCTTAAATTCTGTTTTTTTGCTTACATCTTTGGATATTTTGCTCAAGATTGCGACCTTCTCCCATTTTTAGTAATCGCTCTAACACAGAAGTTTAGCTTCAGTTATTGGAATCAAGTTTGCAAATTTCTCCCATTCTGTGTATTTGCAAGATTGCAATTTTTTACCCTCCATTTGTTTGCGTTGACAAAGAAGCTTTTCTTCAGTGATTATACGCTTGGTATTGAGTTTCTGCGAATCTTTGTGTTCATTGTTACAAAGAAGATTATCTTTGGTAGTTTTTTTTAAGCTTGTCCATGGCCCCAATTCCGTGTGATCGTGCTAACACAGAATTTAGCTTCAATGATTGTACACAAATTTGTAACTTTATCTCATTTATAATGGTCTCTCTGACATAGAAGCTTAGCTAAGGTTATTGTAAAGAAGTTTCAAACTTGCTTCCATTGTGGATTTTTGTGCTAACACATTACCTTTACTTCAGTTTTTGTTTGCAATTTTGCGCATTCTCCAATTTTCAGTATTCACCTTGAAACAGAAGTTTAGATCCGGGGATTGTACAAATGCTGGAGACTTGCTTAAATTCTTTGTGCTTACATCTTCGGTTGTTTTGTGCAAGCTTGCAACATTGTCCCATTTATAGTAATCACTCTGACACAGAAGTTTAGCTACAGTAATTGACTCAAGTGTTCAACTTTATCCCATTCTGTGTTTGCACTGACACAGAAGCTTAGTTTGCGTTATTGCACGGATTGATTTCAATTTCTGTGATTCACTGTCTTCGTGCTGACACAGTAGACAAGCTTCAGTGATTTAATGCAAGTTTATGACTTTATCTCATTTTTAGTTCTCCCTTCACAGTCGCTTAGCTTCGGTTATTGTGATAGTATACACAGTTTTTACATTCTGCCATTCTTTTCTTTTGTTTCCTAAAAAGAATCTTAGCTTGGGATTTTATTTGTTTGTGATGCTGCCATTGTATAGTCATGCTGAAACACAAGCTTAGATTCGGTAGATGTATTCAAGCTGGAAATTTGCTGCCATTCCGTGTGATCATGCTAAGTTTATCTATGGTGATTGGACACAAGTTTGTGATGGTCTCTCATTTTTCATTTTCTCCCTGACCACAGAAGCATAAGTATGGTGATTGTACGCATTGTTTTGACTTTCTATAATTCTTAGTGTTCGTTCTGAAACAGATTCTTTGATTCAGTGATTCAACATGTTTGCAACTAGCCTCCATACTGGTTGTTCTTCCACAGAAGTTTAGCTTCAGTTATTTTATGCAAGTTTTCTACTTTTATCAATTTTAAGTTTTCTGTCTTACACAGAAGCTTAGCTCCTGTTATTTAATGCAAGTTTGAGATTTGCTTCCATTCTGTGTGTTTGTACTTTGACAGAAGCTTTTCTTCCGTGATTTTATTCGTTTTCGACGTTATCCCATTTTTAGTATTCGCCAAGATACACAAGTATAGTTTTGGTTTGTGGAAGCAAGATTGCCAATTTTACCCTTCCGTGTGTTTGTGTTGACTCAGAAGCTTTGCTTCAGTTATTATACACACGGTTTTGAGTTTCTGCGATTCTTTTTCATGCTTACAAAGAAGATTAGCTTTGGTCAAGCTAATTGCCCCAATTCTGTGTGATTGTGCTAACATAGAATTTAGCTTCGATGATTGTACACGTTTGTAACTTTATCTCATTTTTAACGGTCTCTCTGACATAGAAGATTAGCTAAGGTTATTAAGAAGTTTCAAACTTGTTTCCATTCTGGATTTTTGTGCTAACACAGTACCTTTACTTCTGTTTTTGTTTGAAAGTTTGCGACTTCTCCAATTTTCAGTATTCTCCTTTAAACAGAAGTTTAGATCCGGGGATTGTACAAACGCTGGAGACTTGCTTAAATTCTGTTTTTTTGCTTACATCTTTGGTTATTTTGCTCAAGATTGCGACCTTCTCCCATTTTTAGTAATCGCTCTAACACAGAAGTTTAGCTTGTTATTGGAATCAAGTTTGCAAATTTCTCCCATTCTGTGTATTTGCAAGATTGCAATTTTTTACCCTCCATTTGTTTGCGTTGACAAAGAAGCTTTTCTTCAGTGATTATACACACGGTTTTGAGTTTTTTTTTATTCTTTTTCATGCTTACAAAGAAGATTAGTTTTTGTCAAGCTAATTGCCCCAATTCCGTGATGATTGTGCTGACATAGAATTTAACTTCGATGATTGTACACGTTTGTAACTTTATCTCATTTTTAACGGTCTCTCTGACATAGAAGCTTAGCTAAGGTTATTGTTAAGAAGTTTCAAACTTGCTTCCATTCTGGATTTTTGTGCTAACACAGTACCTTTACTTCAGTTTTTGTTTGTAAGTTTGCGACTTCTCCAATTTTCAGTATTCTCCTTTAAACAGAAGCTTAGATCCGGTGATTCTACAAATTTGGTGACTTGCTTAAATTCTGTTTTTTTGCTTACATCTTTGGTTATTCTGCGCAAGATTGCGACTTTCTCCCATTTTTAGTAATCGCTCTGATACAGAAGTTTAGCTTCAGTTATTGGAATCAAGTTTGCAAATTTCTCCCATTCTGTGTGTTCGCACTGACACAGAAGCTTAGTTTCCGTTATTGCATGGATGGTTTTAAATTTCTGTCATTCATTTTCTTCGTGCTGACACAGTAGACAAGCTTCAGTGATTTAATGCAAGTTTGTGACTTTATCCCATTTTTAGTGTTCTCCATTCACAGTCACTTAGCTTTGGTTATTGTTTGATAGTATACACTGTTTTTACATTCTGCCATTCTTTGCTTTCGTTCTGAAAAAGAATCTTAGCTTCTGAGATTTTATTCGTTTTTGATGCTGCCATTGTGTAGTCATGCTGAAACACAAGCTTAGATTCGGTACTTGTATTCAAACTTTTAATTTGCTGCCATTCTGTGTGATCATGCTGACTGTTTTCTATGGTGATTGGCCACAAGTTTGTGATGGTCTCTCATATTTTCTTTTCTCCTTGACACAGAAGCATAGCTTTGGTGATTGTACGCATTGTTTTGACTTTCTATCAATCTTAGTGTTTGTTCTGAAACAGATTCTTCGATTCAGTGATTTGACACATTTGCAACTTACTTCCATTCTGTGTGTTTGTTCTTCCACAGAAGTTTTACTTCAATTATTTTATGCAAGTTTTCATCCTTTATCAATTTTAAGTTTTCTGTCTTACACAGAAGCTTATCTCCTGTTATTTAATGCAAGTTTGTGACTCACTTCCATTCTGTGTTTGTACTTTTACAGAAACTTTGCTGCCGTGATTTTATTCAAGTTTTCGACATCCCATTTTTAGTATTCGCCAAGACACACAAGTATTGTTTTGGTTTGTGGAAGCAAGATTGCCGATTTTACCCTTCCGTGTGTTTGTGTTGACTCAGAAGCTTTGCTTCAGTTATTATACACACGGTTTTGAGTTTCTGCGATTCTTTTTCATGCTTACAAAGAAGATTAGCTTTGGTCAAGCTAATTGCCCCAATTCCGTGTGATTGTGCTGACATAGAATTTAGCTTCGATGATTGTACACAAGTTTGTAACTTTATCTCATTTTTAACGGTCTCTCTGACATAGAAGATTAGCTAAGGTTATTAAGAAGTTTCAAACTTGTTTCCATTCTGGATTTTTGTGCTAACACAGTACCTTTACTTCTGTTTTTGTTTGCAAGTTTGCGACTTCTCCAATTTTCAGTATTCTCCTTTAAACAGAAGTTTAGATCCGGGGATTGTACAAACGCTGGAGACTTGCTTAAATTCTGTTTTTTTGCTTACATCTTTGGTTATTTTGCTCAAGATTGCGACCTTCTCCCATTTTTAGTAATCGCTCTAACACAGAAGTTTAGCTTCAGTTATTGGAATCAAGTTTGCAAATTTCTCCCTTTCTGTGTATTTGCAAGATTGCAATTTTTTACCCTCCATTTGTTTGCATTGACAAAGAAGCTTTTCTTCAGTGATTATACGCTTGGTATTGAGTTTCTGCGAATCTTTGTGTTCATTGTTACAAAGAAGATTATCTTTGGTAGTTGTTTTTAAGCTTGTCAATGGCCCCAATTCCGTGTGATCGTGCTAACACAGAATTTAGCTTCAATGATTGTACACAAATTTGTAACTTTATCTCATTTGTAATGGTCTCTCTGACATAGAAGCTTAGCTAAGGTTATTGTAAAGAAGTTTCAAACTTGCTTCCATTGTGGATTTTTGTGCTAACACATTACCTTTACTTCAGTTTTTGTTTGCAATTTTGCGCATTCTCCAATTTTCAGTATTCACCTTGAAACAGAAGTTTAGATCCGGGGATTGTACAAATGCTGGAGACTTGCTTAAATTCTGTTTGTTTGTGCTTACATCTTCGGTTGTTTTGTGCAAGCTTGCAACATTGTCCCATTTATAGTAATCACTCTGACACAGAAGTTTAGCTACAGTAATTGACTCAAGTTTTCAACTTTATCCCATTCTGTGTGTTTGCACTGACACAGAAGCTTAGTTTGCGTTATTGCACGGATTGATTTCAATTTCTGTGATTCACTGTCTTCGTGCTGACACAGTAGACAAGCTTCAGTTATTTAATGCAAGTTTGTGACTTTATCCCATTTTTAGTGTTCTCCCTTCACAGTCGCTTAGCTTCGGTTATTGTGATAGTATACACAGCTTTACATTCTGCCATTCTTTTCTTTTGTTTCCAAAAAAGAATCTTAGCTTGGGATTTTATTCGTTTGTGATGCTACCATTGTATAGTCATGCTGAAATACAAGCTTAGATTCGGTAGATGTATTCAAGCTGGAAATTTGCTGCCATTCCGTGTGATCATGCTAAGTTTATCTATGGTGATTGGACACAAGTTTGTGATGGTCTCTCATTTTTCATTTTCTCTCTGACCACAGAAGCATAAGTTTGGTGATTGTACGCATTGTTTTGACTTTCTATAATTCTTAGTGTTCGTACTGAAACAGATTCTTCGATTCAGTGATTCAACATGTTTGCAACTAGCTTCCATACTCTTTGTTCTTCCACAGACGTTTAGCTTCAGTTATTTTATGCAAGTTTTCTACTTTTATCAATTTTAAGTTTTCTGTCTTACACAGAAGCTTAGCTCCTGTTATTTAATGCAAGTTTGAGATTTGCTTCCATTCTGTGTGTTTGTACTTTGACAGAAGCTTTTCTTCCGTGATTTTATTCGTTTTCGACGTTATCCCATTTTTAGTATTTGCCAAGATACACAAGTATAGTTTTGGTTTGTGGAAGCAAGATTGCCAATTTTACCCTTCCGTGTGTTTGTGTTGACTCAGAGGCTTTGCTTCAGTTATTATATACACGGTTTTGAGTTTCTGCGATTCTTTTTCATGCTTACAAAGAAGATTAGCTTTGGTCAAGCTAATTGCCCCAATTCTGTGTGATTGTGCTAACATAGAATTTAGCTTCGATGATTGTACACAAGTTTGTAACTTTATCTCATTTTTAACGGTCTCTCTGACATAGAAGATTATCTAAGGTTATTAAGAAGTTTCAAACTTGTTTCCATTCTGGATTTTTGTGCTAACACAGTACCTTTACTTCTGTTTTTGTTTGCAAGTTTGCGACTTCTGCAATTTTCAGTATTCTCCTTTAAACAGAAGTTTAGATCCGGGGATTGTACAAACGCTGGAGACTTGCTTAAATTCTGTTTTTTTGCTTACATCTTTGGTTATTTTGCTCAAGATTGCGACCTTCTCCCATTTTTAGTAATCGCTCTAACACAGAAGTTTAGCTTGTTATTGGAATCAAGTTTGCAAATTTGTCCCATTCTGTGTATTTGCAAGATTGCAATTTTTTTACCCTCCATTTGTTTGCGTTGACAAAGAAGCTTTTCTTCAGTGATTATACACACGGTTTTGAGTTTTTTTTGATTCTTTTTCATGCTTACAAAGAAGATTAGTTTTGGTCAAGCTAATTGCCCCAATTCCGTGATGATTGTGCTGACATAGAATTTAGCTTCGATGATTGTACACAAGTTTGTAACTTTATCTCATTTTTAACAGTCTCTCTGACATAGAAGATTAGCTAAGGTTATTAAGAAGTTTCAAACTTGTTTCCATGCTGGATTTTTGTGCTAACACAGTACCTTTACTTCTGTTTTTGTTTGCAAGTTTGCGACTTCTCCAATTTTCATTATTCTCCTTTAAACAGAAGTTTAGATCCGGGGATTGTACAAACGCTGGAGACTTGCTTAAATTCTGTTTTTTTGCTTACATCTTTGGATATTTTGCTCAAGATTGCGACCTTCTCCCATTTTTTAGTAATCGCTCTAACACAGAAGTTTAGCTTCAGTTATTGGAATCAAGTTTGCAAATTTGTCCCATTCTGTGTATTTGCAAGATTGCAATTTTTTTACCCTCCATTTGTTTGCGTTGACAAAGAAGCTTTTCTTCAGTGATTATACACACGGTTTTGAGTTTTTGCGATTCTTTTTCATGCTTACAAAGAAGATTAGTTTTGGTCAAGCTAATTGCCCCAATTCCGTGATGATTGTGCTGACATAGAATTTAGCTTCGATGATTGTACACAAGTTTGTAACTTTATCTCATTTTTAATGGTCTCTCTGACATAGAAACTTAGCTAAGGTTATTGTAAAGAAGTGTGAAACTTGCTTCCATTCTGGATTTTTGTGCTAACACAGTACCTTTATTTCGGTTTTTGTTTGCACCTTTGCGACTTCTCCAATTTTCAGTATTCTCCTTGAAACTGAAGCTTAGATCCGGTGATTGTACAAATTTGGTGACTTGCTTAAATTCTGTTTTTTTGCTTACATATTTGGTTATTTTGTGAAAGATTGTGACTTTCTCCCATTTTTAGCAATCGCTCTGACACAGAAGTTTAACTACAGTGACTCAATATTCAAGTTTTCGACGTTATCCCATTTTTAGTGTTCGTCAAGACACACAAGTATAGTTTTGGTTAGTGGAAGCAAGATTGCCACTTTTACCCTTCCGTGTGTTTGTGTTGACTCAGAAGCTTTGCTTCAGTGATTATACACATGGTTTTGAGTTTCTGCGATTCTTTTTCATGCTTACTAAGAAGATTTGCTTTGGTCAAGCTAATTGCCCCAATTCCGTGTGATTGAGCTGACATAGAATTTAGCTTTGATGATTGTACACGTTTGTAACTTTATCTCATTTTTAACGGTTTCTCTTACATAGAAGCTTAGCTAAGGTTATTGTAAAGAATTTTCTAACTTGCTTCCATTCTGGATTTTTGTGCTAACACAGTACCTTTACTTCAGTTTTTGTTTGCAAGTTTGCGACTTCTCCAATTTTCAGTATTCTCCTTGAAACAGAAGCTTAGATCCGGTGAATGTACAAAATTGGTGACTTGCTTAAATTCTTTTTTTTTGCTTTCAACTTTGGTTATTTTGTGTAAGCTTGCGACTTTCTCCCATTTTTAGTAATCGCTCAGACACAGAAGTTGAGCTTCACTTATTTACTCAAGTTTGCAAATTTCTCCCATTCTGTGTGTTTGCACTGACACTGAAGCTTGTGATTGCACACATGGTTTTCAATTTCTGTGATTCATTGTCTTCGTTCTTACACAGTAGACAAGCTTCAGTGATTTAATGCAAGTTTGTGACTTTATCCCATTTTTAGTGTTCTCCCTTCACAGTCGCTTAGCTTTGGTAATTGTTTGATAGTATACACTGTTTTTACCTTTTGCCATTCTTTGCTTTCGTTCTGAACAAGAATCTTAGCTTCTGGGATTTTATTCGTTTGCTATGCTGCCATTGTGTAGTCGTGCTAAAACAAAAACTTAGATTTGGTAGTTGTATTCAAGCTGGAAATTTGCTGTCATTCTGTGTGATCATGCTGACAAATTTTATCTATGGTGACGACACAAGTTTGTGAGGGTCTCTCATTTTTCATTTTCTCCCTGACACAGAAGCATAGGTTTGGTGATTGTACACATTGTTTTGACTTTCTATCATTCTTAGTGTTTGTTCTGAAACAGATTCTTCAATTCAGTGATTCGACACATTTGCAACTTGCTTCCATTCCTTGTGTTTGTTCTTCCACAGAAGTTTAGCTTCAGTTATTTTATGCATGTTTTCTACTTTTAACAATTTTAAGTTTTCTCTCTTACACAGAAGCTTAGCTCCTGTTATTTAATGCAAGTTTGAGATTTGCTTCCATTCTGTGTGTTTGTACTTTGACAAAAGCTTTGCTTCCTGATTTTATTCACGTTTTTGCCGTTATCTCATTTTTAGTGATCGCCAAGACACACAAGTTTAGTTTTGGTTAGTAGAAGCAAGATTGCCACTTTTACCCTTCCGTGTGTTTGCGTTGACACAGAAGCTTTGCTTCAGTGATTATATGCACGGTTTTGAGTTTCTGCGAATCTTTTTAATGCTTACAAAGAAGATTAGCTTTGGTCAAGTTTGTGAATTGCCGCAATTCAGTGTGATCGTGCTGACATAGAATTTAGCTTCGATGATTGTACACAAGATTGTAACTTTATCTCATTTTTAATGGTCTCTCTGACATAGAAGCTTAGCTAAGGTTATTGTAAAGAAGTGTGAAACTTGCTTCCATTCTGGATTTTTGTGCTAACACAGTACCTTTACTTCGGTTTTTGTTTGCACCTTTGCGACTTCTCCAATTTTCAGTATTCTCCTTGAAACTGAAGCTTAGATCCGTGATTGTACAAATTTGGTGACTTGCTTAAATTCTGTTTTTTTGCTTACATCTTCGGTTATTTTGTGCAAGCTTGCAACATTGTCCCATTTTTAGTAATCACTCTGACACAGAAGTTTAGCTACAGTAATTGCCTCAAGTTTTCAACTTTATCCTATTCTGTGTGTTTGCACTGAAACAAAAGCTTAGTTTCCGTTATTGCACGGATGGTTTTAAATTTCTGTCATTCATTTTCTTCGTGCTGACACAGTAGACAAGCTTCAGTGATTTAATGCAAGTTTGTGACTTTATCCCATTTTTAGTGTTCTCCCTTCACAGTCGCTTAGCTTTGGTTATTGTTTGATAGTATACACTGTTTTTACCTTTTGCCATTCTTTGCTTTAGTTCTGATAAAGAATCTTAGCTTCTGGGAATTTATTCAAGTTTGCTATGCTGCCATTGTGTAGTCGTGCTAAAACAAAAGCTTAGATTTGGCAGTTGTATTCAAGATGGAAATTTGCTGCCATTCCGTGTGATCATGCTAAGTTTATCTATGGTGATTGGACACAAGTTTGTGATGGTCTCTCATTTTTCATTTTCTCCCTGACACAAGCATAGGTTTGGTGATTGTATGCATTGTTTTGACTTTCTATCATTCTTAGTGTTCGTTCTGAAACAGATTCTTCAATTCAGTGATTCAACATGTTTGCAACTAGCTTCCATACTGTTTGTTCTTCAACAGAAGTTTAGCTTCATTTATTTTATGCAAGTTTTCTACTTTTATCAATTTTAAGTTTTCTGTCTTACACAGAAGCTTAGCTCCTGTGTGTAGTAATCTCAAATGCAAGTTTGAGATTTGCTTCCATTCTGTGTGTTTGTACTTTGACAGAAGCTTTGCTTCCTGATTTTATTCAAGTTTTCGACGTTATCCCACTTTGAGTGTTCGCCAAGACACACAAGTTTAGTTTTGGTTAGTGGAAGCAAGATTGCCACTTGGACCCTTCTGTGTGTTTGCGTTGAAACAGAAGCTTTGCTTCAGTGATTATACGCACGGTTTTTAGTTTCTGCTAATTTTTTTCATGCTTACAAAGAAGATTAGCTTTGGTCAAGCTTGTGAATTGCCGCAATTCAGTGTGATCGTGCACACATAGAATTTAGCTTCGATGATTGTACACAAGTTTGTAACTTTATCTCATTTTTAACGGTTTCTCTGACATAGAAGCTTAGCTAAGGTTATTGTAAAGAATTTTCAAACTTGCTTCCATTCTGGATTTTTGTGCTAACACAGTACCTTTACTTCAGTTTT
Source organism: Pholidichthys leucotaenia (assembly GCA_020510985.1). Classification (NCBI taxonomy): domain Eukaryota; kingdom Metazoa; phylum Chordata; class Actinopteri; order Cichliformes; family Pholidichthyidae; genus Pholidichthys; species Pholidichthys leucotaenia. Next base: position 445,549,892 of record CM035837.1, on the reverse strand, counting down.
TGTTTGCAAGTTTGCGACTTCTCCAATTTTCAGTATTCTCCTTGAAAAAGAAGCTTAGATCTAGTGAATGTACAAAATTGGTGACTTGCTTAAATTCGTTTTTTTTTTGCTTTCAACTTCGGTTATTTTGTGTAAGCTTGCCACTTTCTCCCATTTTCAGTAATCGCTCAGACACAGAAGTTTGGCTTCACTTATTTACTCAAGTTTGCAAATTTCTTCCATTCTGTGTGTTTGCACTGACACAGAAGCTTAGTTTCAGTTATTGGAATCAAGTTTGCAAATTTCTCCCATTCTGTGTTTGCACAGACACAGAAGCTTAGTTTCCGTGATTGCACACATGGTTTTCAATTTCTGTGATTCATTGTCTTCGTTCTTACACAGTAGACAGCTTCAGTGATTTAATGCAAGTTTGTGACTTTATCCCATTTTTAGTGTTCTCCCTTCACAGTCACTTAGCTTTGATAATTGTTTGATAGTATACACTGTTTTTACCTTTTGCAATTCTTTGCTTTCGTTCTGAACAAGAATCTTAGCTTCTGGGATTTTATTCAAGTTTGCTATGCTGCCATTGTGTAGTCATGCTAAAACAAAAACTTAGATTTGGTAGTTGTATTCAAGCTTGTAATTTGCTGTAATTTGTTTGTTTTTGGAAACAAAAACCTTTACTTCGGTTTTTGTTTGCAAGTTTGCGACTTCTACAATTTTCAGTATTCTCCTTGAAACAGAAGTTTAGATCCGGGGATTGTACAAACGCATGAGTCTTGCTTAAATTCTGTTTGTGCTTACATCTTCAGTTATTTTTCGCACTGACAGAGAAGCTTAGTTTCCGTTATTGCATGGATGGTTTTAAATTTCTGTCATTCATTTTCTTCGTGCTGACACAGTAGACAAGCTTCAGTGATTTAATGCAAGCTTGCCACTTTCTCCCATTTTCAGTAATCGCTCAGACACAGAAGTTTGGCTTCACTTATTTACTCAAGTTTTCAACTTTTTCCCATTCTGTGTGTTTGCACTGACACAGAAGCTTAGTTTCCATTAATGCACACATGGTTTTCAATTTCTGTGATTCATTGTCTTCGTGCTTACACAGTAGACAAGCTTCAGTGATTTAATGCAAGTTTGTGACTTTATCCCATTTTTAGTGTTCTCCCTTCACAGTCACTTAGCTTCGGTTATTGTTTGATAGTATACACTTTTTTTACATTCTGCCATTCTTTGCTTTCGTTCTGAAAAAGAATCTTAGCTTCTGATATTTTATTCGTTTGTGATGCTGCCATTGTGTAGTCATGCTGAAACACAAGCTTAGATTCGGTACTTGTATTCAAGCTTTTAATTTGCTGCCATTCG